>CM060966.1:98558196-99063196 GCA_030765045.1 Tenodera sinensis | reverse complement strand
CCGTCTCAAAAATGCCTCCAATGATATTGATTAAATTCCATATGTTTTAGGTGATTTAATCCCAAACGATATGTATATCTTGAATTGTTATCAGAAGTCTTCATTTCTGGGTGACTTTTATACGATGTATATGAGATAGACCAAAATCTTACTACACAAAAAATGCGGATCTTGTTGAAACACACAAATTTATTTTCGAGATACTCCAATTTTTGACACTACGTTTCTAAATAAAATCATGTTCGTTTTTTATCTCTTGGCCATGAAAAGAGCAAAACTCACACATAGTGGCCAAGTGATACAATTTTTGACTATTGGTTAAAAGCCACTGGACTCCCTTATCACCCTTGCACCTACAAGAAAATTAGCAATACGGTAATATCTGCAAATGTTTATCTAAATGAACATTATGAAATAGATTAACAAATGGTTGTAAGAAATAGAATAGACAGGAGTAGAGAAGGTCATATGACTGCAACACATAAGATTTTTCAATCTTATGTTACCGTTGCAACTTTAGCCTAAACATGGCACGCGTAGAACATCACTATCATCGTCATCATGATCATCATCAACAGCAACCCTCAAGATAGGCCAGGTAGACCTGTTTCGACTCTGTAGGGATCGTCCCAGCGTCTCCTTGGTCTTCCAACTTTTCTCCTACCAACTGGTTTATACTGCAAGGCCTGTTTGGTTAGTCTTTCTTCTGGCATTCGGGAGATATGCTCTTGCCACTTCATTCTTACTCCCTGATTTTGTCGTTTAAATTAAATATTTTTAGTTGCTCTCTTATTGTATCGCTCTTGATATGATCTTTGGGACTACAGCCAGCTACGTAACTCAAAAATTTATTTTTAGTTTCAATTATTCATTTATCATTTCTGTTCAAGATCCAGGTTTCGGCTCTATGAGATATAAATATAATGGGTACTGCCATAGTTTTATAAGACTTCAATATAGTATGTATACCTTTTGTTTTAAATTCCTGTCATATTCATATGAACTATCACATTAAGTAGCTAAATTATTTCACTTCTTTTAGCACTTTGTTTCTCAGACTGCGCTGGGTATTTACCAATGAAAGCCATTACTTTCGTTTTCTGTGCTGAAATAATCAAATTGTACGTCAATATTGCTTTGTCGAGTTGGTACAAACTGTCTTCAGTATCTGCCAGGGATGACCAGATCGCCTGCAAACAGGACTGTATTTAGAATCGTTTGACCTAACTTAAAATCTACTTTCAACTGTGCTTCCCACTAGGCAACTGTTGCGTCAATATAACGTAGAACAATTATCATTAATTAAAAGCACGTTTCAAACCACAACCTCATCCATACCACCTGCCCCGATACTGAACCAGAAAGCACATGTTGATGTATACCTAGATCAGATTTGGCACTCCTTCCAATATAGTTTGCTTCACCCTATCGTTTCTGCACGTAGTACATCGCGGGGTTATGATCTATGATGGCTTTTCCATGTCTGCCTGGTACACATTCTGACTGGACTGGCTTACAGTTGCCTCGATCCTGTTGGTGTTTATGAGGTGCTGTGGTCATTGATGTGCTTGCCTAGCCCACCCGCTGTGAGAAATGAGTGCATTAGCTCATTGCATTAACGTTGCAGATCACGTGCGCAATTAAGAGCTACTGCTGCTAGTGTAATGAATGGGTAACACTGATTGTTGTCACCTTCGTGTAGAAGCATGCACAGAAGTCGATTATGAGTGCAAAACACTAGTACATTAATATAGAAAATTAATATTCGGGCTTGTGGGCCGTGGTTTAGTGGAAATTCTTCTTCCATACGTTTCGTTCGAAACTGCGTCGAAAATCATCGGTGGTGTGACCGCAGTACTCTGCTACTATCGGCAAACTGATTGGAGCCGTTTGATTTCACAGGTTGAATATGTTTAGCATGTGTGGGTGTATGACGGTTGGTCTGCTCTTTTGTTTATTGGCTTGGCTGCTGCGTGGGGTGGTTTAAAGTGGGGGCTTCCATTGTTGTCGATTGTTGTTGAAGAGCTGGTATTTATTGTAGCTGAAGGTGGCGCAAGATTTTGAATTTGTCTCCGGTTAGGACTTTTGCGTGATTTGTATGATGCTGGATGCCAGGCTTTATTTAAACGCATTGTTTCTTTCTTTCTATTGCAGTTATTATGTTTGAAAATCTCTATGGCTTCACGACTTAAGCGGGCGTAATAATGAACTGTGGAAGACACGATAGTTGTGTCTGAATACTATATAATCTGTTCCCCTGGTGCTAGTAATGCATGTTCTGCGACTGCAGACTTTTCTGTTTGTCCCAAACGGCAACACCTCTTGAGCAAGAGTTGTATGTGAATGTGGCTCGTATGTGGCTCTGCCTATATAGCGACCACACAACGTGTGGTAAACATAGACATTACAGAACACAAAAGTACAGACAAACGCTCTTCAGCCACTATGGTTCCTTCACTTCATCCCTTCCTCCTGCGGACTATTAACCATAATTGATTTATGTAGCCCACAGTGTGCGAAGTATCTCTTGCCATTGTATAACTCATATCTTATTCATATTGCACGAATATATTGTGTAAGTGTAGGGCTGAAAACAAGTATAGGACATGCTTGTATGTTCATACCTGGCATCGGGAAGTGGGGTAACAGGAACACAATGAGTATTTACCCTCCTCACTCACCCCGTTACCACCTCACTTTTCCAGCTCTGTTTGTTTACGTACATACACCTCTTTACAAAAGTAAGTTTCAAACCGAATAGAAACATGAGGTATGGTGTTGTGATTACGTGATTGTAATTATCCTATGTACATTTTCTTTTGGCATAGCAAACATAAAGCTTTGTTCTTACTAGGAACACAAAAGTACTTATGTTCCCATTCGACTTCGAAGTATGTTGTTAGCTTGTTATGCCACACTGACACTGTTTGAGGAACTTACGGGTTCTCTGCGGTAGATAGACAACAGTGCTGGCGTGGCCTGATAGCTAACCGGTGTAGCAGAGTGGAGTTAAAACTACGGAATAGGGGAAATGACACATTGTGTCAATTCTCTCCTCTATGGGTTATACTTCGACATACGCGGCCATAGTTATGTCCAGATTGGCAAACGGAACATAAATAGTTACAATCTGTAGGAGTACTGTTATTGTGACTTTCGCCAAGTCCTGTAGCTTAAGGGCTCAAATTGTTGCTCCAATGGTTAATTTTAGCAGTGTTTAATGCCCATTTTACTAGAATCAGCAGTGATCAGTAACAATACAGGTAATGAAGTATAGGAAAAGGAATTTAGGGAAGGAAACTACCAGACCAAAGTTTAGGGTATCTTCCTGTCATTTGAGAGGACAGTCCTGGTGGGATATAACCCCGGGTTCCCCGCACAAAAATCCATGTTTTAATGGCTTCAGTTCTTATTGCAGATTGACTAAGTGCAACAAGGTTTAAAATAAATGGTGAGGGTATCATTCAAACATTTCAGAGCTATGTGATTGAAGACAAATTTTCGATAGTTTTACTTATTTATTTACATATTTTTTATATTCTTGATTTTTTTCTGCTATCCACCTTTTTCTTTTGTTATTTCCATTTTGGTTTCTCCTTGTATTTCTTATTGCTTACTTATTTTATCCTGTCACATACACTCGTAGCTACATACACACAAACACCCATGTTCGGAGCAGATCTCGAACCCGCGACCCTCTGCGTGGCAGTTGGCCAAATATATACACTCCAGCGACGGCTACAAGGACCAGCATTTTAAAGCTGTAATGTAATTATTAACGCCTGTGTTTTACAGTAGTTCATTAGATGGAGGGGGGAAAACTACTGCAGACTTCTGTACAAGAGTTTGAAAAATGTGGTAGGTACAGATTTTCAGAGTTTCAAGCTAGCTGATCATTTTTGCTGGATTCTATAATATAAACGGGATGGCTACCAATTTCCTCCCGTGGTCAACTTTTCCCCCATTTCCTCCGAAGCAGTAATTGCAAATATGCTGCTCCCCTGCGTACCAAGGACCTGCTAGAATTAAATATTCCGGTTCCCTCCCTAAGTGGATTTGGTCTTTAGTTTAGGTTGATGATATCTACTAAATCGATAGTAAATTCACTAATGGATTCGGTCACCTCATATGTCCTTGGCGTTGGTAGTAGGCCTATTCATTCAATGCACCAATGTATTGGAATATGTATTGCGTGTGTGTAAGACCAGTCGTACCCAGTCATGTCCCTTGTGATCTAATGACGTCACCTTGTCGCTCTGCCCCATCTCCTTCGTTTTGTGCATGAAGCGTGTCTCCTTCACTCATTCAGGTAACCAAGCATTAGAAAGGTCCAATGAATGCGTCATAGCTCAGGAAAAAGTAGGTGGAGGCAAATCAACCCTCTTTCGCATAAACTTGGGTAGATAATGGTAAATGTGGAAAAAATCATAAATGAAAGGGTCAAAGAATTGATTCTATTACGGAACTATACATTTAACTTACAAAAGATATTCTGGTCAGAGGTGGACGTGTGTGTGAAAATGATTTTTAAGCCATAGAGGAAATTGGACTACACTTTATTTGAACAGAAAATTGGGAGGAAATACGACTGCGAGAGAAAATCAGAACCTAATTTTTGGGAGGAAATCCGTTGGACCCATGTCAGTGTACAGATGGACCAAAATGTGCCGTTATTTTTGGTGTTAAAATAAGATTAGGAAATGGGTAACGGACTTTCTGGAACGTCATATGGTTATTTATAGTTTTACTATATTTTAAACACAATGGTTCTAGGGATTGCTCCAAATTGAACAAAATATTGTGCTTGATAACTGAGTTACAGAAATAAAGAGGAAAAGTTGGTAATAGGAATAGGGTACCTAACACCCCATTTCAATAAGTCAATTTAGGTGATTTTAACCCTCCTCACTCGCCCCACTGGGCTGGAAGTTATTAACAATCTGCTATGTTTGAAACTAAGTGCCAGAAATAACCTTCGATATTCGTTATCAATGAAATGTCATTGAAGTAGGATGAAAATGAAACACTTATTTTTTAAAATACCTTATGGCCGATGTTTGCGCAAAAGAACGGAGGTTTTCAATCCTAAAACAGTTATCAAGTTGGCAATCAATTGGTTTCCGAAAATATGCCCCTTCCCCATAAGAGTATTTTTCTTGTATTATTTTAGTGTATATTATTGATAGGTAGTTTTGTGATTTACCTCATAATTTTATCTATTTGATCTTCAGTAGTCGTGGATTGTCTCTCGCTTTTCGATTACTTTATGATTACTAAAACAGCCGCTCAAGTAGTTATTTTTGTCTCGATTTTAAGCTTTAAAAAGACGAACAAAGCTACTCTCCAATTTAAATTGATGCAGCAGCTGACTCCCAAAGGCGAAACGGTGAATTAAGTGTAAACATTAAGGAAAAGGGCTAGGGGCTACACCTATTCTAAGGATGTTTTGATCCCAATAAATGTAAATTACGTATCTCGTGCATACGAGTATTATTCCCAATGACCAAACAAGGCGTGGCAAGAGTTTTCTGAATCGCGTGCCTCTCACAACCAATGCTTAGTTTTTATTTTTACTTTCTCTACTACATACGAGTTCTTCCAGTAAGTAGAGTAAGTATTGTACACCATATAAAAATTCGATACCGAGACCACCGAAAATACGTATTTTGAGACAAATGAAAAACGTTAACACTAACATATAAAATAACTTACATACTTCTGTCTTTTTATCTTTTCTCTTACGGTCTGGCTGAACCACTTTAATAGTGGTGTATTTGATATTATGTGCTTTGTAACCTCTTTGTAACTCCATTGTAATCAGTCCAAGGGACAAGTTCACTGAAAGTTGTTTAGTTGTTAATAACACCACACCTGGTGGCAATAGCTTTCAGGCATTGACTTTAGATATCTTTGTTTTGACATTTCTCAACAGCCATCTTAAAGTCAAATAAGTTTTCTTCCTCTATAAAGTTCACATCCAAAGGGTGTTACACGTTCAATCGTGGACTTGTAACACCCTGACATATTTGCTTCTTTCAAGGAGGGTGAAATTGCGATTATTGTGCAGAAATAAATGTGCACTTACTAGGAATTAATCCAAAAATCACAAGATGCCTCTTCGTTTGCTGCTGCCATCATGAAAATGTGTATAAAGATCGTAGTTGGAGAAATGCGATAGAGGTACGTGTTAGAGTGAGCTAAAGTGGGCAAAAATGGAAGTTTCTGGAGGTCCATAAAGAATACACACTGGTTACCATTGGGAAGCTGGGCCTCAGTATAGCTTTAGCTTTCTTTTTTTTTATCTTTGAGCAAGTTTTACAAACAGAACAGGTATCAGATCTTGGAGCATAAAAGCTAAGTTTTCAAAATTTTGTTTCAAAACTGTGTACTAAAAACCATAAGTTATGTTTTTGGATACTTGATTTAAATGCGTTGTGTGGTTTGTTGATATTTAAACTAGGACTGAAGTATTCCCTTTATTTATTTCTGCCCTAGTAACTTGTATGCTTCCTGTACTTCCTTTTGTTTCCTCTCTTTTTAGTGTACATGGGATTAGCACTCTTCTACAATTCCAGGAAAGTTTGCACTCTCTTAGATGACAAATAATTATGTCCTGAACATCTACCTGCACACTGGAAATGTTTCACCTTCACCATTAGGAACACAGTAAATTGTAATTGTTTGTCGTCTCTGGATGCTTTGAATGGAGCATTATTAGTGCAATGTCTTCAACTGCTTAATTTTGTACTCATCAGCATCATCATCATCGTCGTCGTCGTCGTCAAGATAGGCCAGATTGACCTGTTCTGTGTTTTGTTTCTCAACGTTCTTTTGATAGTTCCATTTATAGTTTGAAATGTAAAAGTTTTATTTTTCAAATCTTTGTCATAGTCAAACGAAACATCACATCCTAAATAAATTAAATGTTGTACCCGTTCTATAGTTTTATTATCGATCACTATTTTAGACCTTAGTGGGTATTTTCCCTGTGATGCCTTACTTTTGCTTTCACAGCCAATATATTTAAATTGTAAGCTTTCATTGTCTTCTCTAGCTGAAATATGGCTGCTTGTAACATATTCTCATTTTTTGCCGGAACAACATGATCACCAGCAAATAGGATCGTATTTAAAATTGTTGCATTAAGCTTAAAATTATATTTTAACTAATTCTGCCATTCGAAGCTATTGTTGCATATATATTTTATTCATATGGGTCCCAATAAATGGTGCAGCATGATCTACTTCATATAGATCATGAAATATGTTATAAGTATGATAAGTATTTACAAGTATATTTACATTCTCAAAATTTATATCAAAGGCTGCATTTGTTTTTACGCACATACACCTTTGCTGCATTCCGTAACTTTTTATTTTCATCTGATACTCTTTCTTCGCCTTCCCTACGCCATTTACGACTTACCAACATTATTTCCCGACATGATATTAAAAGTTGATAGTTACAATCCCAGCAAACATAAACCATTTTAAGCAACCAGAGAAACAACTTATTCAGAGCCTGCTACTCACTAAATGGCTTGTTGGAAGCGCAGGGCATTGAGACCACAATAATCATCGAAGCATCTTGGCATCATATTTTGCCTTCTACGAACACGTAATACAACGAAAAGAAACATGTATGGACATTGACATTTATGTTATAGGCTTAGACACTCGAATTGTTAGTTCGTTAAAAATAGTATTTAAAAATATGGCACTTAGATCATATTTATTCAAGTTTTTATATATTAATAGGTATATGTAAATATTAAGGAATATTGCTTACTGTGAACTTGTGAAAGAACAAGAACAATTTAAAGAAAACATAAGAAGGCAAACACTGCTGGAATTCTACAAAAGCATTATTAGGAAGATGAAAGGCTTATTGATGAACCAGAAATTCATATTAGGTGTTATAGAAGTTATAAACACGGTTAACTATCTGATACAGGGGACAAGAAAATTCGTTTTTAAGTAATGTGGAACACCATAATCCAAAATGTAAAGTAATTCATGTCAAAAATAACTGATTATCGAGAAAATTGGTGAGTCACAAATAAAATGAAAAATGCCATTAGAAAAATAAATGAAGAGCGTAATAAGTTTGTAAAAATCCCTTGGCTTAGATCATGAAATCATGAAGAAAAATTTAACGCAATTGTTAAAAACTTCCCTCGTTAGTTACGATTTCGATTTTCGTTTGATTTTCACCAATGTTTTCAACTCTAATCTTAGTTTGGTCTGTTTCCTATCCGATATCTCTTTCATATGAAATGAGAGATGGGAGTAAACTGAAATAGAAGAAAAAGAAGTCGAAAAAGACAAAATTGGAAATCATTACCTCAAATTAGAGGGAGGAAGAAGGTATATGTAAACATTGAAAAGGCCCCTTGTTTCTTTTCATGATAGAAGGGTCTTTATAAGCGAAAAGGAGCATCATCTCTCTCCTAAAATAATAGAATTATCGTTCCCCACTCCCTTACCAGCGAGGAAATGACGGGGTAGTGTGTATCCCATTGCAGGGACATAGAACATGGTCTTGCTCGTTTCGCCGTACGCTATAATTAACCTCAACCTTAGGAGGGAGCTTCAAAACCTGCTGGAAAGGAGAGGGGAGGAACATGATTCCAGCCTACCACATTTTCTTTTCATATAGCAACGGGTTAAATTCTCGTTAGGTACTGTGGAGTTGGCCAGTTTGTTTCCCCACCAACTTAATCAAGGTCTTATTCAATTAGTCCCGAAGCGGTGGGACTCGACCTGAAATGCCCTTCCTTCCCTCCTAAAGATGCTGCAAGGTGGGCTTAGATGGCACAATTTCCTGCGATATTGGGCATTAGAAGGAGTTAGGTGAAGCTCATATTGCTCGATGAATACTACAATAAGAATAAGTAATGGCAAAACACTAATATGTAGTCCAAATGAGATGCAATATTTTAATAATATTTTCTGAAAGGTAGCAGTCATTATAATCTTTAGACGGTTTGAAATTAATTCTTATTTCGTTAGTTATTAAATCTATTAATTTAATCAATATTTAACCTACCTCACATTACATATAAGAAAATATAAGCAATAAATAAACACGTCAGAGGAGATAAAAAAGACTGTTGAATGAAACATATCCAAATAGGAAATAATCATTGAATAAAAGAGAGAATAATTGAGAAAATACTACAATGAATAAATAGGTAGGAATAGTAAATATATATGAAAATAAGTAACTTAATGTGAGAATATTTTGTATGCAGAACTTAGAATGCAAAGGATAAACATTGTTGAGGGAGCTTGCTACCAGAGAAAAGTAATTAGTAACGCACCACAAAGGGTAGTTTGGAATAAATGACCGAAGAACACAGTGGTAAATGACTGGAGCGTGTAAAATAGGTAATGCTATAAAGTGAGGGAGATAACACAGAATTCCTGAAGTAGTTATATTTTGCCAGAGAAACATAAAAGCTATGTTATTTTCTCAGACGACAAACACAATATCCTATGGGAAAATCGTTATATGTTACAGCATGAAAATTTTTGCTTATCTGGCAGAGTATAAAAGGCGTGCGATTCCGAGAAATTTTCTTCCAATTCTGACTTTCAACAGGTCCACTTTACATTGCTCTGTTTGGAAGGAAATCGTGTGATTTCAGATGTAGGTTCAATTTAGATATGGGCAGCGTTGCGGTGAGTTGAGGGGAAATAATTCGGGGAATACTTAGATTGGGTAGTACAAATTTTTCTGCCTTTTTATAAAATAAATCTATACGAGTAGTAATATTTTACTTTATCAAGCTAAATATACTATACATGTGTAATGTGTTTATAGCTTCCACTGGCTACTTCCTCATTATTTATACAGAAACCCCGAGATGTTTCTATCCATTTCTGGAAAAATATTAACCTTTGTCTCTTTATGGTAGGTAATCTGAAAGACCACACTACAACGAATACATGTTTTAAGTTCGGGACTCAATTGACTGCCTTTTGTTAAAGTCCAAGCACAGTTTCGCCGACGTTACCGTACAGAAACTCCAACGCAAACACCAATAGAGGTTTGTCCCAAGGTTGAGAATCATGGAGCACTTGGAGATGATAAGGCTTTTTCTTCAGTACGAAGTGCAAAGTTTGTCACACAGTGAACTTTGTGATACGTTAAAAGATTAAGCAATACAAAGATGATTTATGTGAGTAATGAAGCTATACCAAAATGTTAATGTCGCCAGTGTGTGGTGGTTCAATCACCACAAACGCATTGATCAGACCTCTCTCTCTCTCTTTCTCTCTCTCTCTGGCACGCTGTACTTTTAGAAAGTTCATATGTGAGTTTGCATGGTATTTAATACCCTTTTTGGCCGGTGTTTATACTACTTGAACTCTTCATTACTCATTAAATTATTAGCTACCATTATTGTTTTTATTTCGTCGATTCAACTACATTATTTAAGCATACTACTCAAAAACATTTATGTACTCCGAATACTGTGGTGCATGCCGCACATCCAAGGGGGCTGAAAGTCAGTTACCTTACACCAACGCGTTGCTAGGTAACGCGTGACAATGGTGGATAAGAACAAAGGTAGTTTCTACAATTCTAGAAGCTTCAAGTGCAGGGCTTGTTAAGAGAAGCTTCCGAAACGCTGTTTCCAGAAAAATCGCCGGTAGCTAATAAGCGAGTTGGCTCGGAGAGAAGTCATTTTAAGTCAGGAGTTAGTAGAATTAACAGGGCGAGCTGTGTTTATGTTAAGAGTTGCAGGATCACGAGTTATGAACTGTGATTTAGTTTTAGGGAAAATAAAGTGACAAGAGGTAACTGAACTTGTCTCTCGTCACAATGCTGCATTTTATCACGGAGCTTCGCATCCACGCAGGTTCAATAATGTAACAAGTTGTTCCCTGACAGTCTTAAAATATCAGGCGTAAGGAACCCCTTCCCCTTAGGGACAACAAATCTTAAATCCACACTCAATCTCGATCTTCAATACACATGTTTTTTTGATAAAAACTTAATTAATACTACTAAAACAAAATAAATAATTATAATTGAATTATTTATTCTAAGAATTTGACTCTCAGTATAGAGTCACATGTATGAAGAGACCTAAGGAGACACCAAGCCGCATAAAGAACGGCTGATTGCCTGCCGAAGGCATGTTGAAAAGCACCTCGGTCTTATTGATGGTACCAAGAGCAGAAGTAGGTAGGGAAAAAAAGGTAGAGCCAGCGAGACAGCACATCGCCTGGTCTTTTGGCACAGTAATAGGGGGTCAAGGAGAAAAATGTAGTTTCAGTGTGCTCCAAAGTGTCTATAAAGCTTTTTTGTATGATTGCATGCGACCCAAAAGCAAATCTTTTTGTTGTGCAATTTCATTGTCCCAAATGCAGTAAAAATATATTAGTTTGAAGTGACTCTAGAGTAGTTAGAAACCTTTGTGTGCAATTGCCACATTGATATTCCATAATAGTTGTCTTTAAAGAATCCTTGATATATCGTGAAGCTATAACGAATTAATAATTGCACACACTTTATTAATTATATAAGTAGGGAAGTCCAGCTTGCTTCTACTTAATTCGCTTAAAAAAAGGAAAGAGAAAGAAAGGCAAGAACACGATTCTAAACCGTAAACAGTTTTGGAACTAATGACGTGTTAGCTTTTTTGGTATTTATTTTCAGTAATTTTCCACATAGCAATTTATCTATTGTAACTGTAATTACCCATTAATTCTTCATATCGGCTGGCTTTTTTCAGCTTTTAGATTACCGAGATAAAAATTTTAATAGAAGCTCTATTACAATCATTATTGTGGCATTAGTGGGATTCATTTCTCTTCTCATGTCCTTTTAATCATTGCGGCTAATGATGCGTATTTTCCAATCTCTTCTCAATCCATAACTGTTGATAACGATGCATTGTTTACCAATATGTTATTTGCATAAGGATGATTGGTTTCCGTCTCTGATGATTTCCACTTTGCGAACTGGTGTTTTCAACCTATTATAAACTTTGTTGGTCTGTTAGCACATGCGGTCAAATAAGCCTCAAGGAATTCACTCAGCGGCGCCGTGGCCGAGCGGTTAGCGCGCTCGCCTACCACCTAGGCGGCCCGGGTTCGATCCCAGGGACCCGCATGTGGTATTCGTGGTTGACGAAGCGGCGTCAGGGCGGGTTTTCTCCGGGTACTCCGGTTTCCCCCGCCATCTCGTTCCACCGGTGCTCCATCTTCATATATCATCAGTGTCACTGCCTGAGGTGCCGTAGTAGTAAAAGCGGGCGTTAAACACTACAACAACAACAAGGAATTCACTATAATTCAACCAACCCTTTCTTGTAGCAAACCTCTCATATTTCTGGCACATAGCCAAAAGAAAATCTTATGTGTAATGGCAGCGCAACTTTCTCTATTAATTTTTTGTTTGTTTTGTTTTTTGTTTATTGCCTATTGATTAATGTTACACAAACAAGTGTGTTTATTTGTCAATGGATTCTTCATTATCCGTGAGAAACATTCGAAAGAAAGGTTTTCAGTCGGATCATATACCTTTTGGTTGTTGGTAGAAAATAATACACACACATACACACACACACACACACACACACACACACACACACACACACACACACACACACACACACACTATTAAGTTCTGTTTTTAACACATCACCATTTAACACCGATAACCGTCGCTATAAATCCCTTTATTGACTTTGCTCATAGAACATTTCCCAAGCAAGTGCAAAGTTGAACGATATGAATTTCATAACTTTATCCATATTATTTCACGTAATTTATCATTCTGCGAATCTCAATATTGAGATTACTTTTATTTTCTTATTAAATTATGCATTAGGGGATTAAACAGAATATCCTAGCGTATGTGTAAGAAGCTGCAATAGTAACGAGTCTGATTACACAACATTTTAAGTATTAGTGTCGCACAGATACGTTTTTGTTTTCAAGAGGAAATGCTCAATACTCGCTTTAGTCTCACACCAATAGGTTATCAAATCTGTTTTATAAGCACTTCGGTAAAACATCTTGAGTAAGCCGCTTTGAAAGAACATCTGCAGAATTTAAATTCACACATTATTTTGATTATCATCATCAGGAAAGTTTCTGTAAAGATCACGTTCCGAAAACGTATGTTTGTAGCACATAATGATAATCTACATGGTGAAAAAGGCGGCACCAAATTGCTTATTTTTGGGCGTTTCCAAGTAAAGATGAACGCATCGAAAGATGTATTGTATCCAGTCGCAGAACACTTGCAATCGACCACAAGGAACAAGTTAGTTTTGGCTTTGAAGTAAGATGAGAAAGATATCGAGACGTGGCGAAGCTGTAAATGCTTATATGCCTCAGAGTAAATAACCACGTTAGGTCTACACACGTGGGGAAGATATATCCCATTATCATGCATGGTGATTGAAACAATGCCCCCTCTTCCCCCTTTTATTCTTTCCTCCCTTCCCATCGACACATATCAGTAGTCCTCAATGAACAGAACACTCTTTTTCAAAGTTGGGTGCTCGACACCCAAAATTCCTGGTGTAACATAAAAGACGTTACGAAATAACATTACAGAAAATGTTTATGAGAAATAGGAGAAATAATAATAATAATAATAATAATAATAATAATAATAATAATAATAATAATAATAATAATAATAATAATAATGATAGTGATAGTGATAGTGATAGTGATAGTGATAGTGTTAGTGGTAGTGGTAATAGTGGTAATATAATAATAACAGTAATAACAATAATAACAATTACAACAACAGTAATAATAATAATAATAATAATAATAATAATAATAATAATAATAATAATAATAATAATAATAATAATAGTAATAATAGTAATAATAGTAATAATAGTAATAATAGTAATAATAGTAATAATAGTAATAATAGTAATAATAGTAATAATAGTAATAATAGTAATAATAGTAATAATAGTAATAATAATAGATAATGTGTTCAAGTAATAGCAAAATTTTGGGAACCTGTTTTAGAAATGTGATGTAAGTGATGGTGACAAGCTTACTGTGATATGTATTGGTATTTCTAAAAGGATAAGGGGTAGTACATTGAATTTAAATGAAATAATAGGATCATAATTGGATTTATTCAATTGCGCAATGAGACATACTTACATGGACTCCTTAAATGTTCCTGCAGAGGTTAGAAAATGATTATAACTAAAGCATTTTCCACTCCAGGATGTAACTCTTGGGTTCTGAGTTTTAAATAGTATTATTGGCCAACATAGAAAGGATTTATTAGATTAAAAATACTATATGCGAATATAAAGGTTATAATTGTTTGAAGTGAATATTCTAAAGGGTTCATCATGCTGAGAACATGACCTGAGATAAGGCTCAACGATGACCCAGGAGCACAATTCTGACATATCCAATTTGTCATCACAATCTCATACAAGCTCTTAGTTAAATCCATTTCAAATGACACTTCTTCTTGTGACTTATTTAATTAATTACAATTCAAATGGCGCTCAACGTGGGGTGATATTAATATTTAATTTCTTGGGATGGTGCCATCACACTGAGATAACACTGCTACCGGATGCGGGTAAGTGACTCAAATTAAGGTCATACCTTCCTTCAGCAGCAGTGTTATTTCACCGTGATGTTGTCACCCCCTTAAGTATCACTGGACTGTTTACTTCATACGTGGACACAGCGAAGTTGAGTGGGGAGGGGATACTGCGTATTGCATTAAGTGGTACGAGCGATATGCTCACTTAATATAGAAAGAAGAAGAGAGGAGATTTCGACTATTTATCCTTAATGGCCTGGGAATGACGAATCTTCATATTCACCAGCTTCACCTCTGTTCCATTGTATGTGTTAAGGGTTTCTGCATTATATGAAAATTAAGCAGGTTTTGTTATTAAATAACCACAGGATCAAAGAGGACGTACACAATTTTCAAATTTAAACCATTTATCTAAAATAGTATTCAACCATTCCGAATTATATTGTTTGAGTACCAACAGACACGTATACGCTATGCAGCATTTCCATGAACTTGAACGTTGTTGGTTGATATTAAGGGATCCACGGACTTTTTGTGTGTCTGTGCAAAATTACAAAACTGATAAATGTAGGTATACCATATAAGGGTTCTGGATCTTTATACAATAATATAATAGGGAACGGGAGGGATAGCTAAATTGTCACTCCAGTTTAAAAAGCCTTCCTGCAGCAACATTTGGAAAACCATTAGTACTTATATAATTTATATCAGAATTGGATCTGCTCATACTCTTACTAGTGAATCATTGCAGAAAAACTTGTTGTCCCTAATCAATATAATGCACGTATTCAAGTCTCAATAGATGGATAGCTGTATTGAAAGCAATTTATATTTTCTTTCTGACATCTCCCGTAAACGTGCTTTAGGGGGCTGATGGGTAGAGATTTTTGGTTGAAAGTATACTTTTTAGACTTTTGTTTTTGCACGGAAAAATACTAGGCACATTAAAGTACATATATGCAAAGTTTCGAAGTGTTATGAATCTGTACTTTTTTAAACTATGTGATATATCTGCATTTTTTAAATAAATAATTTTCTAAAATTAGTAAGAGTAGGAATTTAAGAGTTACTTTTTCAGGCTACATACCTGCACATTTAAAACTTAATACAATCCATAAAATTTGTGCTGGCAAGCTGAAAATTACTGTGCATCTCCACAAAACTGTTAACAAAAAGTTTTGTTAGAACATTAATTTTTTAAATGAAACATAAAATATGTGCAGACACCGCAAAAACGTTAGAACGTTTCCTCTCCCATTGGATATAAGGTTTTTCTCCCTTTGTAATGACGTATTAAAAATGGTATGCTTGAAGTTTCTCTGTATGCTTTTATGGTACCTTAAAAGAAATTAGATTTTGAGGAAGTGACACTTTAAACCGCTAAAGTTTGTAGCTTCTGAATTATTCAAGTGTTCTTGAGGAAAATTAACTAATGTTGAGTGATCTATTAATTAGAACAAAATAGTTATGGTTGCACTGTTGGCCACGGTGTCTTGCTTTTTTCTACAAAGGGGATGGTTATTTTCTATAGTGAAAGCACATATCAGGTAGGAAAGATTAGCAACAAACCTACAAACCGGAGTGTGGAATCACCCTCTCCATTTTTTAATAATAGTAGTGGGCAGTCTTAAACATTTCATTTATAATCAAGATTAAATATTGTACGAGTATAATAACAATAATAGTTTTAAAAGGCTAGCGCCCCGAATATGTATCAAAGCTCTTTAATCATACTGATTGAAACCTGAACTCGTCGATATAACTCCATGCAGAATTCATTTGACAATGTTATATGGCAGTACATAAATTAATCATTACGTTAAGGCAACAAAGCTCTAGTAAACTAGCAATAAGTTGCAACAGTTACTCACAATGGTGCTTTTCGACCTTGTCTCTATATAAATCTACCACAAGTGCCTCGCCTATCTCACCGAATTATTGCACACTTAGCCGTAATCACAATAACATAGTATACATATCTCCTTTTGGCTCTGGGCTATTATATTATATAAATCCTTAATTCCCGCAGATTAACGAGCACGTTTGGAGAGAATCAGTAAGACCTGAGAATGGAATGCATATTACCGGCATTCGAAATTTGCCGTACCAAGCTTACCCAGGACAAGGAGCTCTGTTCCTCACGGCTGCAGTGACAGATTTCTTAGCCTGTCGTGGAAGGGGCGTTGACCCTACAAGCGCCGGTCACGCCCCTAACGAGCGTCAAATGTACCAAATACCACGTGAGTCGATAAATACCCAAATTTAATATTTAAATGCACCGTAAACTGCTCATGATTTAAATGTAACCTATTTTCTTTTTCTTTTTACACGTATATTAATTGCTTGCTATAATTATATATGTCCGTGATTTTAATTGCCTTTCTCGCTTTATGTTTTCATGTTAGGGATTTCATACTATTTCATTTATTTCATTTATTAAGTTTCTTTTGTGGGGTTAGTTGCCTTTAAATTAAAATTTTTATTTATAAAACTTCAAAATATAAAATATTTTAGCACATTTAAATATTTTACATGAGGTATATGAAAAGGATGTAGAAATTCGTAGTTCACATTAACAAGCATGCATCTAGATCCACTAGGATTAAATTCTGTCAAATATTTTTAAAATGAAAGTTTTTATGTGAAGAAGTGTTAGCAGTCTGGAAAACAACCATTAAAAATCTGATGTGTTGCACTCACATGACTTTCTCTACTCTTGTACTAACCATTCTTAAAAACTGTTATTCCTGTATCTTCTTCGTGTTGGCCCAAATGAGCTCGTTATCAACGGGCCGTTAAACCCTACACATTCACTCACACACCTTAGTGTTAGTTGAAATAAACATTTGCACAAATTATCTTATAGCTTATTTCCTTGTAGGTGCAAGGGGAATATTAGAATACAGTAGGCTTTGTGCAATAGTCAAATCTTTTAAAGCTTTGATATTCCGTTCTCTTTGCACACTTAACATATAAAAAAATGAACAACGATGTTCAATTTCACCGAAGTCTTAAGTTTTCAGAAACTCACACATATAACAAGGAATATCTCCGAAATTGTTCATCCTACAAAAAAATGTATTGAGACATAAATTGTGTATTTTAGGAAGATCTACATTTTTCTGCAGTATGATTTGGTCTATCTCTAACGGTTTACCAGTTATATACAAAATTCGTCTAGAGTAAGGGACTATAGGCAGAAAATTCAAGATATACATTTCATTTACAATCAAAATATCTCAAACATATGACATTTTAATCAAAATCATTAGAGCCATTTTCATGAAAATCAAAATTTTCTAAAAATGTTCCATGTAAAGGTTAATTTAGGGTGGGGCTATTTTCTTCAAAATCATCGTGTCGCAACCTTGAATGATATTAAACTTAAATACCAACTTTGGTTTCCAAGTGACTTTTCGTTTTTGAGTTATGCTGTCCACAAGTACACAGACACACACACACAGACACACACGGATCTTTTTCTAAAAATGCTTTTTTTTTTATTCAGGGGTCCTCAAAACATATATTTCCGGTGAAATCCTGATATCGAATTTTTGGGCGGAATACAATACTTCCCCTACTTTCAGTAGAGAAAGTAAAAATGTGTACCTGCCAAACCTGTTAAATCTATAAACTTCAAATGTTTGAAATTCTGGTGATTATGAAATGTCGACCAAAAACAAATCTAAATTATATATCTTGAAGCATTTCCAATTTAATTCTGAAGAAAGTAAAAGGAGCTTTTTTATAGTATACTTATGTTAACCCTCCTTAAACCAAAATTTTAATAACACAAAAGTTATTGGAATAGTGAAATTGGGCAGAAATGTATACTGATCAATGTAGAGAAACTAAATTTCTATAGAACTTGTTGAAAACTAGCATTTTACGCTGTACTGTCCTGTTTAGTTTCATTCTATGTTCTTACCTATTTGATGCTAGAGAATGCATAATGAAAAGGAAATGGGAGTAATCACCTTTAAGGAGTAAATTTCTTGGGAGAGATTTACTGACCATCTTCAGGAAGTAAATTGTAAGGGAAGAGTTTATATCCTTGTGAAAGTACTAAAAACGGCTGGCTGAATTCTTCACCAACATTGCAGATGGATTGCTGCAGCTGGGTTTCCAAGACAATGTGAAACTGTAAGAGGAGGAGGGCCATTCTTTAGTATCTAGTAGTATTATCTTGTTATGTGCCAGGACGATTTGCGACTTTGGATTCCTCTTGCGGATTGTACACGATCAGGATTTAGGGGCCAGGGAGTATCATCTTCCAAGTGGACATCTTCATGTAAAGCAGGAGTGTCGAGGATATCCGTGGTAATAATTATGCTGTCTGTTGAACCAATAGCCGGGGCGACTCTTTTTTCACTTCTTCAGTGTCGGACTGTCTGTTTTATCGCTATAAAAACAGCTTGATTTCACGAGCAGTAAATTGCAGTGCTTTATGTTTCCAGCTTTTAAGGATCCTTATAGCTGAAATTTACAACTCTTATGCTTTTAATCCAAACAGCATTACATTTTAATCACATGTTGCTACGCTAACGAAATTAGGAAATTTAAACATTGTAAGAATCTGAGCTTCCTAGTTTTACATTTTTCGTTAATTTAAATTGTTTCAATATAAAAAAGGCTCTTGATCAAGAATTTTAATTTGATTTACCTGAAAAACTGTGGAAATTTTTCTCAGATGTAGCAAAATAAAATTTATTAGGGGTTTTAATATCCTGCGAATAGTTACCTCCACTCCTCTGATTTACTGGAAAAAAATCTGATTGTTCCACTCACACGACTTTCTCTACTGTTGTGCAAACTATTCTTCCCCTCTGTGATCTTAATATTGAGATAAACTTTTGCAGAAACCATCTTCGTGCTGATTTTCTTGTAGGTGAAAGGGAATAAGGGAATACAGTATGCTCTAAGCAATATCAAACATTTAAGAGCTGGTCGCTGTGATGGTTTTGAAATTCCGATGTAATTGCATTACCAAGAGATAAAAAAGGTTAATATTCCTATATTATTCTTATTATTACTTTTCTTATTATTTTCTTCTTCTTCTTCTTCTTCTTCTTCTTCTTCTTCTTCTTCTTCTTCTTATTATTATTATTATTATTATTATTATTATTATTATTATTATTATTATTATTATTATTATTATTATTATTATTATTATTATTATTATTATTATTATTATTATTATTATTATTATTATTGTTATTATTATTGTTATTATTATTGTTATTGTTATTATTATTGTTATTGTTATTGTTATTGTTATTATTATTATTATTGTTGTTGTTGTTGCTTGAAGCCAAAATTGTGAACGCCATAATTATGGATATAATACTGCGTCACATGGCAGAATTAAATAATCAGGAAATGTTAAAATCGTTACATGTATAAAGGTACAAAATCTGGAAGGATTAGTTACGGTTGAAATTGTCAAAATGCACGAAATGTTACAGACAAGTCATAGGGGCAAGCGTCAGGTAGTCAAGCGAGGCCTGGTAATTCCAGTTTTCCTGGAAATCGCTTAGTGCAGGTGTTGAGCAGGAAAACATGGGATGGCCGCGGAGACTTCTTCGAAACCCGTCGTAGGGGTAATTAAGGGGAAAGCCAGAGATAGCGTCATGACGCACAGACACCTGCCTGCCAGAACCCGGAGAGAAAGGGTCGGCCAGACACTTGCCTTCCAGAACCCGGAGAGAGAGGGTTGGTGAGGACTTGCCTTCCAGATCGCGAGCAAGTAAGCCAGACTTACCTTCTGGACCTCGAGTGTGAGGACACACGACAGTTTCGAGAAACAATCTTCGGTCTTAGTAAAGACACAGTTAAGATGTAACAAAATCCTAATAATCGATCGGCAAATCTAAAACGTTACTTGGTCGTAAATAAAAGTGTTTTAAGGAGAGTTCCGGCTTTTATTGCAAACACTCACGCAGACCCTGAGGTTAAGATCCATGTCGAGAGTCCGAAGCAGAAATCAACTGAGAGCAGCATTCCGCATAGGATAGCGGAATTGAGAAGCGGCTAATACCGCATTATGTTGTTGTATTCAAAGGTATGAGTATTTAAAAATAGAAAACAATAATAAGGAATATCCCGGAGGTAGCTTCCTCCTCCAATATATATTGTGACGCCGACGTGACAAGGGACCGTCGGGGCTAAGCTACTTCGCACAAACTAGACCGACGAGCAGAGGCGCTCAAAGTCAGGCTGCCTAGCCGACTGTTCAACTATACATGACTAACAACAATGTGTGCGGCGCTTTACAAAGGATTGCTGGAATCTTCGAGAGGCAACCGGTGACCAGCGTGTTTGTAGACGTTTGTGACGTCATCTTCGCTATAATAGGAGGCAAGGGAACAGCAGGAGGGAGAGTTACAGCCATGAGCCGGTCAGTGTATCCGTGAGTGTGAGACAGGTGTGTGTGTGTGTGTGTGTGTGTGTGTGTCTGTGTGTGTGCGTGCGTGTGTGTGTGTTACTATCGTCGTGAAACGTACGTTGCGTCGAAGTGAAGAAGTCTTAGCGCATGTCGAGTGATTGTACCTTCGGAGTTAGTGTTTGAGAGAAAGTAAAGAAAGACAGTGAAAGGGCTGAGTCAAGGGTACAAGAAGAAAGCAGTTGGAAGTTTTAATATCACGAAGGATTTTAGACTGTGTTAACTTCAGTAGAAGGGAACTGTATTTTTGTGCAAAACTTAGAAGGAAAACAAAGTGATAAAATAGTAATGGACTGATTATACCGTTTTGTCACACTAATGTCAGACATAGGATTTGTCGAATTGCCGTTTTATTACAGTATGTTTGACATAAATTATTGTGCACTTTAACGTGAGCTACACTTTTCATATAATATGATTATGTGTTTACCAGTTTCACAAAAGTCATCCAGAATGAAGAGAAATTCAGAGGTTATTCCTAGAAATTCAAAATAGCTACATATGACATGAAAATGTCTTAAACATTTCGTATTTTAATGAAAGTCGTTAGATATTTATGAGAAAATCGAAACTTTGAAAACTAATTTCATGAAACGGTAGTTCAGAGGGAGGATTTTCTTGAAACTATTCGTTATTCATACGTTTAAGATGCTGAACATAAATACACTTTTAGTTTTTGAGTTATGTTGTTCACACTCACACACACACACACCCTCTCTCTCTCCCCCCTCTCTCTCTCTCTCTCTCTCCCTCTCTCTCTCTCTCTCTCTCTCACACACACACACACACACACATACACACCTCTTTCTAAATTGGTAATATAAAGTAATTTCTACTTCAGTATTACATTCTGGGTTAATCTCGAGATCGAATTTTGGGATGGAATGTAATACTCATATAAATGCATCATAGAGTTAATTCTTGCTCTTTTCTCTAAATTCTCTGTGACTTCTAATTTTTTTGGACCAGAGAAAAATGTTGGAGAAAAATTAACTGAGAGGAGATAAGAATCCATTCACTTTCGAACTATCCTGTGCATTAGGTTTTCCATCAGAAACGATATCTCAGGGTTAGTTGTGGCTAACTGCGTTTAATTTTAGCTTTCTGTCTGTTGAAGAAACACCAAACTGTTTCATCTTTACGGCCATGTGTCATGTTAAGGAATGCTATCAGTCGCCATGCAGTGTCTTAAGGTGCTAAACATCGCCGATTAACATTACTTTCCATGGGCTTCCAAAATAGTAGAACATAATGTAATGTAGATAATTACAAATTATGCTGTATATTTATTTACCTATAAGAAAATCTAAACTGTTGACGAAGTACACTGAAAGGACCCGCACAAGGAATATTGCTTGAATTCTTCTTTATTAGCATACATCTTAGAACACATATCCACTACTAAGTCGTAATAACGTCACTAACTTACGTGTGTTTTCTCACATTAAACTTTTTGCTTAGTATTAGCCTTTCATGCCACTTAAAGATTTTTTTTTTTTTTTTTTTTTTTTTTTTTTTTTTGTGTGTGTGTGTGTGTGTGTGTGTGTGTGTGTGTGTGCATAAACTTATTACAAATTTGTCTTCGTTTATTTATGGAGCGTAAATCATCCATCCCATTTTGGCGTTGTTTCAAGTGACATGACCAAATCTCCTCTCTGTCTCCTTTCTATTGGTTAAAGTCTAAGCTACGACCGGGCAGTAAAGCACGCCCTTTGATAGTTCACTATCTTTGACAAGCCGTACATTCAGGACGAAAACCGTAAAATAGTCTGCTTATTTCTGTTGCACTTTCACCAAAAATTCCAAGGGAATTGCTGATATCTTTTTAACAATAAGTCCTTGTCAGTATATTTATTTTCACTTATTAGTTTAAGCTAATGTACTTTGCAAAATTTAAAAAATTCAAGATTGCCTTCTGATTGCTTTTTTTTACCATATGAGCAAAATAGAAAACATATACCGCACACAGTGTTGTAACGAGTTGTATTAAACCGTAGTTATGTTTAATTTTTTATTCATAATTAATCTCTTTCTATGTATTAATATGAAGGGCTTCTTGGTTTATGTTACCACTCCAACATTTTTAATTTGAAGTTGGTGTGCAAACATAAAGAAATCGATGTGCAGGCATTTCCTGATTTTAAAAATTGTATAAAATTGAGTAGTATAAGAGAAAACATTTGTATACGCCTTAATGCATCATTAAATATTATCAACATGAGTTGCCGAAAATAATGTCAATTGAATCATTCGGGCAGCAATTTTTAAGTCTACAGTTCCACAGCTTTGCTGAGAATCTCAAGATAATGAGTTACAAACTGTGCTCCAGGGAACATCTTAAATAGCGAAAAGGTCTGAAAAAAGGAGATTTAAGAGCACGCAGCTTAAAGTTCAATGTGGTGCGTAGCCGAAATGGTATGGAACCAATTATAGGAGACACAAAATTTAATGGCGGGTGACAGGATGAGCTGGTATAGTTAAACGAGCTGTGAAGTCATGTTGAAAAGCTAGTGATATAATAATCATTTGCGCCCACAAAATTTAATTTTCGTTCGCGCACCTGGTTTAGGTCGTACACATCGCCTCGAACATTCAAGTTAGTAGTTTCTTCCAACATGGGGAGAAGACGCCGGAAGAAACAATCTCCGACTGCCGATGAAGCTACCTGTTCGGAAAGTGCGTCGCAACCGTCAACATCCCAGCGGTTGAAGCTCATTGCCTGGCCATCTACTTCGCTGCTGGAAGGCTCTACACCGGTCTCAATCCAAATCGCAATGCCAACCAGTCTCTCCTGCCGATGTATGGAACCCGCACCACACTGAACACAGCGCTATAGTTGTGGGAGTACATGCGCAGCTACCAACTCAGATGCTCTAAGACTACACAAAGCAACCCTGGCCTTCAGTCACGAAGGTAACCAGGATCCGCGCCTGGAAAGATCCAACTCCTCTTGTGTGGCTTGGCTTGTCTTTAGGGGCGAGTCACACGCCGCTCTTACCTCCGGGTTGGACCTCCTAGACCAACTCCTGAGAATAGAGCCCAGCTGGACATACTGGACGCCGCCCTGCCGCCACTACTACCATTACGGGCACACCGCGGATACGTGTACTTCACCACAGATATGCCAGTGCTATGGTGCATCGAACAAGACATCTACCTGCCAGCAGCACGACCTTAAACGACGACGCCGCTTCTACGCAACCTGCTGGGGGTACTACCACTTCACCGGGCTAGCTTGCTGACCGACGCGTCCACTACACACGGTACAACCGAGGACCAAGTTCAACACCCCCTAGCAATAGGTTCGCCTGCCACGGATTATCGTAAACTCAACTGCACCCTAGGATGCGCCGAGCTGCCGACATCAGGGCATGATCACTTTGTGATTGGAGCTCGCATCGTGTACACCTCGACCACTCTGCTGGACCACTGGAAGAAAAGGGAAGCCAACTGCGTGACCCCTCGCCAGGGAGCAGCTTTTACGCACCGCGCCAACTACATACAGTGCAATTGCCAGGCCGGGCGCCGCTAGTTCGTCGCGGAGTGTCCTATAAGAGATCTGATAGCAGATTTTAGGGCACTCCAAACTGAAGAAGAAAGAAGAGACTCCATCGAGGCAGCTTTCCCGGAGCTGTCCCAACACAGGACCGGGCGTAGGCCCTCTACTAGCCTGTTTAGTGAAAGAGGCTCGCCGAGCTCTTTCACAAGCCAACCAAGAGGAAATGTCGGACGGAGGAGACTCGGTACCGACTGACAGACTCACGAGACTGCAGCCCCACAAGGTTGTAGCCAAGGGTCTGGACTCAGATCTGGACCCGGGGTTCGCTGTAACCCCAATAGGCGCACCGCAAGGCGTCTGGCCCTCTGTGGGGAGCCGAATGGCACCTGCACCGACCATGACCGAAAAACCGAGTACCAGCAAGGAGGTAAGACCTGACATGGTTTTGACAGCTGTATCGAGCGATCATCCCGCCTCTGGTCCTGTACGGATGCGAGATCTGGGGAGTGGTGGCCAGGTCCACCTTCATCAGACTCCAGACGCTGCAGAACCGGGCATTGAGGATGATCTATGATACAGGCCGAAGATTTCCTGCTCATATCCTACACGAACATTCCAGTATCCCGTACATTGTCGACGTGATCAAAACTTGCGCTCGAACAATGTACAATAAACTCCAGAACCACCCTAACCCTCTGGTGAATACTCTGGGCCAATACGACCAGAGACAACCGCGCCGACTACCATCCAAAAGATTGCCGAAGGACATCTTTAGTCCTGCGATCTAATCTTAAGATGGGAAAGGCGAAAATGCAATCTGTACTCAAAACAGAGAGAATCACCAGTTCAGTTCACCTCTCAGCGAGTGACTGACGGCCAGAACCCTGGTAGGAATTAGCGCGTAAAATTTGCGCACAGCCCACTTGCGGACCAATCCCTGCCCACAATCCTTCCCGTTACTATAAAAACTCCTGTTCCAACAAATTTTTCCCAGTGATAAACATCCCTGTAGTGACACCATCAAAACCATCGCGCAGGTTAAGCCGTATGACGACTAGGTACTGCGGTAAAGACAGTCGACCGGGGGAACAATCACCTCACCTCCGTTCGACTCGAACTCCGTCTGGCGTCTGGCGAGCTGCCGATGCCATTCATACTACACCTGAGCTTGTGATCTTGGCGAAGCTGGATGATGCACAGGGTGAGATAGTCAACCTCTCATCCAAGATTACTGCGCTCGAGGAGGCAGTGAGTCAAAAGTTTTAGGCATTTCCAACAATGCTGGACTTCGGACGCCTAGCCGCGCATGAAGATATCTGTACGCGGCTGGATGAGCGGCTCGACGTGGAGGAGGTGACCACTCTTCAGACGACGTTGGACGGACTACTACCCATACAGGCTCACCCTCCTCGGGGTTCACTACTGTGGACGTCCGAAGTTTCACTAATCCCTCACCCGACTCTTTTTAAATCCTCACCATGAATTCTTAAAAGCATAATCAGGGCTTCGGTCATGATTACGTATTAGCACCGTTCATTCATTTGGCTTTGGTCTCCTGTGGCCAACCAATATACCCATACCACCAATCCGCAATTGCAATAGGATACTGCCTCACTTTCACCCTGAACTATTTCTTTCCTACTCCTTTCCTTTCTAACCCTATATCCTTTGTTTCCGGTAGAGGTTTTTTTAGTTGAGTAGTGCTATAGCGGCAAAGCCGACATTTCCCACTGTGCCCTCCAACATAGTGGAAATCCATAAATGGATTTTTCCTTCACTCGAAAAAAAATTATTTGCACAACAGAAAAGACAAAAATCTGATATGAAATGCTCATCTATAAGCTGCCATTAAATTTTGTGTCTGCAATAAATGGTCATTTATTGCTTTAAATTTCTTGATATTACAGAAACAAAAGAACCAAATACAGGACAGCTGTGCAGTATGGACGTAAAAGTTATAATTGTAATTAATTTGTTTAATCTAATGCTCTTCGACATATTAGAGATTTTAAATTTGTCTTCAGGCTTCCCAATATAATTTTGTTTCTGACTTTGGTCAATGGGTTTCAAGTGTAGCAAACTCCTTCAGATGTTTCCAGTTCATAAGAGTTCCCGTTGCACAGGACGCAGTGAAGGCGATGCCATGAGTACCATACAGTGTATATTTCTGCTAGACTGTTGTGTTGGCTTATTTTTCGAAAAGTGGCGACTGTTTCACTTCAGGGTGCATTTGGATTATTTTTCCATCTGTTAGTAATTGTTTTCATTCTTTGTCTTTTGTTATACTGGTAATACATACATTCTGGTCTTCGTGCTTTGGAGGGGTCCTTAATATTCAGTTTTGCCGAATGAAGTGATAACGGTGTATTCCTGTAGTCTAAAATCTCAGTTACCTGATGTACTGAGATGGGATGTATTGAAAAATATTTTTATTGCGTTTTTCTCTAGTTTTGCAGGTACATCTTTAATTTGTAGCACTTTTGAGTTCAAGGAATATTTAACATTTGAAATAGCTTATTGATCAATGCTTCACGGGTGATCAGCCGTGTTTAATTTAAGAAGTTCGAGCTTTCGGCCATTGTCGACTCCTGTAAGATTTCAAATCTTACATATGAAGTAGCTATCTATGGTTACGGTGGTCACAAAATATAGATAACTAATTTTTTAAAAGAGCTGCATAGTTGATAGAGCGCAAGAAAAATTGTTTTTAACTCTCCATCAAACTGTTTGTCCTTTTTATTTTTTCTGTTTCTGTGTCCTTAGTGTCTGTGTTTCTTATTTTATCCATATATTGGATGAATTCCTTGGTTTTCTTGTATTCGTTCACAATTCCTCTATAGTCCTGGTTCCACCATAGTTCACCTTGACGTGGTGGTGGGACTTAGTAGGCAATGATCCAGACGACCATGTCGGGGAAGTTCAGCATAGTTAACTTCTTGGATGGTAATAGGTAAGGCCAAATAAGAATAGTCCACAACGAGGGAAATAACATCTCCCAAATAGGTGCTGGCCTGATACGACCCCCAAACGTCTTCAAAATGCCAAATGAAGAATCCCAGTGACTGCCAGAGTTCACCCGGGTAAGTCCGAAAGGACTCGTTGACCAACGTCAGCTGCGGTCCTCCATTCACAGTGGGGGTTGAGAGTTGGTGAGTTAAGCGCCTCTAAAAATGGTTACTTTTAAGCGCAATTGTGGTTAAACTTCTCAATGGAAAAGGTTATAATTATAATAAAATGAAAGAAAATGTCCAAAACTTATAGCTTTTACCTAATTTTACACATACAGTGACTTAAACAACATAAGAATAGGTGGACAAGTGTACAAGGTACTCAAACCCATAACATTACACGTATTCCAAAGGTCCCATCGGCGCGAATAGCGAAGTCCGTCGCTGATTTCCAAACCAGTCGTGCGTCATATGAAATTTACGGCAGAAACTTTGGCACCCTCATTGTTTTCCTCCCGAATGCGTAGGAGTGCCCTTCCCTTACCACCCCCCCCCCCTCACCATCCAAACTACCTGTTGCTCGTGAGCCGGTTGGGGCAGCCCCCAGCGCTCTTCTCTCTTTAAGGATCCACCCTGCAATTTGCTCCTCTGACTTCTAGTGGAATCTAAAGAACGTGATATCACTCGCTGTTATCCACCAAGCGCATCTCCTGTTGCGTTAACGCCCCTCTTGCTCACTGTGCTGTGTTTACACACGAGTTTATCCCATTCAGAACTCTCCGTTTTGTTTATTTTCCATCTAAACCCGTGAAATTTCATTAGATTTTCCTCGAGGCATATTTTATGGTTGTCTTGGTTTTATGAAGTCTGGGACGTTTATTTGTATTTTCTGCAAACTGGTTCTTCCAGAGACTGTGATTAAAATAACGAAGAAGCACAGATATTAGTTTACCTGAATAAAAAAATAAACCATACCTAAAGCACAGGGCAGTTAATAGCAAGAACATTGCAAAAGTTGCATGTTACTGATTCTGCATTCTCGATATTTGGTGGCCGATTGCTGCACACAACAAATTAAATTGCTTCCTGCAACATGCGCAAGTGAACAAGGTTGGATTGCAATCTCTGCTCACCTCTGGTGTATTAGTGGAAGAAAAGAACAATGACTCACTTTAAATTCATAACTTCAGCTACGCTTTAGATTTAATTACTCTTATATTTCTAGCTCATTCAACAGTAATTTACATGAGAGACGTGTCAAAATTACGAAGCTATACAACATTAAGCTAAAAAAATCTGATGTGTTGCACTCACATGACTTTCGCTATTCCTGTACTAACTGTTAATACAAACTCCTGTTCCTCTATCTTATTCATGTTAGTCGAGATAAACATTTGCAGAAATTATCTAATTACTAATTTTCTTGTAGGTGGAAGGGGAATGTGGAAGTACAGTAGGTTTTGAGCAACAGCCAAATCTTTTAAAACTGGTCACTGTCTCAAGTCTTTAAAATTTCGTTCTCTTTGCATGGCCAAGAGATAAAAAAGTGAAGGACGACCTTCCATTTGAGCAAAATATAGGTATTGCAAAATTCACAGTAATAACAAGGTATATCTCCAAAATTTTTTTTTTTTTTCACTAAAAAAGAAATAGTAAGATTTAGTCTATCTTATTGCAAAGGTCATCAGGAGTAAACAGGAGTACATGGGCTATAACATTTCATTTTCCATAAAAATATCTTAAACATATAATGTTTTAATCAAAATCGTTAGCCATTTCTAAGAAAATAAAAATTTTTGGAAGTTTTTCCATGTAAAGGGTGGTTAGAGTGGAGCAGTTTTCCTCAATGTGTGTAACGTTCTTGAACGGTGTTAAACTTGAATACCAAGTTCGGTTTTTAATCGACTTTTTGTTTTAGTTATGTATGCTTTCACAGACAGAGCTACACACAGATACCTACACAGACACTCCTAAACACACACACTCCTAAACACACACACTCCTAAACACACACACTCCTAAACACACACACACACACACACACACACACACACACACACACACACACACACACACACACACACACACAGTCCTTTTTCTGAAAATGAGCTTTTTGGATTCAGAGGACCTTAAAACATAAATTTTCATTTAAATCTCGACATCGAATTTGTGGGTCGATTACAATACTTCCCCCACTTTGTAATAGAGAAGATAACAATTACTATAAGGTAATAGCAAATCCGCGGAGTAATAGGTAAATGGCGATAATACTTATCATTATTAGCATTCTGAAATTCTTTAGAATTAACACGATCAAAAGTTTTAAGAATACTGTAACCTTACGGTGTTCACACTTTCATGTATCACGCCGTTTTAATATATTTTAACTTTCTCTTTGTCACTTATTTTCATCTGTCCCTGTTTCTTTGTGTCAGGTGCATTTTGATGTATTGTTTCCAGAAGGCACAACGGAATATTTCTCCAAGATTTACCTAACAATTAAAACACAAGTAGTACGTTTATAGCGTATTACAACAATTTGTATGTTTTCTCAAGTTACGTAAACAGAACCGTAGGATTTAGACCCATATGAATCAAGCGTTACCCGCTTTATCATAAAACAACATGAATGAAAAATTGGCTCCCAAAAGTATCTTGCAGGAGAAAGAATTATAATAAACATTTGTTCCGTAGTGTTATGAATCGGCTTGTTTACTTTATACCCCAGAGCAAGACTGGTGCCTTTCTAAGGAATGCGCTCGGATTTGATACTGCCCCACGGGGTGCAAATTTTAGTACCGGGTACAACACCGATACCCACACAGTGCTTGTGGAAAGTGAGGGGCTGAGATAGGCAGCGACTTTCCGGCTGGGAAAGCATGATTCTTACCACGTCAGCTTACCGTATCGGTTAGAAGCTAACTCAGCTCTACCGGCTTAAGTGAGTGTTTCGCCGTGCCACGGCCTTCCCGAACTGTAATGCGACAGAACCCATATGCAATGTAGCTTCAGTGCAAGTAATTAAAGTGACATTAGCCTATTACCTAAGTAATACCAACTATATGCTTATGTACGTTTTATAGTCATATTCCGATCACTCTCGAGTAAAATGGCAATCTATAATCACAACCCCAATTACCTCATCAGACTCAATGTAAAATCTTACGTTTTTGCTATCTACGATACTTTGTGTTAAGCATACAGGAGTGTGACCAGTATCAACCATTTTTACATGCCTTTTGTAACACTATATACCCTTTGCATCAGTTCAGCAGAAACAAAAGAATGAGAATTGAAGGTGCATTGCTGAAAATACTTGAAAATCCAACAATGAGGAATATTCTAAAATAATTAAGACTAGGAATTTTTTGATTAATTTTGTATGTTAAGATTATGCCGAACTGGCTCGCTAGCTCAGTCCACAGGAGCACCTGTCTGCTATGCCAGGGGTCTAAGGTTCGATTCTTTACTGGGTAGTGGGAATGTTTCTCTAGCCAAGTTACTCCTTATCTTCCGCCAGAAGTATAACACTCTGTGAATGTGTTTGTGCGTGATATAATGTATAAAACCCAAAGAACCAATGACAACAATAGACGAGGAAACCACATATGATCCAATATAGACAATATGATCCAAAGGAAAGGCCGTTCTCTCCGTTACTAAGCAAATACCAAATTCAATATATAAATAGATAAATATATATTTTATATACATGATGTCGCAAGAAAGCACCAACAACGTTTTTGCGCGACAGCAAACTGATTGATTTTCAAGCAGGAATCCCTGTCCGAAAATACGCGGTTTCGACGCTGCAGTGCATCGAAGTCTGAGATAGACATACGTACACATTTCGTCACTAAACCCAACATCGAGCTGTCTACATTACAAACGGTACCTCCTACTTTATTGCAAGCCTATGTGGTGAGCAATGTTGGTGAGCCTCATGCACTGACTCAATACGTGCATTTGTCTTTGAAGATTTTCAATCGTTCCGAGGACTCGTGTAATAAGGTCCACCGCTCACCTTACAGGAGTACCATACACCATACTCTTCATACAATTCCACAGAAAATAGTCGAGAGGTGTCAGATCTGGGTACCGTGCTGGCCATGGAACTGGTCCACCTCTACCAATCCATCAATTTGCATATGCGACGTTGAGGTGATTCTGCACATTTACATCAAGGTGTGCTGGAGCTCATGTCGACCATTTCCGCAGCTCTGTATTTGCACTGCCGTTAAAACGTTACTATACTGCAAGCTATACAAGTAACGCAGTAGGATGCGCACCAAGGACTCTACGGAGGAATTTAGCACATGTACAGGAATCTTATTATGTTCACGTTGTTAATCGCAGTAAACAGATAACTAAAGTGTTGCATACCTTTCGTATTAAGCTACAAAGATGAATGTTAAATTGTCACAACTGTTCATTCCCTGTGGACAAATTATAATTATTAGACTAAAGAGAATTTTTGGCTTTGTATAGGTATATATTTACTTTTAAGCAGTCTTACAGTAATTATATCGCTACATATGACAACATTGTTTGTGTTAGTACTTAGTATCCAGCTTGAATCCTCTTTGGCATACTGTGTACAAGGGTTTTGCAAGATTCCCGAATTTCAGGGTATCTGTGCCAAATATGAATCAGTGACTCTATCAGCCCCACTTTTGTAGTAATTTTAATGTTCTTTAGTCTTTTCTTAATAATTGCCCAAAGATGCTCAATGGGGTTTAAATCAGGACTGTTTCCAGGCTGTTTTTACCGTACCTTAATTTTCAGTCTTGTTACAAGTCACTGATAAACAGCCAGGATTACCAACATCAAACTGTGAAATTTCAAAATAAGTGGATGCAAAGTAATTAAAAACCATTGCAGAATATTATTGCAAATTATAGTGAGGCTACATGTTCTCCTAAAGTGTTATTAAGTAAAAAATTAACAAAAACCTGCATCAATCAGACGTAGTCTAATAATTTGTCCACGTCTTTAGCTCCCATACCGTGTTGAGCATGCATTTCAATGAGACGTCGATATCTATATTTTGATTGGAACACAATACTTCTTAGTAGGGGAAGTAGAATATGTTTGATTTAATTAGGCTTTAATGTCCAAAATTGCAAATTAGCAGGAAACTGTGATGTGTAAATTTGTGATATATAAATTGTGTGTCTATGCCTCTTTCATGCTATTAAGACATTCTCCTTTAAGAAAAACAAAAATGACAATTTAGTTTAATTTCCTAAATATTCTGAGCATGTAACTTTCACCTTCTATAAGCTATAAACATGGATAATATAAAATTTCTGCAACTGTGAAAACGGATCATCGGTCATTCAAAAGCAATTGAATCGTTATTTGAGCAGAGCGTGTGCATTAATTGCGTGTGATCAATTGCACCATCACACAAGTTCTGTATTGGTATTTCAGTTTCCATCATTGCTGCGGTAAAATTGGAAACACAATGAGAATGAAAGTGCTTTAATACGGTTTATATTTTCCGAACGAAATAAGCCCATAGTTGGGGACTGAATAAACACAAGGGCACTGAAATTACTCATTCCCTCCGGTGTAGAAAATAAACATTACTAAAGAGCACTAATTATCGCTCTAGAAGTTGTTATAATACTGGCTTTTTTCCCCCTCGTAGTATTCTAAGTTACGAACATTATTTTCCTGATGTTTTAAAACCATTGTCATCTCAAGTGTGTGCTTGTGAATCATATCACTTGCGAGTCATTTTATTATCATCGTTTTCAGCTTATAGCTTCAGGACTATAGTAGTAGTAATTAAAAGTATTATGTGTTTCAGCTTAAACAAATATTTTCTACATTTTCTAAAAATCTACCTTACTGTTTTGCTCACTTCAGACGCATCTTCTGTTGGCTTATTGTCTTTATTACCACCGATATAAAGCAATTAATGTTTAAATACTTGACCAATAATATTTCTGCTACCATATTTTACTCACAGTAAAACACATCAAACTCTTTTTATAGTTATTTTCTGCACTTCACCCAAAAATGCGAAGTTTATCGAAAATTCATGTTTTGAGTTTCCCTAAATCTAAAGATAGATATGTGTTTGTGAACGGAATAACTCAAAAACGAAAACGTTAAACACCAAACTTTATATTTAATTTACGACCTGAATAGTTTAAAGAATATCCCTCCACTCCAAAGTACCCTTTACATAGAACATCTTTTGAGATATTTGATTTTCTCAAAAAAGGCTCTAACGCATTGCATTTTAAAGTCATTTATTGAAGATATTTTAAGCTGATAAAGCGTAAGAGGTAGACAAAAACTTACTACGCCAAAAAGTGGAACTTAGAGCACAACATTTATGTCCGTTTTTTTGTTTTTGTTTTGTTCTTTGGTTTTGAGAAACACTTCCGAGACATTCATTGTTATTGATTTCCATTTTCAAACACTTATCCTTTTATCAAATGGGTAGTTATCAAATGGGTTATAATTGTTTATTTCTAGGTCATATAAGGGGAGTTAAATTTTAAAACATCATAAGGCGACCAGCTCTTAGAACATTGAGCTATAGCTTAAACTTGACGGACATAGGTCTTGACGAACGTCATGCAAGCGGTCGAAAGAGTTTTTAGCGAAGAGTAACATGAGTTTGAGGATCTGGAAACTTTAAATACATAGTTTTATACTCTTTTGACATCTGCAACACTTTGTTTTAATTTTGGCTTTTGCCACTCTCTTTTGTATATTTAAGTATATTTATTTTCCTTTTTATTAGTAATTTTATTTTTATTGAAATTTATATCTGGCTTTTACCATGACATGCTTTTTAAGGGCGCTGATGGTCATGAACTTGAGCGCCCTTAAAGCTACATCTCCTCCTCCTCCCATGTTCCTACAAGGAAATGTTCTTGTGTAATAAGACAATTTCCGCACAGTTTATCTTGATTAACCGAAAGCTAATAGAAGAATAAGCGTTTCCAAGCTTTTGTAGAACAAGTCAGGTGAGTGCAGCACACGACTTTTTCACTTTCTCAACTACTCTACTACATATACTAAGTAGAGGAAGTATTGTATTTCAATCAAAAATTCTATGTCGAGATTTCACTGGAAATATGTTTTGAGGCCCCCGGAATCCAAGAAATGCATTTTTAGAAAAAGTTCCGTGTGTGTGTGTGTGTGTGTGTGTGTGTGTGTGTGTGTGTGTGTGTGTGTGTGTGTGTGTGTGTGTGTGTGTGTGTGTGTGTGTGTGTGTGTGTGTGTGTGTGTGTGTGTTTTCTGTCCGTCTGTGTGTCAGCCTGTATACAGCATAACTCAACAACGAAAAGTCTGTTAAAAACAAAAGTTGATATTTAAGTTTAACATCTCTTAAGGATGCGACACGAAGATTTTGAAGAAAATTCCTCCACCTTACACTACACTTTACATGGAAAATTTTTTAAAAATTTTAATTCCCTCGAAAATGGCTCTAACGATTTTGATTAAAATGCCATATGTTTAATATATTTTTATGACAAATGAAATATATATTTTGAATTTTCTGGCTATAGCCCGTGTAGTTCTGTTTACTATGTATGACTTTTGAATAACTGGTAAACCGTAAGAGACATATAGGTCAAATCTTACTATAAGTAGATCTTGCTAAAACACACAATTTATGTCCAAATAAATGTTTTTGTAGAGTGAACCATTTCGGATATATTCCCTGTTATTTGTGTGTGTTTTGGAAAACTTAAACTTTGGTCAAATGGAACATCGTTATTCGTCTTTATATATTATCCGTGCAAAGAGAAGATCATTTGAAAGCTTTAAAAGATTTCACTGTCGCTCAAAACCTACTGTGTTCCTATATTCCCCTCACACCTACAAGGAGATATGCAATAAGATGATTTCTGCAAATGTGTAACTCAACTAACACGAATAAGTTATTGGAATGAGAGATTGTAAGAATGATTAGTACAAGGGTAGAGAAAGTTATGTGAGCGCAACACATGAGATTTTCTAATGTGCATTTGCTTAATTTCCATAAATATCTTAAAATTAAGGTTATTAACTAGAAAATAGATGTAAAGGGTAAAGCGCCAATAATATTGTGACTCATCAATTATCACCAAAGCTTCGGCAAATCGATACTGGGTAGTCGAGAGATGCACAAAGATAACCAGCCCTTCGCCCATTGCAAACACGAGAAGCGCAGCTGACAAGAACCCTCTGGAAGTTTTCCTTGCCTCCGCCTCTAGAACATGTGTCGAGAACGTTCTAGAATATTTTCTGGAAACTTTAAGCAGCTGTATAGCCAGCTAGTTTTAGAGAGTAAGCAGGGGATTATTGAGTTGATGAGTGGGTTTCCGACCAAAAGGTGCAGTTCTCCGAGTGAGTTTGTGATGACTTATCGCTTGATGAACGTTGCTACTACAACAGATAAGAGACATCTAGTGTTTGACTCCCCAGAGAGTAAAGTGGGCCGCAGAAGAGGTCATGTCCTACGTATTTAATTATGAAGCTTCCAAAAATGGAGTTACAGGATAAATTGAACTAGTTTACATTAGCGAAGTGACAGTGTGAACTAAGTAAGGTTGCATCAGGTTAAATTACAGTTAGAAATTTGTCAGATGACAGTTAAAAATTGGAGGCTTAAATACTACCATGCTCATTCTAGATACCACAAAATAATGTTAAGAATCTGGAGACCGAGGAGGGCAGTCCACAGTCGCGTGTGTAACTTGCATATGGGAATTCGGAATAGATTCCCAGAGCCGTCATCCTTACCTTGGGTTTTGCGATTTTTTCTTGGTTGGTGGGCAAAGTCGTAGGTAGTTTCTCATTTACGACATTTCCTTTGATTCGTTTCCACCTCATATTTCAGATGTGCTTCTAGATTTTGTAGTGAAGGGCAATGTCGGACAGTACGCCTGTGTGACCTATTCTTCTTGTGACCTGGAGCCTCCTGTGATTCCTTTTTTCTCCAGAGGGATGGTAGCTCAAACAGATCTCCCATAAATCGCACTGCACTTAGTGTGTCCTTACGTTGTATACCCTAAAATTTAGATTTAAAGATCGAGTACTTCCTTAAGAAACCTATAACAATTAAAGAAATGAACTATTAAATTTGAATAATATTTTAAAATTAGAAGTTTAAAATAGAATTGGTGATACTATTACTTCGTGTTATTTTTACTTTCTCTGGTATCACGTGTAGTAAATATTGATTTCCAATCAAGGATTTTAAATGGAAATTTCAACAGAATTTCGCGTTTTGACTTCCCTCATATGAAAGTGTGCTTACAAAAATAAACGTGTGCACGTGGATATAAAAAAGGTGGCACAAAATGAACGTTTCCACACCCAAAACTACTTTTATACACGACTCCGTTATTCTGATTTTGACTTAGGTACCTCGAACTATTTTTAGTAAAATATCTTTGTTTAAGATATTATAACAACACCAATGAAATGTATACCTTTAATGTTCTACTGATAGAATGTGAAGTCATTTTCATACTGAAATATTTCTATAATTGGCAAAATGGTAAGAGTAGACAAAATTTTGATGCACAAAAATGTGCATATTGTTAAACCACACAATATATGTCATATAACATTTTAGTAGAATTAATTATTTGGCGTACAGTGAAATCATATCTCGATTAATAATGAGATACAGAAAACTGAGCTTTAATTTACGGATCCAGTTTAACTACTATAGTTCTCAGCGTCATACTCATAACGGACGTGAAAAACCGCTTAGTAATTCTCAAAGGAGTCCTTAGCTTGACGTTATTTTACGTGCCCTGCTGGACGATCGGCTTTACTTCCCTTCCGAAGTGAGCCATGCTAAGCATTTTTACTCCACCCCCCCCCCCAAAAAAAAAACCCAAGGCCTTCTGGTGTGTTTCAACCCGCGACCTCGGAATCAAGAATGCATTTTTGTAAAAATTGTTCATAGAAGAGTGAGTAGGAAAATCATGTAAATGAAACACAAGTTTTTATCCCTATAAGTACTGCTTCTTTATTACATATTTCCTGTTGTTTTAAACAGAGTGCCAGTTAACTACTACAGACTTGTGCAAAAAAGTTATGTCCCTTTAAGCTAAAATTTATCATTGTGCATTATTATTTTATTTTCATAAACATTAATTTTGCTTATTATGTTTTAATCAATATGCTTTACTTCTATCTACTATGTACGCTTGTGGATAATTCCCTCAAAGTACAAATTAGTCTTTATTCTTTCTACTTTGTGTAGCCATTTATTGGTACTAAATCCTTTAATTTCAGTTTTGGAAGTTTGAATGCTCAGTGTGTAGCAAAAACTTCAAAACAATACACTTATTACTTCCATAGAGGATAATGAATGATTAACTTTATTCATTATTGAACCGTGACAAGATATGATAATTATAAGCACTTTAAAATGTACCTCAGTATACTATAAATATTGGTGTTTCGAACTTGGAGATGTTCATCGATGCATTGCACTAATTGGTAATAGCACTTTCGATGAGTGGAGGTAAACATCAGTTTAAAAAGGAAACTTTCACACACGAATGGCTCTGTATTGATTGTCCATTCAAGCATATTGAGAACTATTAATATAGTAACTACATTTATAACTATATTTATTTGCGGAGCTCATGTCACCGGAGAAAGCTCCGGCTCATAGACTAGAAGGATACACTTGTTAGACATGGCATGTTATAGCAAAGTCATTAAATACACGAAGTATCGATGCATCTGGGAATCGAGAATGTTTTCCAATAAAAGGTTTCATACGTCAACTACAAGTTCTCCGATACAATAACTGCTGGAAAATTGATTTGGGGTTCAATGTGGTTTCACTTTCTTGTAGTATATCGGCAGAATTAAGGAAGATGAAGAGATTAAAAATAATTTTCGCAAGGCTCCCATTTCCTTCAAGAAATATTATACAATGTTTGAAGCATTTTTGAAAGGGCAGCTGAAAAAGATTTAAGTTTGTAATAAGCAAAATAGACCGAAGCCCTGTTGAACTGCGGATGTCTATCATCAATGCGCACAAAAAGGCAGTTTTAATGTCATATATAACAAAATCCAGAATATATCAGTTTCGACCATTTTATTTCTACAAGCATGTTAAAAATGTGATCTGTTGCACTCACATGACTTTTTCTACTTTTGTACTAACCATTCTTACAAACTCTTGACCCTTTATCTTCATGTTATTTGAGATAAATGCTTGCAGAATTTGAGCGATAGTCAAATCTTTTAAAGCTTTCAAATTTCGTTCTCTTTGGACGATTAACATATACAAAAGTGAACAAGATGTTCCATTTAACGAAAGTTTCAGTTTTCAAAAACTCACACAAATAACAAGGAATATCTCTGAAATGGTTCACCCCACAAAATATATGTAGACCTAAATGGTGTGTTTTAGCAAAATCTACATTTTTGTATAGTAAGATTTGGTCTATATCTTACGGTTCACCACTTATGCAAAAGTCATCCAGATTTAATAGGACTACATGGGCTATGGCCAGAATATTCAAAATATGCATTTCGTTTGCCATAAAAATATCTCAGAAGGGAGGGAGCGAAGGAGGTAGTAAGAGAGGGAGGGAGGATGGAAGAGAGAGGGGAAGCAAAGGAAGGAGAGAGAGAGAAAGAGGTTAGGGGAAGGAGGGAAGTAGAGCAAGAGAGAAGGAAAGAAAGGGAGGAATTAAGGATGGGAGGAAGGGAGGAAGGAAGGAAAGAAGGAAAGAGGTAAAACTCCGGAGTAAAACAGATTTTCGGATGTCACTCTTCAGTAGTAGTATTTCACAATAGAGAATAAAGGATGAAAAATAAAAAGAAGAAAGAAAGAAAAAGTAAACAACACAAAAAAAATGCAATTTGCCCTCTAAATTCTGTGTTTCAATTGTTAGGCCTTAAAGTTCGGAATTGCTCAGTTGCAACCCTCCTCAGGGTGTTGCTTCGTGGGACTCCGTGGATGTTTGGGGTTGAGGGTGGGCTTGGGAGACCTTGGGGCTTTCCAACAAGAAACCTGAGAGACCCCGACAGTGTTTCCACACGTCATCCGGTTGCCCTTCGGGTGCTTTCCCTGAACCCATCTCTCGGTGGCATGGTGGATGCACAAGGGGCCAAATGGCTTATCTCCTCCGCCTCAGTTGCGGGGCCCCCTGTTAATATGCACTTTTATTGTACCTTTTAATACACATAGTATGGCAACACTGGGTACACAGTTTCGAGGCTTTGAGTATGGGTGTCACGTAATTTAGTACAACAGCAGTATGGTCTGAAAAGCATATTATTAACAACTTACCAAATAAAGTATGTAGAAAAAAAGTATCCTTCAGGATATCTAAATTATGCATCATATATTCCGCAAATATTTTTACACGTGGCCAGCTATAATATGTAACTCCTTGCGGGTATCTTGTACTTTTAGGGCAGTGAATCTAAACTCAGCATCTCTTAAAACCCCATTACTCTTCCCAGTGTTTTGCTAGACTGCTCTCGCAGAAAAGCTGTTCTTTTTATTACTCCAATTAAGTATTACGATCATGTCTGGAGCTTTACCATTAGAAACAATTCATTATGTTACTAATTCGTTTATTTTATTAATTTGCGTTGAGAAAGAGACACACATTCACTCATAAATTCACATTACCAAACTCTAATGTTAAATAAGTATCCCTCCGTGCCAGCAGGGAATCGAACCCGAGACCTCTGGACTAAAACGCTCTGAATAAATGATAGCACTGGAATACTCAGCTTCAGTATGTTTGTCCTGCTGACTTACTTGAACTCTTGGTTGTGACTTGGCCTAAGATTTTTCTGCCCTTAAAACTAATTTTTAAGCTCTAAAGCTGTAAAAATAAGCATTGAAGACATAAAAATAATTTCCACAATATATACATTTTATTTACCTAAACTCCGTTTCCATTTTATAACTCACAAAGTTTAACAATGGACCTATCTCGGAGAATTAAATGTTCTCAAAGTAACAAAACCAGTGAATTTCTTAAACTATTACGTCTAGAAACATTTCTTATTCTTAAACTATGAATGTATGGTTATACGAGTATATAGGATTTATAATACCTATACTAATATACCCTCAAAGGTAAATGAATAGATCACAGGCAAAATGCATTATACACTTCAGATATATCAGTATGGGCTAAAAGCTCTATTGCTGATATGGGCCCACCCCCTTCGAAAGTGGTTTTAGTAAAAGCCAATACATCGTTAGTAACTGTAGTGGAAAAAAGTTCGAAATATGAACTTAAAGTAATCTTCCAAACGGTTCATATAAGAGGAGGTATGGGAGTTAGAAACGATGGGAACCGTGCTTTCTAAGGGATGGAATTTCTGCCATATTGCAGTGAGCAATCAATACCAAAGGTTGACGAAGAGACCTAGAGGGAGCAAATATATGATGCTTTGTCTACCAGATAAATTACTCTACTGTTAAACAACTACAATACACCTATCTTTTTCCCAGGATGTCTGAATTCTATAACCGAATTATTATAGGGTCTTTGATTTCAACTAATCCAATGATACTAAGACTATCTTTCATGAAAAAAAATTAAAGACTCTCAAACTTTAAAATAGGTGTTAGTGGTAAAATAGTCGTTATAGGCATAAAAAAACGTCTTCCATTCATTTATGTTGTATATAAATGTTTGATAGTGCTCCCTTGTGTGCATCACCTTTGATGCAGTCTCTAATACTTCGATTAATCTACTTCCAGCTGGTGTACTATGAGACTTTTTCTTGCTCAAGGTTGGCGTGTGAATGAGAACAAACGACATTAGGTAAATAGGCTGCTACATTTAATGTAGGCTAATAATAAGCTATTTAAACCGAGTAGCCAACTGTTTGAGGCTGCAGTATTAACTGTTTCTGAATCTTAGCATGGCAAACTAATTGCTTTAGTACAGCATATTTTAATTTGTGACCGGACAACATTTCACGTTTTAAAACAAATATTTCCGGAAAACAATGAGAAGTGTAAACTGCTAAAAGCCACAGAAATGCTAATGGGAATGTCCCCTGGCCTATTATGTATAGGTATAACCCGTGCGAGGTCTTTAGGCCCTACGAACTGCATAAGACTGTACACTATAGGGAAAAAACATGGATTTTAGAAATACAAGTTCTTTTATCAATTTAAATCCCACTTACTATCACTCTCCGTTAATATATATGCTTTAATATGCTAAAATCGAAAGTTTGCATCTGGCTATGAACCACCACTTTGACTACTAAGGATCCTTGTCCCATTATAATTTTCATAATTTTGTCTGCTGAGTGTTCGCACTTTCTACTTCTGAAAATAACTAATTTCCAGGTACACCTTGAGATAAGTTTTCTTGCCACTGAATCCACTAGAACCCTAGTTACTTTGGCTGCACGCCTTACACGTAAGTTATCTAATAACTTTTTCTAATGGCAAAATGCAGATAACAGGAAATGATTCACGCAAAAATGTAGGACTTTGTCTATCTCCTACGGTTTTTGAGTTATGCAAAAGTCACAAAGAAGAAGAGGACTTCTTAAACGGTATATGATATTTTAATCAAAATCATTACAGCAGTTTTTGACAAAATCAAAATGCTCGTGAGGCTGTTCTAGAAAATCTTCGTAGTCATTCTGCAAGAAGCTTATCTTATATAACAAGTTTGGCATTCAACTAACTTTTCATTTTTGAGTTATGATGTTCACAGACAGACACCCACATGCATACACATACACGCACACCACACATACGCACATACACACAGAGGAATACACGTATTGATTTTTAAAATGCTTTTTTTTTTTTTTTTTTGGGGGGGGGGGAGTTAAGGGAGTCTCAAAATTTGCATTTCCTGTGACATCTCGATATCAAAATTTGAATTTAATAACTACTTCCGCTAGTTATTATTCGTAGTAAAGAAATTAATACATATTTAGCCTAAAATCCGAGGTCTAGTTATAACAAAAGAGTTGAACTGAGTGACTTACTGTTCTGCTTTCTCTCTCTCTTGTACTCAATTCCACAGAAACTTGTGAAATTGAGGGATCACTGACTCTGCAGTTTTTGCGCCCTCCCCTGAAAGAAATACTTTTATGGAAAAACTGCACCCGCTAATGTTCGTCAGAACCTTAGCTGAAAAAACAAAATCTTGATGTTTAGACAGGTTTAATTTATATATGTGCTCAAAATTGCTATGGTGACTGATTGGAACATTAAGAGTGTGGCTGATTGATACTCTATCTCACAAAAGTTATATGCTTTTTGGAACAAACATTGTTCGAAGGATTTCTGTTATTTGTTTGCATTTTTCTACATTACGATAGTTGCCAATGTTTCAAAATTTAAGTGTCTTTGCGTTCGTTTATTTGTTGTTTTCTGCTTGCTAAGGGCCACTTTACATATAAGTTGCTTCCATCGCGATTATTTTCAGGATTCTTGATGCACATGATTAACTTTGTGAAATACTTGCTCTTAGACAACCTCAGTGGAATCAGCTTCTGTAGCATTTTGTTTGCTATTATAGGGTTAATCGAAACATGTACGTTTGTGACCGTGTGACTGAAGTTACAAATCAGTTTGATGTTGGCAAATGTCCTTAGTTATATACTCGCTTTCTGTGCCATCATCTGAGTAGCTTAAATAGCCTAAGTTTTTAACACATATTTTACTACTACTGAATTTTATTCTCTGGACAGAGCTTTGGCTCAAAGTATTGAATATCCAGTTTCTTATGAAGTTAAATTGGCTTTAATTTTATTATTTTTTTTTTTAAATTAGAAGATATTTATCAAAGAAAAGGGGGCAAACCACGAAATTAAGCCAAGCCGCCCGAATTTGAACCACGGACGCTATCACCTGCAACATCTCGTTCGGTAATTCTTTTGCTTCTGGTAATCTAAAGTATAAGGCAATAATATAAATTAATTTCAGATATTTATAGTGATCTGATCCGATAAGGAGCATTAAACTAGCGGCCATAGGGAGAGGGGAGAAAAATAGAAAATGCTTCTAACTGCCTGAAATATTCAGTAGACATTCATTTGGGAGAATGTTTATCTTCTATAGAATTTCTATTTTGCGTTCAAACTAATTCACATTGTTATATTGGGACCTTTTTGGCTACCGTAGTCGTGTGTTCAGCTGTATGTGTCAGTCTCCTGCTTCCATGTTGAGGACTTTTTTCAGTACTATGTGTGGTGAATCATTTACTTCCTCGGCAAGAATGTAAAGACAAATATTATGAAGAATTGACTGTTTAATCAGATGGGATTTAAATGTAATCCTGTAAATAATGATCCGTTTCTTTTCGTTCGATTGGTTTAGCTACATTATGAAATTGCAATGGTTACTCGGGAGCATTTTTATCTCAACTTCCGTTTCATTTTCTTTTTGCTTTATTAAACACACGCACTGATTTTAAATGTTTGTATTGATTATTCTTTAGTCATTAGTTGTATTCAATGAAGAATTAAATAATATTTTACACTTATAATCAAATAAGAGAGGAAGAGAAAGAGTGATTTCATAAATGCTAAAGCAGTTTCTGTTGAAGTCAATTAATTCTTTAGTTCCATTTACTAATTAAATGGATAAATATTTCACACTATTATGTAGCAGATAAAAGAAAAAGCTTGTATCCCTTTGTATTTTGTATTGAACGTCCAGTTATCGAAGAGTTGCAGCAGTTGATCCTTGTATTTTTTGAAAATGCTGTTATAAAAATAAGAGTTTTCTTTCTATCAATATGATACCTTTAACCTCTGAGCACTTATCCAATATATTCCACCGAACTCCTTTGTCACCACTGAAATAATTAAAAAACAAGTTTTTGAAATACCAGTAAAAGTTATAAATTACTTAGGCAATGCTCTTTCTAATTTAATTTTAAGCCATGTTCTACTAAGGAACATATAAATTACTAAGGATTTCGTATCGGTTACTGACTCAAAGGTGGACTAACATATTCAATATTACAGTGATTTTCATTGACCACAGTTACAGTGAACTTCTTATTTGACGAAATTTCAGTGCGTCACATGACATTTCAGTATGTTTCCAAATCTAAAGCCGCTTTTAAGAAGCTTTTTCTCTCCCTACAGATTACCTCGTCGTGGGTGACATTTGAGAGAGGGTCCAACTGCTTCAAGTACAAGGAAGGTATTCCATCAGGACTGCTGCTGTGACGTGGTCGATATTCTCCAAGTGAGAGCCAGTGTGGGGCCCAAGGAAATCAATCAAAATACTCTTGCTGCAGGTGAGTCATGTACAATCAAACTAGAAATCGTAGTATCAAAAGGAAAAGTGTATTTTTTCATGAAGTTTGTTAAGACTATGTAAGAGAATGTTCTTACAATCTTTGATGAAAAGTTTATAGACGTACCGTGGGTATGCGAGTTTATTATCAATATATAGTTTTAAAACATAGATATGCAGTAGTTTTACAAAGCCCAGAACAATTTTAGGTTAAAATATAGCATTATGTATATTATAACTATTGAACGAAAACTTACAAATATATTCTCCGCAAAAAGTGAACAAAGGTAGTATTTTGGGGGCGTTATATTTGAGAAGAAATTAAATGTTCGGTCACTCGATCTGAAACCTCAGCGATCCTGAGTATAGGGATGGTCAACAAGAAATATGAAATGCCCTCTTTAGGTTTTGTGCGTTGGCGATTAGTTCCTTGTGATCGCTACTGGAGTTCAGAAGGCCCATTACGAATCCAAAACCTTCAGATGAGCTTTGATCACGTCCTACAAGTGCAGAAATAAGTGTTTCCTATCAAAACTTAAGTTATGTTTCATGTGAAATGAAAATCCAAGCCGATCAAAAGTCATAGACTTTCGTTTCGGGAAAAGAAAAACTTTTAAAACTGTAACATTAAATATTTGGAGTATAGTAACAAATGTATGACTTGGATCATTTGATTGCATTGAATAGAGCAAAACTTACTGAGATGAAAAACGAAGGCAAAGGTCAACATATACGCAAGTTTAGTGGAATAGATAAATCGGAAACAGCGATGACTGGTGTTTTCATTTCAGTTAGTAAGAACTGCATAGCTACACTAAAATATTCGAAAGAAACAAAAGAAGGATTTATAGTTAAACTTTGAATACATGATAGCTGAATGAAGGCAGATGTTCCAACAGATGACTTTCCACAAAATGCGAGAGAATTGAGTAGCATAATGCAAAGTATAATATAAGTAAAAAGTTGCTTAGTTTGGGAGATGTGAGCAAGTGGAGTTGACAGAGAAGTAATAGATGCAGATCCAGGTCCTTATAGAGAGAAAATATGGTGATTGAATCTCTCTCTCTCTCTCTCTCTCTCACACACACACACACACACAGAGAGAGAGAATTATAGGCATAAATACCACATTATTTTCCATGCTATTCGCAATGGTAGCACTTGAATATACGATGTTTCCAAAGCATACAGGATGCAACTGAATCTAACGAAGACAATTTGGTGTCATTAGTATAGAGATGGAAGCAGAAGATATCGTACGATGATAAGATATTAATAGAAGAATGGTTATTACAGAGATACGGACACATACAAGGAATGGATGAGAAGGAGGAAGAGGGGGGGGGGGAGTAGAGACGACACAGGCGGATAATTCATCTCTCTCTCTTACTTTCTTACTCAGGAAGAAAGAAAGAAGACTTGCTTAAATTGGTGTGGTGGTGTTAACAAAAGATAGTACTAAATCCGACTTGGAATACAAATAATACAAAAGATTACTACAGCAGAAAGAAGTCAGAAGTAATCACTGAAAATTGGACATCTCAATTAACAAGATGATATCAATTATGATGATGGTGATGATAATTATAAAGTAGTAATGAAATATTCAGCTTTTATGAAGCAATTAGTAAATAATAGTTTGCTACGCAAGTGCAAATCCTTAATAGCCAAATTCTTTTTTGCACTCTTTCATCTACGAATGTGAGCCTGCATCTTTATCATTAATGCAACTATTGTACAGGCTATGGTCATTTACCATTAACTTTATTAGCATTCATTAGAAAGAATTTTCCATTCTTCTCCTAATCGTTTGAAGCACTGTCTTACCATATTTGATCTGCTACAACAGTTGCATTATTTACTCGTATTTTATGTTTCTCACACTAAATTATTCTGTGTATTCACAACAACCAAAGTGTGCATTGTACAGTAATATTCCACGTCCAAAGCACTTATTCCAATAGTCTCTTCTATAATATGTTTCTTACTGCACCAAACCTTCTACTGATATTACCATTCTCTGTTTAACATTTCATGTTGTCATCTATGGCACATGTCGTACTTGTATAAAGATGTCTCTTGTAATTTCAAATTCCAATTTTCTTGCAATATAGCATACACTTTGAAAGTTTTAACTACATTTTAAATGTCGGATTCCAGTCCAGATGACTTGCTGCGTGCTTCCCACACGTAACTGGATTGACACTTTAAGCCATTAGTAGTTGGAGCTAAGTCGTACTTAAAGAGAGCAAGAGGTGCTTGGGTGGTTCATAACACTAAGTCTAGTGAAGAGAGAAGAAGGGAATGGAATTAAAAGAACCGATGTAGCGTCCTTTAGACCCCTCTTGGTATCAGTGCTCCGAGTTGTCGTTTTTACGATTATTTATAAAATTCTGAAGGAAAATAATGAGGTAAACTCAAACTAAATTTTATAAAGTAATGGTCCTAATATCTTTATTGTTTGGAGTGAGTGCGTAATGTTTAAGGGCTCGTCGACAGCTAGGTCATTTGGGCCCCTTATTGTTAGGATCTGACAATGACTGCAGCGGACAGTAAAATGTTACAGGCTGGTGAGATGAGGTTTTTAAAGTAAGTGAAGGGATGTAGTATATTGTATAAAATTAGGAATGACAAAATAAGAGAGGAACTAAAATGTTTTCCCTAGAAGAAAAAAATTCAAATTATAGGAATCAATGGGCAGAACATGTTAATAGAATGGCACTAGAAAGGCTCACCAGAAGAATGATGTCCTATAGACTTCAAGGGGGAGGATACAGGAGAACCTAGGAAGCGTTGGACAGGAACTAGACTGTGAAGCCCAAACAGGTGAATGCCTACGAGGCCGGATACTTTTACCAAACACGATTACGTAAGTGCATGCATTGAAATAATCTAAAAATGTTGTAAAACAGTGCTACATATCTTCTTATACACGTATAAAATCAAATTTCTTGGCTTGAGCGTTAATCTCCTGTCATAGGGGTTTGAGAGTATAGCCATGTGATAACGGTTATAATTCTTCCTTGCGTAAGAGACCAGAAATATGTTCTCTTGATGCTCTCTGTGACTAAGTGAATTTCGTAACACTTGCATTTATGTAGTATCACGAGATAGCTTTTATTGAACATTTATGAGATGCAATTTCTTGTATACGTAAGTTATAACATGATATTCATCCATGAGCCACATTTAGCTTCTGTTATTCAATCCGTGTATACTTACAACCCTTCAACAACATCAACTCGACTACTACGAGAAAGACAATATGTAACGTTGCAAATACCGCATATAATGTATTTCGATTTATTGTTCCTGCACACTAGTCGTGAGTAGGACATGTTCGAAGTTTGCATCAATGAAAAATCAATGCCACAATCGAGTTTGGAGCCATAGATCTTCGGCTTTACGTCACAATGCGCATTAAGGCTATCTCGCTTGATCCACATAACCTCTAGGGCAATCTGAATTATTGGGAGATACACATGCACCGGATTAGAGAGGCTTAATGACTGAATCGTGTTTTGTTGTCATACATTTCTCTAATGCGTTGCGTTGATGTAAAAAATTCTGTGTAATTATGAGAATGAAGCAAATTCGCTTATTTTAATAGATATCAACTTCGAAGCAAACAACAGTTGCTCCCATTATTGTTTCTGGAAAGTTCTGTATCTAGTGAGCTTAAAATGGACATTACTCAGTCCTGTGCAGAGAAATGAACCATTTTAATGCAAATCAGGTAAAAGAAAATCACATTGCATGCTTATGTTTACGTTGAACCAATGAAATTCTTCTTTAAATTGAACAAACACGACTAAGATGTGGAAACAAATGAAATTGTTCGCCATTTCTTCCATTGTTAACAAGTATATTCTTAGCGTACCTTAAAACAGGTTTCTGGACTGTATTTTTTTGAAAAGCACATATTCTGAACCGAAGTTATTTCTAACATCCATGTTCTGAAGAAATTTTGCCGAAATTAGCCATTAGCTTTAATTAAAAATTAAACATTAGTTCACAAATTAAATAATTGTTATGTGTCTTACATTCTCTGATCTCTGATTTATGCCGTATGTGGAAAATCGATGCACAATATTTCAACCATAGAAAAGAGTATGTACTTGAGCATCATCAGAGAACTCGACGAAGAATGATAAGACAATCAACTTAATATATCTATACACGAAATATTCTTCGTTCCTGATTTCCTGGGGACATCCAATCGTCTGTTTCCAGCTACACTGCCCTTTCCTCCACATATCATTAGCTTGGATTGTTTGTAATGCTGGTATCCATGTCTTACATAATGTCTCTCTCTTGTTCACGACTAAAATTTTCTGCACACTTGTATAACTCTATTGCCTTGCAAGAAAATCTAACTTAAAATTTTTCCAAGGAGCTAATGAGGTCCGTGTCTAAAACAAATGTTACGGCCGCTTTGGAGGGCATGCTCAGGCACTGATAAGTTGAGTCCTCCGATGATGTTCAACATAGTTTTGAACGCTACGTCGAGAGCAGTTCATGCTTTTCGACCACCGCCAAAAAGATCTGAAGAAATTGTGTGAGTTTTCAGAAATACATCCAGGAATACCGTCAGAGTGTCCGTTTTGGGGAGTTCAAATCAGAAGTAATTGATCAGCGTTTGAGATCATTACGAAAGGTGAACCCTGCTGAGGAAGATACAGACCTCATAGAAAGTGCTTTATGAGTAAAGTTATGATATTTTGTCTGTAGGTACGCGTTTCTAGAAGCGCCTGTACATCCATGTAACTAGAAGTGATCTGCCTCCTGCCATTGTGTAGCAGAAATACAAGTCAGTGAACGATAATCGGAGGAGCGATCGATCGAGTGGGGAGACCCCCAACTGGGCCGTCACGGCCAAGGTGATGGACCGACACGACAGAAGACGCGCCGAACTGACTGGCGGGCTCAACAATAACTGGGCGAATAATAAGAAAGATAAATAGTCGGAGATTTCTGTCGAGACCCCTTTATCTACTATGTGTCTTAGATTGTATACTGGTTAATCTGAATGATTGTGTACCATCAAGGACGCTTATTAATAAAGGACCAGTCTACAACGAGAAGAGTTATAATAGCATCTGCATTACTTCAGCAGTTAAACACTGCAAACGTTCCTGTGTATAAAATGTATCTGTTGCGAATCAGGTGTAATTTAAAATGTAATATAAAATCGAAAATATAGTATGAAAAGAAATACCTGCAATGTGTTAATTTTGATTATTTGACCTGGAAATTGACGTCTGACGGCAACACACACACACGCACACGCACACGCACACACACGCACACACACGCACATACACACACAAAATTAAAATGAAAAGGCATTGTATTAATTATTTTTCAATACGTGTGCTAGCGTTTTTCTATACTTTATTATGCAGTTAACGATTTGAAGCTTGCCCGACGTTGGTTACTGATCGTGCCGTTGGCTAGGTATAAATATTGTGACATTAGCTGTCTAGCTTCAGTTCCCTTGAGGATGGCGGCAGAGTTAGTCACTGAAAGCTTTGACAGCTACTCAAATTTGACCTGGCCGCTAGCTCGAGAAACATTGAAGTCATCAGTTTATTGCGTAGTTTCATTAATATATACTCAGGAGATGGCTCCATTTTAACGTGTGAAGTCGTGGGTTTGATTCCCATGGCCAACTTTCCTGACCCATTTTTTTTTTTTCGGAGGTTTTCCCTAATTCCCAGTCGAATGCTGGGAATCATAATTACATGCCGGAATTTCCCGTCCCTCCATTTTATTTCACCTTCCTTTCAAGCCAGCTTTCAAGGTCGGAAGTGTTAGGGATGGACGCATTGGCGCTGCTGTGTGGGAACTTTGTGAATTGTAACTGCTGTTCTCGATGGCTAGTGTCGTAGTCGCCTCACCCATAAGCCTGGTGGCTGCTTGGTGAACCCTGGTGTCGATATGCAGAATCTCCAACACAGTTAGGGACACTCACGCTGGTACACGCTGTTCGCGCAGAGCTCTCTCCTTTCATCCCACCCTCCCTCCTTCCCTCCCTCCCTCCCAGGATCTGACATCTTCTATAATTCTTAACAGTTGGCTCAGTGTAGAATCCTCTCCGTCTATACTCTACCTCTCTTATGAAAGGATATATTTAACAAAGGAGAGAGTGAGACAGACAGTGTGTGTGTGTGTGTGTGTGTGTGTGTGTGTGTGTGTGTGTGTGTGTATGTATGTGTGTGTGGGGGGGGGGGGTTGTCTGTGTGTGTGTCTGAGATAGGCAGAGAGAGTGAGATTGTAATCGAAAAGTGTAATAAATATTATGAAATTTTGGGAACTGCCATGATCACTGAATTAGATTGAACGACTATTTCAGAGAACTTGTAAATTAGTTTGAGACTTGAAATTTCTAGAAATTGTCCTCGAGGTCCTTTATATATATTTAATTTTGTATAACTGGAACAACCAAAAGCAAAGTCGCATATATCGACCTACAAGCTTTACTGCGGGTACCACTCCCCAACATGAGGGGATGAAGTGTAGAAATCACAGGACGCTACAGTCCACAGAAGCGGTAGTTCCGGGCTCAAACACCCATCTTACTGCTGTAGCTGCCTAGAGAACCCGTTGGCCAAGTAGCTCTCTGGTGTCCTTGGGAAGTACTCTTTGTTTGAGCCTCTGCCCACTAGACACCACGAATTGTGCACCTGAAACATGGGCAGCAACAGAATTAAAGGGGAATAATGGAATGAAAATCGTGATAGATGAAAAGCCACTCAAAATTCAGCTATGAACCAGGAAAAACTATGAAAACCTCCAGTCCAGTGGGTGGTCAACCAGAATCGAACCCGGGAATTTACAAATGAGAGCATCATACATTACTCCTTTCCTTGAAGCAATTTCCATATACTTTATTAGAGTTTATATATGCTGAAGCTGACTAATTGTTCCTTTTTGGTAGGATAGACTTTGTTTAATTTTGATCATATCCCAGAACATGTTCTATCACACTTCCACAGAATAGTTCCATCACAGCTCCTCAAAACAATTCCATTACAGCTCCACAAAATGTTTCATGTACCGAGCGTCTACCTTGGTTACTTATATTAAGCAGAGGAAGTATTGCATTCCACCTAAACTTTTCATAACGAGTTTAGACTGGAAATACACATTTTGAGCTCTTCGTGCGGGGGCGGGGGTGACGGGAGAGGGGGGTGACGGGAGAGGGAGGGGGGAGCGGGATCAGAAAAGCCCGAGTGTCCATGTGTTTCTGTCTTGTATCTCTGGACAACATAGGTAAAAATCTGATGTGTTGCTCTCACATGACTTTACTTTTGTACTAACCATTCTTACAAACTCTTATTCCTATATCTTCTTCGTGTTAGTTAAAATAAACATTTGTACAGATTATCTTATTGGTTATTTCCTTGTAGGTGCAAGGGGAATATTGGAATACAGTAGGCTTTGTGCGATAGTCATATCTTTTAAAGCTTTGATTCCGTTCTCTTTGCACACTTCACATATAAAAACATGATCGTAACAAGGAATATCTCCGAAATAGTTCAACCTACACGAAAATTTATTGAGACATAACTTGTGTATTTTAGTAAGATCTACATTTTTTGTATAATATGATTTGATCTAACTCTAACGGTTTACCAGTTATGCAAAAGTCGTCCAGAGTAAATACGACTACAGGGGCTATAACCAGAAAATTCAAGATATACATCTCATTTGTCATAAAAAATATCTCAAACATATGCCATTTGAATCAAAATCGTTAGAGCCATTTTCTAGAAAATCAAAATATTCGAAAAATCTTCCATGTAAAGGGTAGTTTAAGGTGGGGCTATTTTCTTCAAAATCTTCGTGCCGCATCCTTGGAAGACATTAAACATAAATACCAACTTTGGTTTTTAACCGACTCTTCGTTTTTGAGTTATGCTGTCCACAGACACACACACGGACCTTTTTCTAAACATGCTTTTTATGGATTCAGGGGTCCTCAAAACATATATTTCCGGTGAAATATCGTCATCGAATTTTTGGGTGGAATACAATACTTCCCCTACTTACCAATAGAGAAAGTAAAAAACGAATAGTTAAATGCCGAACTTGTCAATTAAGTGTAGTCATCCACCAAGGATGTGACATGAAGATGTTCAAGAAAACCCCTCCGCTCCAAGCTAGTGAAAATTCGTTTCAAGCCGTGATTATTCCCCACGCACGCCAGTGTGAAAGTGTGAATGGGAGTGTGTGCCCATATGTAGTGTTATAGGTGAATATCTCTTAAACGAACAGAAAAAACTCAAATGCCAAGAATTCAAGATCTTAATGGAGCAAGGAGCCTTCCAAATTGTAACACAACATTTGTTCATGGGGCACAACCCCAGAATTTTAAATGCAACCGTGTTGACTTTTACATTATGGTTCCTTACAATAAAATAAGCAACCTTTATAGAACACTTTTTTTCAAAAATGGACTGTAAAGCCTGTTGTAAGATGTTTTCTTCGAAGTACCAATAAATTATAGAACATAGTACTAAACAAATAAGACAATAGTTAGTCAGGTGATTACTTTAAATTACTGTATTAAATGGTCAAAGTTGCTTCTATTAACATCTAAACATTTGGAAATTCTTTTGGAAATGTTTTCTCTAACTGTTAACAGCATGCAGGGGCTAATAACGCGACAAACTTCACGTATTCAAAATTTCATATTCGCTTTGATTGTAGGTGTTTTAAACATGACTTTCTGTTTTACCTAGCCCCATAAGGAGTAGTCCAAGGGTGATAAGTCGGGCGAAGAGTAGGTCAGATGATAAATCCAGTCCATTCAACCATATTGCATATTGCAAAATGTGGTAGTGCACCATCCTGCTGATAGTACATTTTTCTTCTCATACTGAAAAACGCATTTTTCAATAAGGGAGGTAATTCTTGGTTGAGAAAATGGCAAAGAAGTAAGTGCCGATGACAACTTGTCAAGAATTCCACACAAAGCATGACTAACTATATAGGGTGTTGCATTTTAGGAGTTCAGGAGGCTTTGAAACCACAATACCCATATTGTTTCATTTGATAATTTATGTTCTCCCCAAGGGATATGTTTTTAATGAAAACGTTCTATAACAGCTCAACAATTCATTAAAAGAACATCGTTTTAATAAAAGTTGCTTAGTTTATTGTAGAAAACCAGAACATACAAAAAATGATCATGTTTTCATTTAAAATTATGACGTCCAACCCCTTGGGCCGCATAACGGGTTGCTTGAACATATTTTCTATATCTCTATTTCAAAATCCCCTTGCTGCTTAGGAATTTGTAATTCTTGGCATTGGGTTAGTTTTGCTCTTTTAACAGATTTTTACCTGTAACACTTTATATGGGCCAACCTGTATATAATTTATAAACATCAGAGAAAGATTACTGTGCACGAGTTATGGCAGTTATTTCAAGGGCGAACAACTGTCGATATGACCAATGAAGTTAAAGGTGCGATATAGATGGCCAAGTAAAAAATAAATAAAATACGTGGAGAAGTACAAAAAAGAACATTAAAGTGAGTAAAAGATGTAAGTAGAAATAATTAATGGGTGCTCCAGCATTCGAACAGGCTTAAACATGATGGAAAGCGCTAGTACTCGTAGATGGTTCATAATGCCGATTCCCTTGGGTTTATTTGAGCAGGCGTTTTACGAATGCAAGAGCTGAGCTCTCAGGTGGAAAGTGGATATTCGATATAATCCCGAACGAGTAAACCCGTCGTTGTAAACTCGAAACCGCGAAACAGCGTTTGAGACGGCTACATTGCGCTTCTTTGTCGCGCATCTGCCTCCAGTTTGCGTGACAGGATGAGATACGAATTTGAATAATGATATTTTACGAAACAACGGCGAAGGGGTCATAGGAACGCACTCCTTGTTTACCACACGTCAAGGGCTCGCCAGGCATTTTTGTTCCTGACAAAGTAACAGCGTGAGATTTGAATTTAATCTGATACGAAACAAGTTGTGCCATCCAATCCTTGTGACAGTCCAAGATAACATAACCGACAGAATGAGTAAGGTAGAGGAAAAAAAGTCTGAAGTTCTGCGTCTAATAAAAAGGCCCTGAAACAAACTTAACATGCTCAGATATAACCAACTTACCTCGAGAGGTTCACAGTTTAAAGGGAGGCTAAATGGGAAAAACTACTCTCACAAATTACCATTTTCTTCTTTTGAAGCCTCATAAATTGGAATTTCTTCTGTAATGTGATATGCAGTTTGTTGATATTGAAAAAATGCTTATATTTATAATGCTTTTAAAATGTCTACTGTATCTGCCATTTTGTGCCCTGAATTTTGCACCACTTCACAGAAAGAACGCACCTCTTTTTCCGTTTGGAGTACACATTTTAACCCACTATAAATTATAAATTATTGATGCAAATTTTAAGTATGGAAGCTTCTATATATCCAAGAAATTTCAATTGTTGTTCTGACACAAGTAACCCGTTTTATCAGGAGCTATTCAAGATAGGTAACTAAAAATTTTATGTGACAAAAACAATTCCTCAATGTTTTATTAAATTAGTAGTTGTGTTATGTTTTAAAAATGTTAATTCTGATAAAGTTTAATAAAAATATTAAATGTACACTCACGTGGCTTTCTCTGTCATGTTCAAACTATTCTCATAAATATCTACTTCGAGATAAACTTGTGCAGAAATTAATTTTGAGCCTCATAACGAACCCAGAGCTCATAGTAGGTGTGCAAAGTGGCGAGTGTCTTAGTATATGCATTACAACGATGCATGACGTTTTCTCGCATCCTATCCAAAATGCCGGGTATCTGATGTACAAAAATAGTGGTAGCTGGAATTTTATATACCAACATTTGCGTGTGAAAAAGTCCAGAAGATTGAGATCCGGTGATGGCGCTGACCACGGTACAGGTGATGAATAAAGGTACTGTTCAGCTGAGTGTCACTATCTGTGACAGGCGTGGTGAAAAAGAGCTTTTCATATTGCCTTTTGTTCTAAGCACAGTTGCCCAGTATTATTTTGTGGAGCCAGAACGAGTCATTTGTTTAAAGTAATACTTTTGGGTAATGTCTTGTTTCGTTAGGTATTCATCATCCATTAGTGCGGTTTTTGTGTTTATTAATAAAAGTAAGAATGTTTATGGTATCTCTTATTTGGATCTCATTTTGAAAATTCTCACCTTCCTTATCTTTCGTCGAAGGAATTTGTGTGAACAACCGATAATTACCATTCATTCACGGTACATAATCTGAAAATGGATACCTTTAGGAATGCACAGCACCATCCAGACATAAACAAATATTTATGCTGGTAGATCCGATAGCTGAATTATATCTGAAATATATCTTATTTAGGTACTTCACCAAGCAATTACTGAACAATATTATACCGTGAACACCATCATTATCTTTACATATAATGGACTGCTATGTATCACGTAACAATTGGTAAGTGATACAGTACCATTGTTAATAGCGTCTAAGTTAATAACTTAGGTTGAAGCGAAATAATGAAAAGGAAATTGTGGAAATGAAATTGTGGTACAGGGAAAGAGAGAGTAGGACCAATAGCAATAAGTATAGAAGTAACACAAGGCTGTAGTCTTTCATCCACCTGATTTGGCATATATATCGAAGACATTGTTAGACAATAGAAGCAAGAAGTTAACTTAAGAATATAATTCACACCTAAAAATACGTACTTAAGCACTTTACTATTTGCCAATGACCAAACAGTTATACAAAAGACGGAAGATGCTTTGCTAAATGATCTACACTGTTTGGACTTAGAAAGTTAAGTATATAACCTGAAAATATCAGAATACAAAGCCAAATTTCTGGGTTTAAGGGAAAATACGCTCTAACATAATACTAATATAGTGACGTCTCGAATAAGTTAAGCTTCAAATGATATCCGGTAGGATAAGTGGAACATTAGCAAACAAAACCGGGAAACATACAACGATAAAATTGTATAAAATAATGGCAACACCAATGCTTACATACGGAACTGAGATCTGGACAACAACTAAGAAGGATGAAAGGATACAATCCGTAGAAATACAATACCTAAGTAAAGTAAAAGGATGTACTCGGAGAGACCAAATAAAGAATTTTGAAATAAGGAAAGGATTAAACAGTATAATATGAATGAAAGAAAAGAGCAAGGGAGAACGAGGTGGAGAGAGCACATAGGAAGAATGGGAATATAAAGATTAATTAGACAAGTAATTGACAATAGACCTAAGGAATGAGAGGTATAGGAGGACCAAGGCAGAGGTCGGAAAAAATATTTTGTTGTTTAACGCCGTTATCAACTGCCAGGAACACATAAGCGTCGCCGGTGTACCGGAATGTCCTCCCGCGAAAGTTGTTTTACATGTCACTGAATCTACTAACATGGAGCTGTTATTTTTAAGCACACTTAAAAACCATCGATCTGGACCGGATTTGAGCCCGCAACCTTGGGATCAGTAGGCCAGTGTCTAACCAACTGAGCCACCCAGACAGGAAAATATGGGTATTGTGAAGTCGAAATAGACTGCAAGCCTACTCCTTGAAGTGAAGAAGAAGCAGAAGAAATTATGGTGCATATGAAACCACTTCAACATTCGCCTTCTAACAAGGGAAAACCACGAAAAATCCAAGATCGACGGGAGTAGAACCAGGACCTCCGAGCGCGCTGTGCTCGGTGCATCTCGGCCTTTTCATTACTGATGACTCCTGCGTTAATTAAGGCTACGACATAAATTGATTATAGAAATTACACCACCTAATTCAACAAAAGTATTTTGTTCTAAGATGTATTTAATATGATGTATCTAGCGCAAATACTAAACAACCTTTATTTTTTAAACGAGGATGATGTTAAAATTTAGATATGGTACAACAACCACGCTAATTTTAACATGGTGCTATACAACGGAGCTGTTACCTTACTAATGAAAAAAGTTTTTTAAAACTCGAAGTAATACATTACTTCGTCTAAGATCTTGGAAAGGTTTGCACTTTCTGAATATACTGTCCCTAAGGGCTTACCAGTTTAACTTCATTTTTCACTATACATTTACAGTAGTTTTGTTTTAAAAACTGCATTTAATTTAAGTTTCCCTTCTACTACTTACCTCTTTTTGTATTCAAGATTGTGCAAGTGTTTTGCTGCAGTTATCTCTTTTCTTTCTCCCAGCAAAGAAATCCTGGCTCGCCTTTCCTTTGCCGTGCTATGTTACAATCTCCTAGTAGAAAACTTTATGCAAATGAACTGCAACTTCGTTTGCAGCTAATGTTGGCGGAGTAGGTACTTAGCCAGATTATACAAATTCTATCCTTAATTAAATTAAAAAGCACAGATTATTCATAGCTTGTCTTGTGTACTACTGCGCATCCAACAAATACTTATGTGTGGAGAAGCGGAACGATTTTAAACAATATGCCTGGCTTTGCATTAAAACTGTTCTAAATGTTATTAAAAATCTAGAGATGTAATGAAAATACGCCTCCCATTATATTGGAAGGTTATAGGACTAGGGCTGAAGTAATTTTTAACTGCACAAAGCTTTGCATATATCTGCAAAGTATTAGAGTAAAACGACTACATGCTTGCCAAGAAACAATGACTGTATGACAACTTCCGGAGGGGGATTTAGCACCTCGATAGAAAGAGAATCTTTTTCGTCTATGTCCCTGACGGGGTTTCCCCCGGGAGAATACTAACGGGCGATTTCAAGCTAGAAGAAGGAGAAAACATTGTTGAGAAATATCTATCATTTATACATTATATTTATTATAGGTTACTTTTCATGATGCAACATGAAACCAACATCAACCTTGTGGGAATTCTTTTAAAACTTAGCTATTGTTGATCCTTCTAAATGCTCCCATATGCCCAAAATGAAATGTGTGATTCGAATCATTTCTATAAATATTTACATAAAATAACATTAATTACATAGAAAAAAGATTTATATAATTACATTCATATGACTTTCTCTACTCACTCGTCCACGAAGTATTCACGTAAATGCTTCATTTTTCTGTGTACTCATCGCTAATCCAGATAAACCTTCATTACACATTTACTCATTTCAAGCATGCTGTAGAGTAAAGCGGTAGCCATAGTTTTAAAAAGTGGATCATTGTGTGATTCATTTAATGTAACCCATGATCCATGCAAGACTCAAAAACATAGACTTGCCACTTGAGGAAAAGTATTTGAAAATTCAGACCAATAACAAGGAATATGAGACTTAAATCTTTCACGGCGTGCGTTATTAAAGAAGGCTTCACGGGTAATCAATCGTGTCAGATTCTTTTGATTCTGCTGAAGGCCATGGAGTTTACAATGGTCGAAAGCTCAATGTTTATAAATCTGAAACGGCTGATCACCCATATACGAGTATCAGAAATAGTTAATGCCTCAAAAACAATTGGCCCCAATTATCCACATACTTTTATGAGATCTACATTTTATGGGTAGTAATACTTGTTTCTACCTCTTATGATTTACCAGTGTAACAAAAGTACTCAGAATAAAGAGGATCTCATAAACCGAAAATTAAGTGTGTAAATTTTAATTTCAATGAAGGTATCTTAAGCATATGGCATTTAAATTACTTTTATTGCAGCCATTTTTGAAAAAATAAAAAAATTAACGAAACTTTTTCAATGTAAAACAATTTCAGATTTGGTTTTTTCTTGAAAACCTTCGTGTGCAATCCTTAGAAGAGGCTGAACTTGAACACCCAATTTAGTATTTAACCAAGTAGTGTCTCGGAAATTTTGTTTACAGAGAGAGAGAGACAGACAGACAGACATACACACACAAATACAGACATGCAAACCTTTTTCTTTTTTTCTTCTTTTCTATTTTTTTTTCTCCCCTATTTATGAGATCTCAAACTCACTTCATGGAAATCTCAATATTAGTTGTAAAGCTTATTCTACGTACAAAGTATAATTAAGTGATAGTGAAGATGAGTTAATAAATGAAAAAAGCTAAATCAGAAAAACCTATTCAAAAATTATTATAAATCTTGTCTTAAATGACAAAGTAGCTACTGTTTATATTATCCTTAAAATTAAAATTTCATTAGCGATTAAGAATTTTTGAAATTTATGATAAAATAACAGAATAATGTGACACCTACTCGGCGTTGAACAAATGACGGACGGGTCCAAGCCACTAGACCACATGCTGTGCCGGCGAGAGGGCAAAGACATTCAAGGCCAGGCTGCCTCGCGCGTCTGTGTCTGCGAGACTAATAACAATCGAAGCGACTACACAAAAGGGTTTTCTCTGGAGCCTTCGAGAAAGATCCAGTTACGTCACTGCCGGCGTGTTTGAAGGAGTTCGCGAAAGTCCCTGTGACGTCATCCTCACTGCATAAGGAGGCCATAAAACAGCAGCGAGTGAATTTTACAGATACGACATGAATCGGACAGTGTGTCATTGAGTACGAGACAGCTGTACTTGTGTGTCGTCGCGAAGGATACGTCGGCCGCCGTGAAGAAGATTTTAACGGGCGTGGAGTGAATGCATCGTCATAGTGAGGGAAACTGAAGAAATACATTTAAAAGACCAAGCAAGGTTACGAGAATTAAAAGTTGTGAATTGTAATAGCCCGAAAGACTGTACACTGTGTTAACAATGAGAAGAAAACTTTATATTTGTGGTAACATTTTTGAAGACAATAAAGTGATAGAAAAGCAACCGGACTGGATTTTGTCACAAGAAATAAATTTTCAGATTCGATGATACACACGATATAATAGATAAAATCATCTCTATTTTAAATAAACCGCTCAAGCTTTCTTCACAATGCTAATTTACTATAGATATGCAATAGAGACGCAATGTCTTGAAGTCGAAAATATTCTGAACAGGCTGCTACGGAAAACAAACTTTTGTTGGGAGAAAGTAAGGGAATATAGCAGAGTAAATTTATCTTTAAGCCTATTTATGCTGCCTCCTGTTAATGTTTTAAATGAAATTAGTATAACTGTATGTAAATAAATCGTAGTACCTGCTTAGAAACAGTTTTGTCATTGTATGAATTGCATATATGAGGTGTCCCAAAAGTAGACAAAATTTGGGAGCTGGTAGATGACATTATTTTGAACACCTTTTTTGTTAAGGAAAGATTTTTCTTGTGGTCCTTCGTTTAAGAGCTAGACGAGTTAATGTCATTATCTACTTCCTCCCACCCAGTTTAAGTATTTGCGGCAAAATCAACAATGCATTTATCTTAGTAAGGCACACAATCTTACTCGTAATACAAGAAACAGAGCGCATAGACAAAACACAAACATCACATTGTTTACAGTTAATCTCTGTTTTACTATTCAAAATTAGACCGATAAGCTTTTAAACCAGAGAAATGGCTGGTGTCTTTGCGAGAATACGACAGAATAGAGCACGCCGATGCACTCTTTGTGTTAATCACAATGGGCGTGCATTCCAAAATTTGCTTTGAATAGTAAAGCTGTAATTAACTGTAAACAATGAGAGTTTGTGTTTAGTTGTTGTGTTCTGCGTTTGTTTCTTGGATTAAGATTTTGTGCCTTACTAAGATAAATGCAATACTAATTTTCATTGTTGATTTTGCCGTAAATACTTAAACTGGACAGTAATGTATGGCACTTACTCGTCTAGCGATTAAACGAAGCACGGCGGGCAAAAAACTTTCCCTAATAAAAGGAGTTTCAATAATGTTATCTATGAGCTCCGAAAGTTTGTCGGTCTAATGTTGGGACATCTTTGTTAAAAATATTTACAGCATGTAAATGTCCAGTGTTTGCCTGAATTAAGTCAAAACTTCAGCATAGGTTAGAGCATCCAAGGTGTAACGAAATCCTAAGCTCCTTATATAAATTAAGAATGTTGGTATTCCTTTTGCTTTCCTAAATTAAGCAGAAGTTTCCTACCATGATTGACTTCAAAACAAATTAAGTGGCGAAGTGTAGGCGTAGGTCTTGCAAACATTGACTTCCTTTTTCCTTCCTGGTGCTCTCGTCCCTCCTTACTTCATTAGTCTCGCTATATTACACCGTCTACGGTCCACTGAACTTGTAATGTGGTATCCATTAGCTTGTTCTGGTTTAGTTTACAGTGTGTTCCGTAAGGTCTTAGCATATTATGACCAACCCTAAAATCAATACATTCCAAATACCTATACTGATATTTTTAGAATATCTAACCAGGTTTAAACATTTAAAATGATTTCCTTGTTTTTCATAATATGGCCCTTTGACATCAACACTTTTGATTTCGATGAAACCAGTGCTTAAAGCGATAGTGACACTCTTTCTAAGGCACTTCAGAACCCATGTTTTTATATTTCACTGCTTCACCTGAGGACGAAAAATAAAATCTGTTGCACTCACAGGACTTTTTCCACTCGTGTACTAACTATTCTTAGGAACTCATATTCCTTTATCTTCTTCAGTTGGTGGAGTAAAACATTTGCAGAAATTACCTTATTGCAAGGGGAATATGGGAATACAGTAGGCTTTGAGTTATAGTCAACTCTTTTAAAACTTTGGAATTCCGCTCTCTTTGCACGGCCAAGAGATACAAAGTGAATAACGACATTACGTTTGCAAAACTGAAACAAATAACAAGGAATATCTACGAAATGGTTCACTCCACAAAAAATGCATTTGGACATAACTTGTGTGTGATCTACATTTTTGTATAGCAAGATTTAGTTTATTATTTATTTATGCCAACAAACTTACTGTTGGTGTTTTTAAACACACAAGCCGTGAGTGGTAGTAAGTCACCATTGGGGTAATTGTCTTTGATGTGATACTGCCTTTGTGGTTTACCGGGAGAAAGACGAACTGGTTTGAGAATTCAATGTTATTGTGGCAGGTTGTCACAGTAGCTTAATGGTTAGAGCACCCAACTGGTAAGCGGAGAGTCGGTGGTTCAAATCCCTGCTGTGGCATTGAATTTTTAAGTTCCAGTTCTACCTCTCAAAAGATTTAGTTTATTTCTTAGAGTTTGCCAGTTATGCAAAAGTCATCAAGAGTAAACAGGACTACATCTATTATACCCACGAAACTCAAAATATACATTACATCTGCCATGCTAACATATGGACATTTTAATTAAAATCGTGGAGCTAGTTTTGAGAGTGTCGAAAGTCGAAAAAGTTTCTATGTAAAGAGTAATTTAGCGTAGTGAAGTGTTCTTCAAAATCTTCGCGTCGCATCCTTGTCGACACACATGGAGAACTATACCTAGTTTCTGAAACTCCACATCTTCTCTTTTTCACGCCAATTTATGGTGACAGATATAATCTGCCTATTCAGAACAAGCTGAACATTCTGGAAGCTTAATCTACACCGGCGTTAAAACTCCTAACACTCAGCACAAAACTGTTACTATAGAACGTGATGCACATACCCCATCCATGTGCTGCACATTAGTGCAATTACTAAAATTGTTTTGTGTAGAGACGGTAAGTGGTGGCGAGGCAAATGCATTAGCGCATCAGATGCTGCCGATGATTTCCGTGCATTTCCTCTCTTGTCGGAAACCACAACTAGCCTCAATTTGGGGCCGTTAACAGCCTCTTCCAGTAGATACCTATCCGAAATCCTCTCAGTATAACTGATGGCTTGACCTTACTCTATTTGAAATTCATTGCATTCAGATTATATTCACTACGTTTTGCCACCCTATTATTATCCCTAATCTCGTAATCTCACTGCAAACTTTAAAGCTTAATATATTAATAGGTAATACTCTAAGATAAATATGCATACTCGGTTGTGCAATTAATGTTATTCCTCTACTGCATTCGCTTTTAACTAAACAGAGGAAATGTTTGGAAAGTTAAAAATGGTAAATAGAGAAGCTATCTATAAAAGTTGCTTCTAAAATTGAACTCGGGTTTTACGTAGCCAAACACAACTATGTACTTTGTTTTTCCAAAATAAAATGAAGGCAATCTCGGTTCTCCAGTTTGATATTTCTGAAATATTAATAACGTATGCAGCTTCGTGTGGATCACCTTTAATATTAACATTTTAGTACATTTACCATAAGAAGGCTTCGAACCTTTAGACAGCTATCGCGAAATGAGGCGATCGCAAGTTACCTGCTACTGGGTAGTGCGTGACGTCATTGTGCAAGTACAGTGACAACACGAAACACAACAGGACTCACTGGCTACAGTGCACAGTGTCTCTCAAATGTGTTCACTAGTTCGACACACTAAAATGCCGGGAGCACGAAAATCAAAATACTCAGGTATTGCTGAACATTACAACAATTTGAGAATGAATATTTTAGTGCAAACGCGGGCAGCATTGAATATCAATTATGCAACAAGTTCATCTAAAAAGTTCGTGCGTCAAGTGTATCTAGTCATTTCTGTGCAGGATCATGTGACAGATTGACCCCCTGCCACTTCCTAGAGTCCAAACTCGGCAACCTTTCTTTCTCTGAATGAAGGTTCGTTCCCTATCCACAAGGAATACTAGTTCAAAACAGAAATAGATTTCAAACAAATTACCGTGATGAATTTATAAGTGAACTTAGGCAATACAATTTTAAATATGTTAATTTCTCTTTACACACCTCTGTAGTCTGGAACCGTTTATTACATATATAATGTAGTTCTCACAAAATTAAAATTCTTCGTGACCTTCAAGGATTGAATTCTCTCGTTTGCTACACTCATTAATGAATCCAGGTTATGTTCCCACTTCAATCTGCGTTCGATATTCCTTCTTAGACTAAACTTAAGCATGGCTTGCTTAGCCGGTTTATTATTGTTCTTTCGTTGAACATGTTTCTTCCAGTTAATTTCCTGTTATTAGCAGGCACCGAAACCTGGACACCATTGAGATAGGTTAGGTGTAACTACACTACAGGTGTACTGCGAGTGAGGGGGTCCATTGTCAGATGAGCAGAGGCAGTGGCAAGTAAAAATAAACCGTTATGTATGCGACGCAATTCGAAATGTTTCGAAAGTAAAATCAGTAATTTTCTCAATGCACTTTGTTTGGGTACTTCGTCCATCTGGAAAAATGATTTTATTGATAATTAATTGATGAATAATAAACACACACTTTTTACACTTAAAAGTAATATGCGTATACTTTCAAATCAAAATACTTCCATATTATGTGACACATTCACAACTCATTTATATCGGTGGTGTTCATAAGAGAAACAGCAGATTTTCATTGTGAAATACACTATTTATTGACTTAAGTTTTTTTATTGGTTCGTTTCTTCTTTATTATATGATTTTATGGCTGCAGTATACTACAATATATTTTCTAAACGCCTCAAAAGTAAATTACCTGCAGGTTTCACTTAAATATTGCCTGGATGGTGAGAAGGTGCGCATGAGGTCACATGTGATGGGGGCAATGCATAAATATTTATGCAATTGATGTACTTCAGTATTCTCAGCTGGACTGCTTCCCTGTAGACATATCCACAATTTATATGTGTAAATTGCAGCGGGACATATTGCCGGTACATGGGACCCGGCTTTCAGGGTACAATTTGTATAAATTATCTTATTTACTATTGTTTTTGTCTTTGTAGCTTGTCACCCGCTTTAGGTTACCAAAAACAGCTCGGTCGGGTAAAATAACTTTTCTGTCACTTTTCACTGTTTTAACAATGGTTTTTCTTACTACGGTACTCAAGTAGACACCTGAGAGTCATCTGTCTCTCTCCCATCGAACTCTCATTTTTGCTGCATGGTCATTGGTTATTGCTTCATTAGGTATATTATGAATGCAGTTCATTTTGGATTCTGAGGTTACTGATTTATTCCTTTTAATATACGGTTTCGACGCTTTCTAATTTCTTTTGTGAGTCCTATTACTTAGAGTACCTAATTTCAAAGATTTGAAATTCCCACCAAAATTCGAAGTTATGTGCACTTTTACAAGAGATAAGCAATCTGTGCAGCACATTGTTTTCAAGGCTTCACGGGTGATCAGCCGTGTTAGATTTATAAAGGTCGAGCTTTCGGCCATTGTAGACTCCATGGCCATCTTCAGGATAAAAAATTCTCCTCAGTTTTCCAAATATATCCTATAGTTTGGAGGATGTGGGTTGTGTTGTCCTAGCCAATGAGCGGGTGTGGATATATAGGATATATTTGGAAAACTGAGGAGACTTTTTCATCCTGAAGATGGCCATGGAGTCTACAATGGCCGAAAGCTCGACCTTTATAAATCTAACACGGCTGATCACCCGTGAAGCCTTGATCCATAACGTTCGCCGTGAAAGCTTCAAATCTTACATCTTGTTTTCAGTTTTCCAGTTTATCAAAAGAGCTACATTTGAAGTTGCAGCCCAGTAATTGTTGGATTATAATTATTTAATTGTTCTAAACATACACTTGAAATTTTAACACTTTATGTGATACATAACTTTTGAAGCATTATGAAATGTAGGCCAAACGGCACTCTGTAATAGAAAGCTTTCAGAATCGGCTTTTTTAGAAAAAGTGAATACCATAGTGAGTGTTAATTTTGCTCTTATAACATTAGGAACCATAAGAACAAAAAGAAATAAATCATTCTTTAATTGAACTTTATGACCTGATACTTAAGATTTATTAAGGGGGGACCCTTTGATATTTTCCTTATAACGGACAATATGAAAGAATGTTCGATTTCTCTCTTTAAATTATTACTGCTTTATGTTATTTAGCTAGATATAGCGTTTTGTAATGCATGATGTAACTCATATGAGCCCGCAAGATTTCAGTTATCTAAGTGCTTGAATGGAGGCTCATGTTAAACGATGACGATTTCAACTTTGTTACAAAAGAATTTAGTCATTAGAGGAGAAGGTCAAATTATGGGCTAGGTTCTAAAAGTGGGCTACACATGTATCTCGACTGTTGCAGAACTGCTGCGGACTATTGGAAAAAGCTTGTACTATCATCTTCCTGCAGTAATGCAAGACGCGTGGTCTCGCGCCATTAGCCGTCTTGACGCGAGCTTGAACTTGTGTTTTTCTGAATCATCATTTGAAAACTTTTGAAAGGTATGCACATTTTATTTTTTATTTTATTTATTTATTTTATTTTATTATTTTTTTTAATAACTAGGCATGTTTCTACCTTATTCAAGTTAATTTTGTTGTGTTCTACGTTCATTTGGTTTTCTTGTGCAATATTTGCATTTCGTTATTAAATACGAGCTAAATAAGTTCGATCTTTTTAGTCCTTTTTGTCGAATGTGGGCTATTGTGTGTGGTGCAAATACAGACTATAGCCTATATTTAGACCACGACAATTAAAACTAAGTATCTGATGAAGTATGAAAGTATTATGTTTCAGATGCCGCGTAATGCACTGGCATTGGAAAAAGAAAGCAATGGTAGTTTGAAAATTGCCCACTGGAAGCTATAGGAGTTGCTCATCCTTCAGGATACGTTCATAACCATCTATTTACTCATTCGTTTACTCACTTCATTGCACACACTAAACTATCTCAGGCTTCTCCCTTATTGCTTATTCTAAATGGTCACTGTAGTCATACCCATAATATAGACGTCATAGACTTGGCTAGAGAAAATCATGTCACTATTTTGTCACTTTCACCCCACTCTACACACAAGCTTCAAGCGTTAGATAAGACATTCAAGGGGTCATTTAAGAGTTATTACAGTGAAGAAATTAGGATGTATACCAAATCAACTGGGCATCCTCTCACAGTGTATGAGGCTGCAGAGCTCTTGAAGAAGGCATACATTAAGATGAAAAGTGGAGAAATTGCCACCAGGCTTTTCTGCTGCAAGAATTTATCCTCTCAACAAAAACATCTTCACTAAAGCCGACTACATAGTAGCCCAAGCAGATAATCCAAAGAAGAGCAGTGCAGTGAAGAGTACTGAAGCTTTGTTGTGGCTTCTGCAGGTTCATGTTTTCTGTATAGTCTTCAAAAGTTCTTTCAACTTCATCTGCTGGTCCTTCAATCTCATTTGCTGGTCCTTCGATTTCATCTGCTGCTTCTTCAGCTTCGTCTGCTGGTCCTTCACATTCATTTCCTGGTCCCGAAACTTGATCTGGGTTTCCCTATCAATGACTGTTACAAAATAAAAAATTTGCGTGTCACCTCATAAAGTATCTCCAAACCCCATCACTAAAAAGAAGTAAAAGTTAGTCGCAACAATAAAAAGTAATTACAGCACCCTATAAGAATAAGCTCACTAAAGTCATTGAAAAGAAAGAAACAGACCACAAAAGGAAAGGATGCAAAGAAGAAATTAAATTTTAAACGTACTTAAAAATCCAAGAACAAAATGGAAAGTTGTGACTCAGAATTTGATGAGACTGAAATTAACTCTGGAGATAGTGACCTCGATACTCCTGTAGGAAAAGTAAACCTATATAATGATGATTGTTGCTGTTTATTTTGCGATGAGCGCTTTTTAGAAGATACTAGAGGAGAACTGTGGATTCAGTGTCTTGTTTGTTTTCAGTGGGCATATATTGAATATGCAGATGCAGAGAAAAGTGAACATGCGTATAATTTCTGCAAATAATATATTTCAAAAGCTCGAAAAGAAATTGGTGTTTAAACTTTTTAAAATTGCAATAAGGGTAAATTCTACTATATTGTGTAGATTAAATTTTTTCACTTCATAAGACAAATAATATAGATAGTCCGTATTTGGACCCTGTCTTTAAAATTCCACTTGATGCACATATTACGCAAAATAGCGAATACTTCACATGCATTGCTGCTAATTTTACCAGATGACTTCAGCGTGCTTTTAAATAACCTACTACTTTTTCCTGTTAAAATAACGGTGGTAAGGAGAGAACTTTTCAAAATATATGGCCCAATAGAAATGGTAGCCTGCGTTCGGACCATCCCCTCTACTGATTATAAAAATTCAGATTTATAATATCTAGATTAGCATAAATGTTCTCGTCGTAACGCCGTGGCAGCATTTTTGTTTGCAATGAGGGAGACCAGATTTGATTCCCAGTGACAGCAGAGGGAGTTTTCATCTTTTGCGTATTGCCAAACATGGTTCTATCACAGCACCAAACCGCCTTGTCTATGAATTATCAAAAGAACCCTTTTCATCGAGGAACTACGCAACAAACTATGCCTGCCATCCACCCCAGCAGAGCAGGAACTCTAGAGATCAGAAGAAAGAAGAGAGATACAAATAATATTTGTTACTTTGGCATAATTCTTGAAAATCCATTCATAAAATCTCACCACCGTTTAACTAAAATGTTTATTGAAATTCTGTTCCACAGGTTTATGCAGCAAGACCAATGCTATCACACTGCCAAATTGTATAACTATATGTACAATAGTTTTGGAGAATGTGCACCTTGAAGATGAAAAAAATGTAAACTATAGAAAAGTTGATTAAAGATTTACTTCGATTTTCATTGTTGCAGAGGTATTTCAAAAGTAAACTCTTCAAAACAAAGCGATCCCAATAAACCCATTTCGCCATGTTGTTCACAGCTTTATAAAAACGCACAAACAATAAGTAGAAAACTGACAGTCAAAGCAGCAAGAAGTACAAAAATGGCAAAAACGTTTTAAGAGAGAGTAAAAATGGACGTGGTGCAGTAACATTCATTGCTATTCAAATTAGTTTTAATACTTAACAGTGGTGATAAGAGAAGAAGCGTAAAACTTCAGGAACACAACTTTTTAATGAAGAGAGTTGAAATTTTTTAATAATATCACTTACATCTACCCTTAAAAGCTAGCGTATTGTCCTAATCCTGTTGTACCTGCAAGAAAATACGTAGCAAAACAATTTCTTAATCTATAGGTAGGTAATTTCGTTCGCTGTGAAGTATAAGAATTTTAAGAATGTTTTGCACACCAGTGAATGGAGAAAGTCATATGAGTGCAACACGTCAGATTTTTGTTATAGTTGCATCAGAAACTATATCCTAAAATCACTGTATACCGAAAGGTACAAAGGTGAATCCGAGTGATGGATTCATATTTTAACGAAAATGTATCCCAGAGAGGCGTATTTTGTGTCACGGGCAACGGTGGGAAGAGTGTGCCCTCTTAAAACTGAGATATTGATGGGTCACGCGAAATTGATAAGTCTGTGAAATGCAATATTCCACAACCTCGCTCGGATTTAACATGTATTCAAGCGGTGAAATAGCAGTTTTTTGCTCTACTTTTGTTTGTATTTGTACTTTTTAATGTTAAGTGCACATCGGTTTTACTCGTTCACTCTGTTGTTCTGAACGTGAAATAAAACCAGTTTAATTTTCATGGTATTTTAAATTGAATTAAACAGTTATTTTTTATAGTAAGCATTTATTAATATTTAAAACGTATAATTTAACTAAACGCTTGACGGTGATTTAGCTGAACTCCGATTATTCTTCGGTTTCCTCATAAGTGAGTGAGTGAGTGTGTCGGGTTTATGGGCCCGTCGACAACTTGGTCATTAGGGCCCCGGTTTCCTCATAAGAATAAAGTTCTGTAAAAACAGGTCAGAAAACAATTAAATCACAAAAAGAATTTTGAGGTTAGAAATGACGTACTATAGACTAGATAATGGAAGCAAGAAAATATCGAGTAGAAAGTGCTATTTTTTATTCCATGTGGCATCTCAAAGAAAAGCTTAAATGTATTTCGCAAACCTGCCCTCTATAACCCAAACGTGTTTTTGTATTGAATACCTAAGCAGGGGAAATCATTTTTAGTGGTTTAGTCACACGCACGCACGCACGCACACACACACACACTCACACACACACTCACACACTCACACACTCACACACTCACACACTCACACACTCTCACACTCTCACACTCGGACACTCTGACACTGACACTCTGACACTGACACTCTGACACTCTGACACTCTGACACTCTGACACTCTGACACTCTGACACTCTCACACTCTCACACTCGCACACTCGCACACTCTCACACTCGCACACTCTCACCCTCGCACACTCACACTCTCACACTCTCATACTCTCACACTCTCACACTCACTCCCTCACACTCTCACTCACACTCACTCTCTCACTCACTCACACACACCGCATTTTCTCTCTACAATCTTAATGTTATAAGTTTCAGTAGATAACATTAACTATTAAAAGCAATCATAAATACACCTGCCTGATTGTAGAAATTCATGATTAAATCTGGAGGTTAAATCATGGTAGCATGGGTGAAGGATCATTCAGGCTTCATTAGTAATGAGATGGATGATAAGGCAGCCAAGGAAATGCACTCGTTGACAGCATTGTCGTAGCACATGATAAGCAACTTAAAACTTCAATTATCAGCAAAGTTAAGGAGGAAGGATATATTCTATGGCAAAGTAAGGGGATCATCACAACCAAAGGTGGTTTATTCCATCTGTTATCCAAAGAATGAACCGCAAGTTCCCAATCAACCCAGTACTAACATCAATTATTTGCGGACGTGGGAAAACCAAGGCATATCTGTAGAGGATACGAATAATAGATGACCTGTCTACTGAAAAGCAGAAGGTGTAATACCTCATCTAGAAATTCCCAGAAGAAAAGGAAAAAAATCCACCTGAAACAGACCATAGGACAGCAGAAAACTAAATGGTCGGGCTACATAATAAACAAATATCTTTTAATATATCTAATACATTTTAATTCATCGGTTAAAACAGTAGACTTTGATAAGAGAATGCTCAGTGTAAAAATATAAATAGGAGCATTACATTGTAGAGCAAATTAAGAAAACTTGGATTGCTAATATGTCAGCATCTGTCAGCATATATCCGCACGTGGCAATGCATACCTTACTGGAGCACACACAATAAGCATTATAAAGTTTCAACAGATACTTCACGCCATAACGACTCAGATTTAGATCTGGTACATGATTATATATGTACTAGAATTTCACAGGGATATTTTCTCTGTAGGCAGAGCCACACTAACATTTTGGGTCTAAGTGTACGTAGAATGTGGTTACTCGAGGAATCGTTTCATGCATTTTTTTCAGTTGGTATGTCATAGGATACCCAAAGACAAATACGCAGAGTAATGAGACCACATTGCTCAAATTTGGAACGCTTTATTCTAGAATTCACTCATTAACCTATGATAAATATATTGGAAATGTTTTATCTCTATAAAATGGAGGACTATTCTGATTAATTTTACTGTAATTAATCACTTTTCACATTAATAATTGCTCAGAAGCTATAGAACTATAAGTGACTATTTGTAGTTGAATAAAAGTCATTACAAATAAACTGTTTGTCCTAATAAATTAGGCTACATAGCGCTTCATTCCATGTATCATCAATGTCACCGCCTGTGGTACCGTGTGTAGTAAAAGCGGGTGTTAAACAGTACAAAAAAAAAAACGGCTGTGGCGTCTATACTCCCAACCAATTAGTACTCACTGTTGGTCACACACAGGCGAAACCATAATAGTTTCTAAGTCACAACTTGAATTTTCTGGGAATCTCTTCAGAAGACCTCTTCATTCTGGGTGATTTTTGTATAAATGGTAAAGAATAAGAGGTGAACAGAGAGTTACTAAATAAAGAATGTGGATCTCTTTGAGATACACAACTTATGTCAAATTACTATTTGTTGCCAATACTTCTTGTACTTCTCTCAGGAAGGAATATGTCAGTCGTTTTTTATCTCTTGGCCTGACAAAGAGAACGGAATTTCAAAGACATCACATAGCAACCGGCTCTTTATAATTTGACTATCACTTAAAGCGTATTGAATTCCCACATTTCTCTTGCACCTACAAGAAGATTAGACTTAAGGTAATTTCTACAAATGTTAATCTCTATTAACATGAAGTGGATAGAGAACTCAACATTTGGAAGAACAATTTGTACGCTAGTGAGTATAGCTCTTCATATACAGAGCGTTTAAAAAAAAGTGCCCGATATTGCAACAGGAGTTGGGGTTGGCCAAAACTAGAATAATTTTCCTGTAAACGTATGCCCGAAAACAAATGTCTGTTGAGATATAAGCCATTTTAGAAAAATATATAATATGTGCAAATTTTCGACAGGTTCCAACCTCCCTTGTTTTGTAAACGTTGCAAATCGCTTCTCTTGTATTTGGGGGGCTAGTCTTCCCTTTGAGCGTTGACGCCATTTGTTCCACAACACCATATCCCATGAAGCATACCTCAAAAATGAGAAACGCAAATAAATGCTGGAAAAGAAGTGGTGGATGAGAAATACCCCATATTCACCTGCTGTCCAGGTAGAGCCAGCTAAAACCCAAGGTCAAAATGAGAGGTAAACAGGAGTAGAACCGGGAACTCCCGGCATAAGAGCATCGCACGTTACCGTGGAGCTATCCCGTTCAATGAAATTAAGCTAAACTGACGGTATTTGAGTTGCTGCAGGCTTAGAAAATCACATTTGCATCATGTAGAGCAATTACGAACACTTCATAGAGTAATCCATAGTTACCACGTGTTACAGCATTTAAAGGTCCACGCTCATTGGTACTCATTGCCTTAGCGTTTAACTATTTAAAATTTAAAAGTCATTGCTGTGGGAATTTCATGATGAAACGTACCCCGTTACCTTTCGACATGGTAAACTTGCACGCACCGAACTGCAAACAAGCAAAATACATTTCTCTTAACAGTGTACTAATATATTCAGCATTCTAGATTATTGCAGTAATAATGTCTTGAAACAAGGCAGCAGCAGGCTGCTTAAATATTTAATGTTTAATTTCACGTGCAAAGTTGGTTTTCATTTCAGCAAATTTATACTGCTGAGCAGCGTTACGGATATCATTTTAATTAGATGTGGGGTTGTCGTCGTTGCTCCAATTTCACTGTCGTGGCTTTTAGCTTGAAAGGCGCTCCAAAATTCCGTTGCTGGTTAATTGTGTTTTGTAATTAAATTCTCACCATAATAGTCATCAATATAACCATAAGTTCGTTCATGAATACTAAAAACGTGTGCATTTAGGTAATTAACTACTGGCAATTAAGTAAGTACTAGTGAAGCCCTGATTTAGTTTCTCACAGTACCGGGCTGCATTCAGTAAGTCAGTGGTTTTTTTTTTTTTTTTTTTTTTTCTAGACTTTTGCTGATAAGGATACACAATCGAGTGAATGGTCATTTGTATTGTTTTTTATTTGTTTTTCCCATCCTAATATTAATTATTAAAATATAAATATTTATTTATAAGTTATCTGTGGCCTTTACAGGAATTTAGTTCGTGTAGTGGAAACAATATGTCAATTACTGGTGCCAAATAAAATTCCATGTCACGTCAGGGTTCAAAGGTACTGAAAGGAAAGGAAATTCTACTTGTGCTGAGTTGGAAAACGAATACCGGTACACGTTTCATTTGTTTAGAACATGGTACCTGGCTGTCCATAAATGTGAGAAATAAACAGGGTGCTGCTGATGACAATAATGTGGACAATAGTGTTTAATTTAAATATTCACCTGTTGCACCGCGTCATATTGAGTGAATCCTCTCGCAGTACAAGCATACTTTTAGGAAGACAAGAGGAATTTAAATTTTTCACCTCTAAAAACTCGCATTATTGTATGCTATTTTTATCAATCAAGTACATATCCTACAAGAAGTAAACCACATATGGTTTCTCGTCGTCTGCGAGAGCTTTAATAGGGTATTTCCTAAGTCAAGATAGCTGCTAGTGTCGCTTTCACTCCTAGTGGGGAGTAGAAGGAAACGGAATATAGCTTTTGTTTTAAGAGGACGTGATTCCGTGCTTCTTTGTGCCTTTCTTTTCTGTTTAAGGAAGGAGGGCAATCCTCACCTATACATATTCATAACTATCCACTGAATTGGCAGAACTAACATAGGTATGTTTAGTGGTCCAATACAGAGCACAAGACGTAATAGCACCTACACGTTGACGGTACCAGCCAATAAAAGGAAGTCACAAAATTATTAAGTATCCTGGAAACGATGTGGTTAGGGAATGTGTGCTCATTTCTTGCTGTCGTTTCCGCACCTAGATTGCAAATACTTGTGTACTGTTTGACTTACTCGTCTGTTTTGTATGTGGTATTCCAAAAAATCTGTGAAACATGTTTCTTATAACTATGTCCCACTGGCATCTGTTCCTCCACTTTGAGATTTTTACTTCTTTTCCAAGATTGGGTAATCTACGCGTTGAAATAGTGTCAAACCAACCATGTGCAATACAGGTACAGGCGATATAAATCCTCTTTCGTGATAGATTTATGTATTTTCGTCATCCTGAGAGGCAGGCTTAAACCGAAGGGTCCTACCATCAATTTGGTAACAAGAATTTACATACATTCCAGATGTATTAACTTCATTACCTAATATAGCTTTTTAAGTCATACGGCAACTAAATATAAGTCTGACAATTGCCTTCAAATATATTAAGATAAATGATCATGTTAAATAAGGAACTGTTTTACGTCACAGAACAACCTGTCCACGACTGCAGCCAAAGAGAAGCAATTAGTTAGTCGCATGATTGGAGATAACGGGCAAAGTTGTACGGAACAGATCTTAAGTAATATTTTAAACATCTAAATAACCAAGGCATATGCTACACGCATACATGTTGTAACAAAACAACACCAGTCCACTAATTTTGTTCACCTTATTTTCTTCTAAATTAATGCCCAAAAGCACAGTTCTCTTTTACTGACGTTAATACAAACTAAAGTCTTTCATGATATGACTACTCACAGTTGTCTTCTTGTAACTGAACATACAATTCTCTTTGTCTTACAATAACTAACTCTGGCGATACGACCACTCAACACTCATTAAACTGCTTCACCATCTTCATTGGAACGCACTGTCTCGTTCCGCGCTGACAAACTAAAAAAACTGACTGACGCTGGCATTCCGCAAGCTTTTATACTAGTGATGGCGTAGCTAGATTATTTTTGGAAATGCACCTTTTTCCAAACTTGCCGGCAGACAGAAGATCCACGAAGATTCTATCAAATCCTTTCTTCTGCCGCTGATTTTTGTTACGTGTTTACAATGGCACGAGGCAGCCTGACCTTGAGCGTCTTTGATGCACGCACCACCTGCCATGTGGTGTGGGGTAGTTGACCCTGACCTTCCTTTGCTGTACGCCATCGCGCTCGACCGGTGTCATAATATTATATTATGTTGGCAGTATACAATCTGTAGAAATAATGCACTTTGTTACGTCGATCCATCCTAGCAAACTGCCCCGTGCTGTCAATGGACTGCTGCGATCTGCTAATAAACACAGCAAAGGTACTCTATTCAACACTACCAGCCAATTTCGTGGAGAAATGGAACAAATTGTCCACCCCGATTATCAAAAAGGATACGTTTCATCATTACATTCTTTGTATGTATGTATACAGGATGGAGGGATTCAGCTGTAACCATGGGTAGCACATTGTATCTTATTCCGACTGACGTTTACCGTTTAGCTCCAAATCCCTGCCGGCCTTTGTGCCAAAATGCGTTCAGCATGTTTGCTGTGGATGAAAATGTTAAGTATATTTGCTGGGTACTTCATCGCAGAATAGTATGGAGAATTCTATGCCATATTGCATGGTGTAAACCCTGTTCACTGTTGGTTCTGCATCATCTCGACACCGATACTTGATCTATTATTTGGAACTTCTGCTCGTTCTTATTTGTGCTGAAAGGCACAAATAATCTGCTTGTTTAGTGCATCAATTTGTTGCAACTTCAAATGTGTAGTTCCTTAAAAACGTGCTCTTGAGTCGAGAGTATAGTTTATTCTTGAGAGCACGGAAGTAAGACAATGGATCAAGTTCATTATTGTTCTGTCACAGAACGTACTTCCTGCTTTATGTTTTAGTCAGCCCTTTGATTAACCAGCCAGTCTCTCATATTCTGGTTCACAAATAAACCTTGAGAAGCGAGGTTTAGGAGAGAAGTCAAAAGTGGAGGAGAACTGAGAAATATAATTGAACTGGCTGGAAAGCGCAGTTTTATAAAAATATGGAGAATATAGAAAATAACCCAATTAAGCAATACAGCGATTAGAAGGGCTACTGAGAACTACGGTATGATTTAACAACGTTAATTTCTTAACCATTACTCAGTAATGCTCACCATAATACTCAGTCTAAAATATGGCAATTTAATCAAAATCATTAGAGCCAATTTCTGAAAATAAAGTTTTTGAAAATGTTTCCAAGTAAAGGGTATTTTTGAATGGTGGGAGTTTTGAAAAATTTGTTGCATGGTGCTAAATTTATGTACAGCGGACGGTTTTATTAGAATGTTTTCTTTTCTACTTTCTCTACTGGTAAGTAGGGGAAGAATTGTATTCCACCCAAAAATTCGATGTCAAGATTTCAGCGGAAATATATGTTTTGAGACCCCCTGAATCCAAAATAAAAAAACATTTTTAGAAAAAGGTACATGGGTGTGTGTCTGCGTGTCTGCCAGTCTGTGGACAGATTAAGTCAAAAACGAAAAGTAGGTTAAAAACCAAAGTTGGTATTTAAGATTTTGAAGATAACAGCCCCACCCTAAACTATCCTTTACATCGCAAAATTTTTCGAAAATTTTGATTTTCTTGAAAATGACTAACGATTTTGATTAAAACGCCATATTTTTAAGATATTTTTATGACAAATGAAATGCATATTTTGAATTTTCTGACTATAGCCCCTGTAGTTGTATTTACTCTGGACGTCTTTTGCATAACTGTTAAACCGTGAGAGCTAGACCAAATCATACTACACAAAAATGTAAATCTTGCTAAAGTACACAATTTATGTCCCAATAAATTTTCTTGTAGGGTGAACCATTTCGGAGTTATTCCTTGTTACTTGAGTGAGTTTCGGAAAGCTTAAAACTTTCCTGAAATGGAACATCGTTGTTCATTTTTTATATGTTAAGTGTGCAAAGAGAACGGAATCTGAAAGCTTTAAAAGATTTGACTATCGCAGAAAGCTTACTGTATTCTAATATTCCCCTTGCACCTACAAGGAAATAAACAGTAACATAATTTCTGGAAGAGTATCTCAACTAACACGAAGAAGATAGAGGAATAAGAGTTTGTGAGAATGGTTAGTAGAAGAGTAGAAAAAGTCATGTGAGTGCAACACATATTTTTTTTCTTTTAATTTGAGGAACTTTAAAACCTGTATTGCAGGTGATCTGTCCTGTGCTTCTGGCAGCCTGAATTTTTTGCTACGTACCCAGCCTCAATAAGGTTGTGCAGATATGGAATTATAGGAAAGGTTGTTTACGGAACTAGGAAGGTTTGAGTTTAAGAAGGAGGTTTATTGCTCCTTGATAGTCGTCTGACAGGATACAACAGTACCTGCACCCTGGCGCATATGAAACTTTTTAAATATTAAATTTTAATTTTGGTTGGGGTAATTTTGACAACCGAACAGCTTTTGAGTGGGATTAAATGAGGAGCTCAGCTTTAACTACTGGTGGAATTAGAGGTGAAATCTTCGTACTAAAAGTGGTGGACTGCAATACCTTTCCTACCAACTAATGAGAATGCTAAAGCACATAATTTGTGCAAACAAATGTTTGTGGAATTATCCATTTGTGAGATATTTTTCGTTATTTGTTTGATGTTTGGAATCAGCTTATATTTTTCTTAAATGGGAAGCCTTATTTGGTATTTTGTTTTCCTATTTCTTGGCCTCCAAAGTGGATCTATTTTCACCACACAGCGATTCTCTCTTACAATATTTGAATGTTACGTAAAACATGGTGTATTTCCCTATTCTGTTTATATTTACAAGGCAACGTGCAATAAGTAACTTCTGGGGAAGTTTATCTAAATGAATATTTTATTTATTATATATTTTATTAATAAGCCATGCCCAATTACAGCACCAATACTACATGCTAAACATAGTTTCATAATATGGTTGTCAGTATACAATTTTACAAGTTTAAATAATTGGCTATTTGATATTGTAATTATTAGTCTTTCAGAGTTTGACGAAATCAATGGAATTAACAAACGATTTGAAGTGTATGAGATAAGAATTGACTAGTGTACTTTTATTCACTGGCCATTCACTACGAGTTCGATTAATTAGTTTTTGTTTTTCTTTGTTTAACACTGGATACATGTAAATTAGGTGATTTATAGTTTGTTCTTCTATGTCGGATGGGCAGCTTGCATTATATAGAATCTTAAACCTGTAGGCCCTTGTTTTTCCATGTCCACTGGTTATTATTGCTGCCAGGTTTGCAGTATTAGTTAATTACATTTGCCTTTTTTCGACGCTCGGGAAGAATTCTCTAGTGGTAGACCCAATTGTAGCGTTGCCCCAGTCACTCTGCACTTTGCTATACTGTCTTCGTGTCCATTGCAGTGCGCTTTTTGGTATTTTGTGGTCGATTTCATCTTCTTGTTTCATTGCTCCTTGTTTTGCGAATTGATCAATAAGTTCATTACCGACGATACCTATGTGTGCTTTAATCCAAACAAAGCCAAGTTCCTAATTTATTCTTTTAGGCCTTATATGTCATGTTTTTATAAATTACAATAAATGGTTATGGTTATTAATGCTTTTAAGTAACCTATTATTTCGCTATCTGCATGTATGAGTGCAATCTTTTGGGTATGTTGTTACAGTTGTACCTTATGAATATGAAGCTTATCTAAGTATGCTTTTAGAACAGCGATTAGAGAAAACCATGTGAGTTAAACACATACTTTTTCCAAGTGCACTTAAGAACTGTGTTACTGTGCAAGGACTTGTTATCCTTACCGAATTAGATTATGAAAACATATTTCTTTTGCAGACATCACGAGTTCTGCGTTCTGCTTCACACAAAAGCAGCCGTGGGGCATGAGAACGAAATTCATAGGTGTAGAGACTCACTTGCACACGTAATAATACACCCACGCCAGACGAGGGCGTCGTTGAATCAACATAATGTAAAAAGATACACGTATAACAATTAAAGGTCTTATTTCACCTGCACTATAATGTGTACTTCTTTTCCCAAGAGTAACGTATGGTTCACCTGTCATGACAGGCAATGATAAGTTTTCGAACGAAGCTTATAATTGCCACGTGGCAACCTCTGACATCGCTACAGTACAGAACCAGCCTGGTGACTCGTAAATAATATACCTTTGCTTTACTCTTTCCTGTGTTGATTCAGCAGGCTTCCATTCGTCATCAAGTCTAACGGTACTAACGACTCAATCAGATATATGCAACTGTTGTTTTCCTCTTGCACCTTGCCTTTTAGGGTCATGACCTGATATATTTAATTTAAGGGCTCATATCTTGGAACAGTCGTAAGTCACAACGGGGAAGATTTATTAATTATATGGTTCCCCCCGTAATTTCTGTGGTGTCTGGTTGGGTTACTGTATGGTTAAAGTTAATCTTACTTTGTTTCGAACAGAATTTTCAAGTTTGATGTAATGTTGTCATTTGTAGCACCATTAAAATCTTCAGCTACCTGTTCTCAAGTCCTCTAACCAGCTGATCAGACTAGCAAGCCTCGTTGGCCAAAATTTCATTACTGGAATCAACTGTTCTGTTCAAGAGTAGAGTGTATGAGTAAATCAAGATTGCATTTAAAAAAGTTAATTTCTGTCTATCACATGCATTTTATCATAGAGTTACACTCCTAAATAACTTATGCATATCAATCTATTGCTAATATATGTCATATCAGATTCCTATAGAAAAAGTCTCTTTGTTAGAGTTCCCTTGTTGATTATTAAGAATTTACTTTTATTAGTATTAATTCGTAATAGAAATGTTTGCGAGATCATTCTCGGCGTGATAAGTCAAAGATATTACTTTCATTTTACCTTTGGTTATTAGAGCTGCGTCAACGAATGTGAATGCAGGTAAATCAAAAGGAGCGAGGGATCCATTTTGTTTTTAAATCAATACCTGTGAGACTATTGATAACACAGTCATTGGCTAGGTTAAACAGCAGTGGGTCATGGTGGAATTTCTTAAGATACACCACAATTAAATAGTATTGGTTTTGATGTTTAATGTTTGTCTAATTTCACACTACTTCTATAACATTATTTAAGTCATTGGGAATACAGCAGTTTTTCAAACTACGAAGAATGTGATTATGCCCATTCACATCAAAAGGTTTTGAAACATCTAAAACTACGACACAATAGTTAAGATATTACCTTTTGGTTCTTTGAAAGCATCCATTAATTAGATATGCATTTGTATGCGTGTCAGGCACTTTACGGATTACCTCTGATATGGGCTAAGGGAGATAAAAGATCGAAGTTTTGTATCAAGAGCTGTCTATATTATCTCTAACAACTGGGACCTTCATTACTTCGGATCATTTATTTCACCTATCTCATGTAATAGAATGGTTCGGGTAGTTCTTAGAGTACTAAAGTACGTAACTGAATTTAAGCACCCGTTACTTAACAATTTGAAGCATCTAATGGTGTTTAGATGTCTCAATATACGAAAAGAGATTGCGTCTGGACTAGTAGAAGTGTCTGCCTTTATGTTGAAAAGGAGCTTATACACATATATATCCTTTTCCTCAATGAAGATATCTTCAGGCATTTCATTAGCTGTATGATGTGGGAGGCATGAACTGTCATTTTGATTGCCAAGTGCATTAAAAGTGTTATGTAATCCTGTAAACAAGTTTTCGATTTACTTAAATTATGTAAAGTATCCTGAACCCCTGTTCGTTGGTGACTATCTTGAACACCTGTTCGTTGGTGATTATAAAAATTGCTTTGAGTTAATCCGTAACCTTAACGTTATGTATTCTTTTCTTTTGTTTGTTGGACTTTGTCTGAGGATTGGATGTAAATAATTATAATTATTCTTAGCTCTGGTAAATTTGCGGAGGATTTAAACTTTTATTGTCGGATATTGGCTTCCTGGCAAATGTTTTATTGGTTGGCAATACATTTAAGTGCCTCTGTGCTTACTACTTCGTAATCATTTTGACTGCCTTCGCATATTATGTGTTCCAATTTAATTACTTTTTTAGAAGGATGATCATCATTTGTGTATATATATTTACCTTGAGGTTTGTAACCACACACGATCCTGGGTATCCTATCCTTGTTCATTATTTCTGTATGTTTCTTCCAACTGTTCTTATTTTCCTCAATTTTTTCATTTAAATAAAAAAATAATTATTTCTTCAAGTGAATCTACATTTCTTATTAGATCTCTTCTTGTACTTCCTTTAACACTGCGCAGAAATCTCATTCTGTATCTTACTTCTGTTTTAAACTCCAGACATACTTCCATATAACAAAACTGGTACTGATATTTTCTTATATAATTTCAATGTTGTTTCCTTTCGCGTCTGATTTTTCAGGGTTATATTTATTGTTCCACAAGTTTATTCAAATTTATTGATTTTACCTTCTGCATAATCTATACAATTTTATTCTGTTAGAATATTGGTTTCAGGATAATGATTCTTAAACATTAAAGATGTATTAGGGCAATATTTATTCACTGTATTACTTCTGCATGCTAGATGCCATTTTCCTATACAAATAGTCACACAAACACCAGATTTTTTTTACATATTGGCCATTCAGAAGAAATAATAATATACGGTAAAGCTTTTCGCTATTTGTTCCTTGGTTCGATATTTATTTGTCTTATGGTTGAATAAACAAATTGAGCAATTTAACAATTTCCTATGTTCAGTGCATATCGAATAATGAAGTCCAGTTTTAGTCAAAATTTCTAATAAATGTACTAGTATTAATAGTACAACAATTGGTGGAAATCAAAATTTTGAATCTGGTTGTAATAAAAACCACCAACCTGTAATCAAGCGGCATATGAAATTTGATAAAATAGTAGCGTGAAAAGAACTTACTTTTTAGATTTATATTGTATGTGTCTGGATAAAACAAGGATCTTAAAGATTATATTCAGCATTAAAATGTTTTAAGTTCACCATTACATCAAATTTTATGAGAGAAAAATAGCTGGTATATACGGAAACAAACAACGTTCTTCTGCTGGGTTCACTGTATTGATACGAAGAATGCGTGAATGATGTAAACTCCTGCTTCGCTTATAGTTTCAAAAATAAATATTGCGACCAATGATAAGTCCAGTTGTTTTGTATGTCAGTTTATTTCCTTTGAAATTGAATCACAATTCACAACTCGTAACCTTGCAACTCACAGCTGTTCTGTTGTTCGTAACCTTGATACAAAAACTGCTCAAAGCATTCAGCTCGCTCTGATAATTCTAATCACTCACTAACTAAAAACTGACTGACAATAAACGTATTAAAAGCTTCCTTCTCTATCCTTACCGACTCGCTTATATAACCTGGAATTAGTTGAGATAAACATTTACATGCATTATCTTATTGCTTAGTTCCTTGTAGGTACAAGGGGAATATGAGAATGTAGTAGCCTTTGAACGATACTCAAATATTTTAAAGCTTCCAGCTATAAAAATATAACAAATGAATAGGGATTTTACATTTTACGAATGTTTAAGTATTTCAAAACTCACACAATAAGGAGCGTCTCCGAAATAGTTTACTCCACAAACAAATTCCTTCGGACATAAATTGTGTGTTTTACTGAGATCTACATTTTAACACTGTGAGATTTGGTCTGCCTCTTACTCTTTAATAGTTATGCAAAAATGGTCAAGAATAAACAGACTATGGCCAGAAAATTCGAAGCATACATTTCATTTGCCATAAAAATATTCTAAACATGTGGCATTTAATCAAAACCCTTAAGAGCTATTGTGGAAAAAATCAAAATTTTCGAAAAGTTTTCCATCTAAAGGGTAGTTTAGGGTAGAGGAATTTTCTTCAAAATCTTCGTGCCGCATCCTTGCAAGACTAACTTTTCGATTTTGAGTTACGCTGTTCAAAGACACTCAGACCTTTTTCTAACATGCTTTTTTGGATTCGGGGGGCCTCATAGCACATATTTGCAGTGAAATCCCGACATCAAATTTTTGGGTGGAAAACAATGTTTCCTTTACTTACTATACATAGTAGAGAAAGTAAAAATCAGAATGAAGAATTTCTAATTTTTTATTTTTTATAACATACTATTTAGTTTATATTTTAATTCCCCTTTCAAATCCGTACGAAGGATTATTTTCTGCAGACTTTACAGATGTTTGCGTACAGCCATGTTCTGAAACAGCAGAATTGCTTGATTTAATAAAAGAATGAAGATGTTTGTTTGAGCTATATGGTATATTAGTCAGGTTAATTTTTCCAGTTCTCATATTGTCTCGTCTTTAACAGTTTCTGATTATGGCTTTTTTGGTAGTATTTAACACCCGCTTTTACTACTACGGCACCTCAGGCATTGACACTGATGATACATGGAATGAAGATGAAGCTCCGGTGGAATGAGATGGCGGGGGAAACCGAAGAAACCGTAGGAAACCCGCCCCAGTACCGCTTCGTCCACCACAAATCCCACATGCGGTTGCCTGGGATCGAACTCGGCCCTGCTTTGGTGAGAAGCGAATTATGGCTTTCAGTTTCTGCCACTGGCGCCCACAGAAAAATGCTTTAGATGTTTACCATAACTTCAGGTCATGGCATACTCAAGTCTTTTGTCTTCTAGTAGTTAGTGGGTCAAGTCGCTCTTTGCCGTCGCCAAGCTAAGGTTCCCTGCCGCCATATATCAAAACATCTGCACGTCTACACAACAAGAAGTCAAGTACTTAGCTGACCTCCACACTAGAATGATTGATTGGTGGAGTAAACACAAGAAACAAACAATGTGCTTGAGCATGTAAGTCAGTGAATGCCTCTTCTATCACAGGAAAAGGTGTAATGTTTTACATGTTAGTATTCTACTCGCTCTAGTCGCAGCAGCCTAGGAAGTTAATACTCTGGATTCACAGCAGGAAAGCAACACTTCTTAACGCTAACGTCATACTTCACTAATTTTATAACAAAACCTATAAATGATCGTCCATTCTGAAGTTCACTCCGAAAGCAGTTTTGTGAATTTTAGATCATCTATCAGTTTACCAGGAAGACCAAGCATGGGTCCAAATGTCCTCGTTGTTATACCTCACTCACCCACTCACTCACTTACTCAGTCACTCACTCAATCACTCGCTTACTCACCTACTAACTCACTCCTCACTCGCTCAACTCACCCACAAGACCAAGCAGGGTGACTCCACGGTAACGTGAGAGATTGACATGGGGAGGTCCCAGATTTGATTTTCATAGGATTATCCAGCTTGACTGTGGGTTTTTCCATGTTTTCTCTGGGCTTTTGGGCAAATGCTTCTCCACCTCCATGACTTCCTGTCCATCACTTCCTGTCCCCACAATGTCCTTTCACTTTTTTCGCTTCATCTAGTTCTAGGTTGGACTAATGTGTGACGGCGGTTGGTGTGTTGTGAGTGAACGGTGGAATTTAAACTCTGGAAAGAATTCTTCCTGGCCTTCCTTCCTTCTTGAGTTTCTTGTATACTTCCGATACCTCAGGTAAGGCCAGCTGGAGCCTCGATTGGCATCATGTTGTATTCGTTAATGACCCCATCCTTGTTAATGTAGTCGTCCATATCTGGCCACCTTTCGGATCTCTCCTTTATCCCTTCCTCCCAGGGGCCACGTTAAAAGCATAGGGGTGAACTATGGTACGGTACTGCGTTCGAGTTATTGAAGACCCCGTCTCACTACTCAACTCCTACCCGCATCTTGGGAACAAATGTTCCTCAGGGGAAAAAAAAAAAAAAAAAAAAAAAAAAAAAAAAAAAAAAAAAAAAAAAAAAAAACACCTTTCCACTTGTATGTCAAGCCGCACTGCCCTTTATTTGTAAGATATTCCACAATCTGCAAGATTAGGACTTTAAAGTGTATGGCATACGGAATGTTGCAAAAGCCATAGCTTACAAGTTAAATAATTATTTTTTGTATCTGCTTTTTGCTTCTTCGTATTCTTCTTCTTTTTTGTTTGTTTAGCTTCTTTTTACCTTTTTTGTTTCTTCTACTAAGAATTTAAATTAAATATCTACCACAAAGGATAACAACATGAATCTGTTTTACTAAAAATGGCCGAGTTAAGAATAATAAATAAATCGAAGTTAATATTTATATCTAAAGCACTCCGATCCCAAAGTTCTAGATGATATGTTATTTTTAAATGTAGATATAAAATACGTTTTTTAAGCTTAAGAATGAGCGAAAGCAAGTGCACGTGCGTGTGAGCATTCGAGAGTGGTTCTAATTAAGTAGAAGTTAACTCTAGCTTGTTTAAATATTATTGAAAGATTCTAGTCAACTAAAGCTGTAAGCATAATTCTGTAACACATTTTGTTATTTACAAAATGTCAGTAGAGTGAATGACTTATCGATACGATTATTAGTTTAAGTTAGCCGATCACTATAACCTGTATAATTTCGTTCGTATTGTAAGCATATGTAAGAATTATAAATTTTTGTATTTTTAATATTTTGCTTACATTTTAGTTTTTATTTTATTACCGACATTCAATACATTACACGACCTACTTATAAGATGCACAGGGAAGAAATAAGGAAATGAGGGCGTTGAGGGGATTAAGTTGAGAGAATGGAAAAAAAGAATGGAGGAGAAAGATGAAGGAGGGAGGAGTAGAGAGACGCACAGGGACAGAAAAGGATTTCCGCACATACACGCAAATAAAGCTGCAAGTTCTGCTAATAAGTTAGGAACTAAATTTAATTTATTGAACCCAATAAACTGACATTTTCAACACATTTACAAATACCAGTAGATCTGATATTCTGGGATAAAATCAAATAGAGCGCTGTATTTTAACAGTTTGCTTTAATATGTCTTCTATAATAACCGCTTACGAATACTCAAACACTTGTCCATAATTGGTATTCAAACATCATATCCTTTCTCTTTCTTTATCTAAACCATCAATCCTAGAAAGAATTATCAAGTCTGTAGTGAGCTGTAATCTTTCATTTGCCATTAGTTTATTAATATATTATGCACTTCATGTATTAATATATAAGGGTTCTAGGTAAATGGTCACCTGTATAACCACTTCCTCCCCCCAAAAAGAAAAACTTATGTGAGGAAAACTTTAAGGTCTTAGAGTTTTAAATACTGTATATCATTTTTAAAAGTAGCCCTTCAAAATGATATGTTATATTTTGTATAACATTAAAACTCACCTTGAATATAAAATAGTGTATGTAACAATTATTTTAATCCTCTAAAATTAGTCGTGTATTAAATTATTGAGATTCTAACGCCAAAACAATATTTTATATTAAGAAAACTCTCTTTATATCCTTCTATCTACCTTCAAATAACTAAACTTAACACATGAAAGAAATTTGAATATTAATTGCTTAATGAGAAACGTCTTTAAGCTATAAGACTTCCGAAAACAGGTACTCGAGAAAATAGCTTTTCATATTTGACGGGTATTTGGAAGATCTGCTCACTCCCATTTTGATTTTGCAATTGGACATGTAACTGTCTGAAATTGAGATTATGCCCGAAGAATTTTGACATAAAAAATTATTAAGAAGTTTTCATTTTCGCAAAATAAGTTTCATAACATAAGTTTCTGCAGTCTACGATCATGGAAAACCGGATTTACGGTCCCCTAGTTTTGTCTCTCTCACACTTTATTTAAAATCACTTCCTCTTCTCATTAGAACAGCTGATCACTCACATATGTGGTACATGCCGATCAATTTGTTAACGCTGCGTTAATTTGTAGCAGTTTTCGAGGCAGACTGTTGCATGCCACAGCTGCAAGTCATCTGGCAAGGGAACAGGGTCTCAATTTGTCCTCGTCACTTGCGCCTAATTCCTGTCTTCGTTATCTCTTGTGCAGCCCCTCCTGCAGATTAGCTTAAGCAGGGAAGAAGAGGAAAAAAATATTACCTAAAAGGATGCATTCCAGCAATACTTCACACCCAGTATCGAAACCAGTGCATATGTTTTAACGTGTTGTTCCAAGCTGTATTTAATTTGATGAGATCCATTTCTGTAGCGCAGAAACACTTTCTTCATTAACAGGATGTCATGCACGCAAGCAAAGCATCAGAGAAATTTTAACTAAATTAAAAAGTATTCTTAATTTCCGCTTAAATTTTATAAAGATGTTACTTTGGTTTTCTTTAGGTGCCGCAGTCTTTCTCTATTCTTTGTTCATCCCTCGTGCTGTTTTTTCTGCTTTTGCACTCCAAATTCTTTATTACTCTCATTTCTCTTTCCCTTCTTGTTCTACTTCTCCCTCTTCTTATTTTTATTCTTTAATATCTTAATTAAAACTGGAAACTAGAGACTGAGATACCAAAACCAGAAATTGAAGTAATTTTCAAGTTAATGTAAGGTATCTTGATTATTCGGCAGCATTGTCTTATCAAAACCCTACGTTAAACCAGACAGTATTTGTTTGCAATTAAAACATAAATTAACGGAGAAATAGATTTATGAAGCCACAAAACCAAGGATGTATTGATAATAAATTCACGATTAGATAATGTAATCCAATTAACCACAGGTTGTATAAAATATGTCACTGTTGCAATCACACGACGTTCACTCTCTCACTTCTATATTACCTATATCTACTTCTTGTTCATTATTCATTCATTTCGTTGTAGGTATAAGAAGAATACACTGAACTAAATTCAAGATGAGCTTTATTTGTCAATTGGGTTATGTGTTATACTTGATGCTTCTGGGAGACATGTCAAAAAAGAGTGCGAACCTTATGGAATTCAGACTATAAGGCCCCTCTTTGCGAGTATGTCCACCATCTCGTTGCTCCAATATGGGCGTGCTCGGGAACACAAAGAATGGCTACCGGTCTTTTGGCATAGAGCCTATAAGGTGGAACAAAATAAGGAATGACGATATAAAAGAAGAACGTAGCCAAGAATTAGTAACTAATAAAATCTATATACCTACTAATATTATTGTGAAAATAACAATGTGACAAATCCCAGTTCTAAGATTAGTGTGACAAAATGATGCTTTCAGTTACACCTTTTTTGTTACTTTATTTCCCCTATAATTGAATCACAGAATGCAGTAATCTTTTTTTCATTTTTACTCAATTTACAATCTGTCGTGACCTTGCAACTCACAGCTGTTCTGAACTCTTGTAACTTTGACACGTACTTCACTCTCTTTCTACCCTCTCTGTCTAACAGATGGCTTCAAACGCTCATGGTCACTAAAACTTCTGCACATAACAAACAACTCTAACGTGACGATTAAATGTCCAAAATTATTCCTGAAAATACACATTTAAATTTTTCTCAGCGCTGACTGTGCACACACATAAACTACATAACTGCTAAAACCGTCTCGTTCAACTCTTAACGGCTTCGAAGAACTACTCTCTCTCTCTCTCTCTCTCTTTCTCTCTCTCTCGCCGCCGCATTCGCTAATGTACGCCAGAATGACGTAGCACGGATTTTTCTCCGAATCCACATTTTCATAACCAAGGGAACAGTTTCTTAAAGACTCAGGAATAATTTGTCTTTTTTCCGGCCTGCTCCAATGTTATGCTGTAGCTTGGCCTTGAGCGTCTTCGGTAGCGGCTCTCAGACGACGTCACGCTACAACATGTTTCTGGGGTAATCTCAAAAACAACTTAACCTATTTTGATATTTCTTTCAGCATTAAAAAGTCCACTTGATGAACATGAGGTTAAGACGCACTTACATACTAATCTCATTTTACAAACTATTAAAATATTTAAAATAATTTGCAAGATCTTTGTGCCTCAATAAGTACACCTTGGTGTTTTAAGAACATGTTTGAGAAGAAGGCTGGACTTTTGCTTGTGGATGCCGTTTGTTAGAAACAAATAATTGTTGTTACTCCTCAGAATATAAATAATTGATAGCCATTATATGACATTACAGAAACAGAAGATAGAATTAAAATATGACAATCGACCCTGTTATTTTGCTTTTTTTAATTACATTTTATCAAATACTGGAGATATGGATATAATGAAATGGAGTCAAAGTCTATGAATAAACCTTATTATAATTCTATGGATATATACATTGGATTCTAAATCATATAATAAACCCCATGCAGGAATGTTGTTCTTTATTTCGCTTGTATTTATAGCCGCAGTGAAGTTCCTTACCAGGGCACATTACACATATAATTATATAAGGAGAGAAAACTGCTAATCAATGAATGTGTCTTACATTAGCTAACAATGATTTTTCTCGATGGTCGCAGACTGTGTATTTTTCATTGTTGGTAGCTTGGGAGTGCGGAATCTTACTTATGGGTTTCGGTATTATGAGAAAATTGTACACCTTTTATGCCATTAAATAACAATGGGACCAAAACCCACTACAAAAACACAATCCACTATAATGAAAAGAATAACTACTTGAGTATTCCATCGAAGATTCCACTGCTAAAGGGTATTTATGTGCCTTTCGAATTTCTGGAGGATTTTTGGGGTTGGTTATGTGAGTCAGACGTTCCACCATTGTTTCCCATTCTTTTGTTTCCCATTCTTTCATACATCTGGGTATTCTTCATCCATTATTTGGAATAATCGGGACTTTACTAAAAACTTCACTATAAAAATCCTCTACATCAAAATATAATAATTTCATAACATTAATTAAAATAATTACTGGGGTTTAGAAGGCTAACCGTGCCATGTCGTGTCAGCCGGCTAGTTGTAGCAATAACAATGCTATCTGTTCGGACGATCGTGACCTCTAAAAGTTCCACGTAGAAATGGCAGTTTGTCCCAAACAAACTACAGGTTACCTGGCTGAGAAGTATTTTCACAAGTCCATCTCCTGATTGTCAAGAGTAACCTTACAACAATTACGGTGTCTGGCAACAAAAGCCGTTTTTACTTTTGTGTAGTTGCCAATGGTGAATTATTGGCTGTAATTCTGGTACTTAAAGTAGTATTTTCCCTGGCTAGTTATGATTTGAGCAAGAATCTCATCTGTGGGTGTACAAAGGTGTAGCGAAAAATAACCAAGTCTTCATTTTTTGACCAGATTGAATGTCTAAACTAGTTTGTTATTCACAACGAGATCTGCCGCCTCTAATACTGTGAAATATTCACTCACTATTGTTAGTACTTTGAACCTCACTAAACTCCGTGTGCACTTTAATAAACCGTTGTGGTTTATCTTTAGGTATAAGCTTTACTTTATAGCTCTTCCATATTAACACCGTTTAAACTGGGCGCTGCACTATTCACGTTCGCACACTGCCACTATCAAAGAAAACCCTGTTAAACTATGGCTCTCGGACCCCGATATTTCTCCTATTTCTCTTTATATTTATTAAATTAGTTAGAAAAATACGGCTGCTAAAGTCAAATGACGATCCACATACACCAACGTCGCCAAATGAGTTTCTGCATCATAGTGATAGAAAATAGACTAGATGGAACATTCTTAAGAATATAAAACAGCCTTAAGTTACTTCTCGAGTGGAGGAACAGGGCACTGAGACGACCCAGGAAAAGCTGCAGAACTCTTAGATCGAAATGGCCACGTTACTCTGTTTGTAAAATGTAGAAAAAGATAAAGAAGAAAAAATAAGGAGAATAAAACAATATCGTGGTTTACAGTACACGTCCACTCCCTCCACCAATTAATTCGTCACTGTGCAAACCATTTCTTTAATACTTATCAAATTAATTATGAGTAATATTTGCTGCTCCAAACGCATTCATTGACTGTTTTCTGTCTGAGGAAGATTAACAAATTTATAGTATATAGTTACTAGCTTCAGTTCCGTTTCACATAGCACAATATTTGCGCAAAGAGAGCAATGTGTCTGTGAGATTGAGTTAATTAAGTTCCTTTGTTGTGTAAGTGACGTGTTTGATACAGTCAGAGTGTCAATATTTGGTGGCTCCCAGCTATATTCCAATTGTTCATTTGATTACGCTTGAGTGATGATCACTTCGCATGTGGCGTGTTCAGCTGTGATATATTGTGATATATGGGCGTACAATAACTGCATCAATTTGCTTCTCTCGTTGTTTACTCCGCTATTTAAACTATAGAATCGTTTGTTTACATGAAACCTCAGAAGTCCGTCCAACAAAAAGCTTTTGGAACATGTATTGAACATGTGTTGAAATTTTAAAAAATTAAGAGGTACGGGTGCAGGAATAAAACCAACCTATTTGTTCTAACTTTTTTATGTGTACGTGGTTTTATGCTAAGAATTCAAACTCTCAGCAATAAAAATTGGCATAATATACTACTATTACTTTCGTTAGCACGTGCATAGTGGTTAGATTATGATGATTATGTAATAGTAAGGGCACTCAACTACTTGTTCAGTGCACTTGTAAAACGGATCATGGCAAAAGCCAGAGATAAACTTGAATATAAAATAAAAGTATTAGTAAAAGAATAAATAGATATTGAAAAATAAACCAAAATAATGAGACAAAAGCCGCTTGTAAAATAAATCTAAAAGCACTTCCTAAAGGTATGAAATCTCAATATCCCAAATTGTAAATTCTTATATTGACGTTTGAGGGCATTGCACTCTTCCTAAGACTTTAATACGGAGAATACATTGGAAATACACATTTTAAGATCCCCCGAATCAAAAAAGAATATATATAATTTTTAGAATAAGATGCGCACACGCAAGTGGAGTGGAGTGTTAAATTTAAGGGCCCGTCGACAACAAGGTCATTTGGGCCCGTAATAAAACAAAACTAAAACTCAAGTATTAAAATAAGACTAAAATGCTAGACAAAGAAAATTCTAAATAAAACGCTAGATATAAAAAACTCTCACGTCTAAAACTTTAAAATGAATCAACAACTCAGGCTTTATAGAACACTAAGCGGTTAAAAAATACCATTAAGGTAATCTGAAAAGCTAAAAACTGCGTAAAACGTGAATACAAGTCAGACTTGTTTAGCGAACCCAATATGGGCAACGAAACGCAGCGCCTTAGAGACAGAATCTGGATCGTCGCCCAAAATGGAACCAATTGTTCGCCCCAGGCCAATGGACTGGCGCTCACGATCGTATTGCGGACAATCTACGAGGACATGAGCCACAGAAAGTTGGACGCCGCACCTCGGACATACAGGCTCTTCGTCCCCACGCAGGAGGTGTCCGTGAGTGGCTCGCGTGTGACCTATCCTCAGGCGGGTGAGAATGACTTCTTCCCGCCTGGAATCCCTACAGGACGTCACCCAGGGTTGTACGCTGTCCTTAATCGTCCGCAATTGAGTGCCAGTCAACGATTCCCATGATTGCTGCCATACAGCTAGAAGATGCCGATGGAAATAACGTCGTATCTGTATAAGGCATAGTACGGGTTGAGAATTCCGGCAGGCGGCATGCGGACTTGGCGGCCGCATCCGCCTCCTCGTTGCCGGGGATTCCCACGTGGCCTGGGGTCCAGGTAAAAACGAGCTGGTATCCGCGTGAAAGTAACTGAGATACGAGTGTCTGAATTTTAATAAGCAATGCCGAGCTACCGACAAACCGTTGCAGCGCCTGAAGAGCGCTAAGAGAGTCACAGCAGACTATAAAGCTTCCAGGGACTGAACCGGATATAAACAGCAGGAAATAAAATATGGCAAAAAGCTCGGCAGTAAAAGCGGAGCTATTGTCCGGAAGACGGTACTGGTGAACCGCACCATTATACACAAAACTACAACCTGTAGTACCCCTCACCTGGGATCCATCAGTAAATACCGAAATGTAATTCCGGTAACGTCCCAGGGTTTCGGCGAACAGTTGTCGAAACACCGATTGAGGGGTGGCTACCTTGGCACAGCGAGAAAGCTCTAGATCGAAACGGGCACGTTGGAGTTCCCAAGGAGGATAGCGGCCAAGAGTGAAACGCTCTACGGCAGGCATTCGGAGGTCATGCGCGGCGAGCAATTCACGAAGCCGAATACCGCTTGGGCGAGAGATGGTGCTTTTCTGCATATAACGATGAACCAGTTCCGGACGCAGAACAGGGTTAAAAGAAGTATGACCTGGGTGAGCTGCTAACCTTGCTACATAAGAGCACAGCATATACGAGCGACGTACCGAGATTGGCGGCTCCCCGGAATCAGCGTAGAGACACTCGACTCGACTAGTGCGGAAAGCCCCAGTGGCAAGACGGATACCAGCATTATGTACTGTGTTTAAAAGACGAAGTTTAGAGCCGGACGCCGCGCCATAAATAAAACAGCCGTAATCCAATTTTGAGCGGACCAGTGAGCGATACAACCTCAACATAACTGTGCGATCGCCACCCCAAGATGCCCCAGACAAAACCCTGAGTACCCGAAGTGAACGATCGCACGAAGCACGAAGCTGGCGAATATGGTGCTCCCATTTGAGTGTGCTGTCGAGGTGAAGGCCCAGGAACTTAAGGTGCGGAACAAACGGTAAACGTGTGCCACACAGATCAAGGTCGGGTGGAGGGTGTACACCACGAAGTCGATGGAAGTGCACACACTGCGTTTTCGTGGGGGAAAACTGAAAGCCGGTACGAAGTGACCACTCGGCGATGGACCTTATGGTTAGCTGCAGTTGACGCTCGATGTGCTCCAGATTATACGAGCGGTAGTAGATGGCAAAGTCGTCAACATACAGTGACATCGATATTCCGCCACGAACAACGCTAGCGATGCCGTTGATGGCAACGGCAAACAGCGTGACACTGAGAATCGACCCCTGGGGTACACCATTCTCCTGGATCCTCTCGTGAGATAGTGTATTGCCAATCCGGACACGAAAACGGCGTAGTTTTAAAAAATTTAAAAGGAAGATCGCTAAATGACTTCGTAAACCGTAGCCGTGCAGAGTGCGCAAGATACCATAGCGCCAGGTGGTGTCGTAGGCCTTCTGCAGGTCGAAGAAGACATCCACGACATGCTGCTTCAGAAGAAAGGCATTTTGTATGTAGGCTTTCATGCGTGCCAGATTGTCGATGCTCGAACGATGGCGACGAAAACCGCACTGAACGTTATTCAGCAGGTTATTCTTTTCTAGCCACCACACTAAGCGAGTGTTAATCATTCGTTCCAAGATCTTACAAACAACGTTCGTTAGGCAAATAGGGCGGTAGCTAGAGGAAAGTGTTCGGTCTTTTCCGGGCCGAGGAATCGGGATGACACTACCCTCGCGCCAGGAAGACGGGAAAACCTGCTGAAGCCAGATACGGTTGTAAATGTCCAGCAGGAAGGATAGAGCCTTAGGTGGAAGATGAAGTAGCATTTGGCGATGGATATCATCAGGACCAGGAGAGGAGTCCTTGGCGAGAGACAAAGCATGCGCCAGCTCCGCTTCTGTAAAAGGGGCGTTGTACGGTTCGCTACAGTCGCTGTTAAAATCGAGGACTATCCGCTCCGCAGATTCCTTAATCGGTAGAAAGGCAGTATTGTAACTTTGGGTCTGGCTAACAGCAGCAAACGAGTCGGCAAGGGCGTCAGCGATGTCCTGCTCAGAGGTATAAATAGAGCCCTGCACGGCAAGACCGGGGATCGTTGTCCGGCGATACTTGTTCGAACAGCAGTCCAAACCCTTTGTGTCGAAGTGTGACGTGATAGGAAAGAGATGTAGGTTTCCCAGGATCTGCGTTTTGCGCTGCGAAGCACGAAACGTGCCCTGGCACGAGAACGTTTAAAAGCGATAAAGTTCTCTTCAGTAGGGTGTAAACTAAAAAGCCTCAGAGCGCGTTTGCGTGCTTTGATAGCCAAATAGCATTCCTCGGACCACCAGGGTACAGGAGCGTGCCGAGGCGACGAAGGACTTCGAGGAATGCTAGAATCTGCAGCGAGCAAGATAGAACATGTAAAATATTCCACCATTTCATCAATATTGGTATAACCATTGTCGCTAAGGTGAATGAGAGAGCGAAATTTCCCCCAATCAGCCTTGGAAATAATCCAGTGAGGATGCCGTGTTGGCACAGTATGGGTATGGTAGAGGTGAATATTAATGGGGTAATGATCACTGCCAAATAGGTCGGAGAGCACCGACCAATCCAGCAGCGGAGCTAATGCCGGGCTACAGAAAGCAACGTCTAGGGTTGAAAGTGTGCCGTAAGTGGAGGATAAGAATGTGGGGGCACCAGTGTTTAGCAAATACAAGCCGGACATATCACACACGTCTGCTATAAGGCACCCGCGAGCATCGTCAGTGTCGCAGCCCCATAAAGTGTTTTTGGCATTCAGATCCCCTAGAAAGAGGAGCGGTGGGTGAATCTGAGCCAGAAGAGCCCGAAGATCGTGTTCTTGCACGAGAATGCTCGGGGGCAGATAGACATTGCAAATAGTGAAACATAGGTCCTGCAGCTGCACACGTACCGCTACAGCTTGAAATGGTGTGTTAAGCGGTATGCTGGCGGCAGAGATATTATGCGCCACCAAGGTAGCAACACCACCGCTTGCTCGCCTACCAGGTGCAGAGTCGTGTCTAAATGCCTTAAAATCACGTAGATGTAAACCGTGATGATGCTGCAGATGGGTTTCTTGTAGACAGAGTATGGAGGGCGAGCGTTGAAAAACTAAATGCTGTATGTCCGGAGTCCTGGCCCGGAACCCATTAATATTCCACTGGATTATTTCCATTCTAGAGTAGAGTTAACGGTTAGTCTTGATTTTCTTTCTGACCTTCGCGCATTTTGGACCGATAATACGAGGTTCTCCGTCCTCTGGCGACTCCTCCGATGTTCGGGAGTCTGATGATCCCCTGAGGCTCGTAGAGCGAGACCGGGATTTCACAGAGGACGTACGGCTACTCGCTCGAGGTTTGTGCCTTGATCGGTGTCGTTCTTCAGACGTCACGGAGGCAGTAGAACTCTGGGACGGCAGCGGTGCTGGTGTCTGGACGGCAGAGGATTTTGTCGGTGGGCGAACCACTAGCGGTGGAGAAACATGTGCGGCAGACGAGTTGGTCTGCACTCCCACTGAAACACGAGACGGCAAACCAGTCTGTACGGCGGCGTCCAGCTTCGGAATAACCTGACGAACAGCTGCAGAAAACTTCAAACTGGTGCTGGGATGAAGCTCCTGGTATCGCTTTCTCGCATCCATAAATGTCAGGTTTTCCTTTACTCGAAGCTCCTGAATTGCCTTCTCCTCTAAGAAGCGGGGGCAATCGCGTGAGTTCGACGGGTGGGCACCTCCACAGTTGACACAGGTGGGGTCCTGGTCGCACAGGGAGCCGTCGTGAGCAGCACGTCCACATCGGGGACAGTTGGGTGAACCGGATCAGCGCTGCTGCGTGTGCCCGAACTTCTGGCAACGAAAACATCGCATGGGGTTGGGCACATAAGGACGTACGGTGGCACGTTCATACCCGCAGAAGATGTATTGGGGTAGGGTGGTACGTTCGAATGTGAGGAAAACCGTACGTAATTCGAATGGTTGGTTATCTCTCTTCCCTATTAAGCGAAACGCAGCAATTACACCTTGGTCCCCCAGGCATTTAGCGATCTCCTCATTAGAGAGGCCGTCCAAACTACGGGTGGAAACCACACCGCGACAAATATTCAGGGTGTTTTTCGACCTTGACAGGGTATGAACCAAGCAGACTGGCTTTTAGCAGTTTCGCAGTCTGGGTGTCTTGAGCAACCTCGATTAATAAACTACCGTCTCTACATCGGGTAGCATTTTTTACTGGACCACAGATCCTGTCCAGCTCCTTCTTAATATAAAATGGACTAATAGTCGACATGGTCATTTCTTCACTGATAAGCCGCATAATCAAAAAACGTGGAGTTGAAGGGGTGGAGCGCAGAGGAGACATTATGAAAGGGTCCCCCTTCCGGACCATCGGCGTCAGCCTGCCATCCGGGGGATAAAGGAAAAAGACACCTAAATCTTCCGGTCTGTGCCGGCCCGAAGCACCCGCTTCAGACCCGATCTCAAGGAGTGCGTCAGAAAAAGTTACCCTCCGCCTATCACTACTTACCGGTATGCGACATTTCCACCAAAGGCAGGCCCGACTTTATGCCCCTACCAAAGGAATAACCGCCTGTGGCTCCCCACTCTAGCCCACGCTGCCTCAACGGAGTCAGCGTGGATTCAGGGGACTTGTGGTTGATTACATCGGACCCCAGACAGCGGTAACACGTCGGGTCCCCCTGTACACCCCAGCGGCAGCACGGCCGCCGAGATACCCATGGGGACCCGGCCCCTAAGAAGCTACGGGAGTGTACTTGACAATGGAACGGCTCCGCACCTAGTGTCGCACAAAAGGGGTAGTGAGGAGGGTCCACTCAACCTTCACGCCTGAGCCTCCGAAGAGCACACAAGTTGGAAGCTGCGCCGAAACCGTGGGACAGGAGCCACGGAGACAGGATAGATCCCTGTTGGTGAGACAGGAGTTATAATTCTAAAACTTAACCTACATAAAACCATAAGACCTAGAAGAGGAAGAGACTAAATCTAAGTGGATGATAACGTGGCTAGACCTGATGGAGGCGAGGGGATGATAATGGGGATGAGCTCGGGGCCCCGGGTGCGCCAAGCCCGGACCTACCGTGGTAGGTCCCCCTGGGGGGACACGCAAGTGTGTGTGTGTCTGTGTGAGTGTATGTGTCTGTGTGTGTGTGTGTGTGTGTGTGTGTGTGTGTGTGTGTGTGTGTGTGTGTGTGTGTGTGTGTGTGTGTGTGTGACCGTGAGTAGGATAAATCAAAAAACGAAAAGTCGATTAATACCAAATTTGGTGTTGAAGTTTGGCTTACGAGGAACAACACGAAGATTTTCAACAAAAAAATCCATTCCAAATTACCCTTTCCACGGAAAAGGTCGTATGCGAGGGTCCAGTCTCTTCCAATGACAAAGTGGAACTGTGGCGTGAAGTGCTTTCGCTTCTGAGTCTGAAACAAACCCATTTGAATACCAGATATTTGGCGTCAAGCAAATACGAGACGAACTCATGCAAGGGGTGGCGTGAACCATTGCTGCAAAACGTGGCTCCATCAACTCCAATAAAATGTTGGTGCTCCTCTCCTTTCGCTGCTCATCTAGGACTGACTGTTCATAGACTAATGCGCGTGTCGGACTTGAATTCAAACTAATAAGGGACTGGCTCACCTAAGGCTCATATACTCATACCAGTAGAGCTGAAACCTAATGTCTCCTAAACCTATTGTATCTACAGGAAATATGTAATAAAACCGCAATCTTGATTAGCAATATGTAGATAGAAAAATAAGTTTTTCTAAGAACAGTTTGTGAAGAGTCAGTAGAGAAAATAATGTCAATGTGATGTCCAACACCTTTTTTATACTTGGTGTGTTAAGGATGTTTAGTGTCATTGTGTCCATAAACAATTAAATGTGGGGAAAGGAGACTTCGAGATGTAGATGTAGAATTCAATTTGAATTTGATTCAACCAATTAATACTATTAGTTTGTTAGAGTAAGGATGCCAAATGTAACGATTTCTCACTTACTTCAGAAGGGTGTAAATCAGAAGAAAAAAAGGTTATATCTGTTGAACATTCAAATATTATCCTATATCTCAGCTTATATGTCGAAGTCCGCTTAAAGTCAAATACACACAATAAACCTCTGCAGCTACACAGATGCTGTTGTTTCTGACGTTGCATAGAAACGGTGTAATAAATTCGTTTTCATTCTTTACCTTAAGCTACAGTGTGTGCTAATATTTGAAAATAAAAATATGCCATTGTAGCCTCAAGCCTGTATGTAATTATGGCAACCTGAGATTGAATACAAGCTTTCCTTGTGTATTAAGCTTTCTTGTTTTAGTTTTATGTGCATACACCTTTAAGAGTTCAATGAAAATGTTGAATTAATGCATAGAATATACCTATTTTGTGGGCACAAAGACAGATCTACTCATCTAAATTTATATGAATTAAATATACAAAAATGTATGTCGTAAGTTCTTCTTACAAATGAAGTTTCTTAGAAACAGGTGTTCTTCTCCTTTACTTTTTTTTCTCTTTGTACTAATTGTAATTCAGGTGTACCAGATCGTATCCTATTTGTAGACTATATTAAAGACCTTAGTAATGGATTTAGAGTTTAAGATAAGTAGGACGATATTACAATCAAAAGTTGTAAACGACGACAGTGGAAATAATTTTCACGACCCGGATGGCGCTCATTAAGATATGGGCATGAAAAATTGAATAAGCCTTTTTAACATTCAGTTACTGGGTCCTTCTCTGTAGCGAAACTAAAGGGTAAAGGGTACAGTACATAGGGGGACACCTCGCTTACATTGACCTACACAGATCTATTGTGGCTACCAATCCCCAGGAGGCAGGGATGAAATGAGGGAACCGAAGGGGTGCCATCAGACTCGCAGCTAGACAGGTCCACCAGAGACGCGTGTAAGACCCTAACAAGTGCTGAGATCTCTTCATCCCGGCACCTGGCCCCGCCAAGCAGCCTGTATCGCACGAAGCGTCCCCATCCCCCCTTCCCCTCGACGTAGGACAAGGGCCAACCGGACGCCCGCTGGCACCGAGAACAGCAGTTACCATGCACAGTCATCCACGCCATCTGCGCGACACTGCCAACTTTTCACGCCTGGAACTGCACTACCTAAAAGATGATAAGGAAATTGAATAAAAGGAAATGTTGGATAGGAAACCGTGGTATGAAATAATGCACCTCAGCATTCGCCTAAGTGACATGGAGAAACCTCGGAAAAACCCATATAAGAATGCGCGGCCACGGGGATCGAACCCACGTCCTCCCGAATGCGGGACACAGACGTTACCGCCTGAGCCATCCCGTTCGGTGTAGAGAAACTAAAAACAAACCAATCACTGCTAGATGGCTCACTAATGTCTTGTATAATTTGGTAGTCTCAACTTAATTCTCTCACTAAAATGAGGCTTTAAGAAGCACTTACATGGTTCTGTGCATGCGCAATGGACTTTGTCCTGCTTCAATGGAACATTCCGGTTTACTAGACGTTTAACCATCACACAATTCAGTGCAACACCCTAACGTTACAACTTGAAGAAGTAGTTAGTAGATGGTGATATAATAATCTATGCGTATGTATGTTTCTGTAGCTTTAATTAGCAATACGCAGAATGTTTCAGTACCCAAAATGTTATTCACGGATGTTAAATATTAGGGATTGTTTTTCACAGGCAAGAAAGAAAGCAAAAAAAGAACGCTTTTATCAGTTCTATAAAGGTAACACCAACATGTTCGAAATCTCAGAATGTTCATGATCATTTTATAGGAAACATTTTCCCCCTTCTCATAGATTTCATTTCATTGATTACGTTTTCGTCAGCTAAACCAAGTAGTTATGTTGAGAAATTTTAATATCCTCTAGTATTTCTACGACTTATCAGAATAATTCAATTATTGTAACCATCTTATTTTTATCACATTGTATGCTCCTCAGCAGAAAAAAAACTCTGTTTTCTGTAAATCAAAATTTTAGTGCATTAAATGTATCAAAAATCTTGCTATTCGTCTACAACATGGCTGATGATCATAAAAGTTCTTATCTTTAATGTGTAATCGTCCAGTTCCTTGGTGTATATGCACAGTGTCTACTAATTCAGCTATAGCTTTCCAGGATCCTACTCAGCAGTCAAATTCAAGACGAACAGCTTATGCCTCTTATGTTTTAAGCATAACAGTTAGCAAGTTAATGAAATATTTTAGCGTAAACGCCTCGAGGTGGTAATAGCTATAAGGACTGGTCTGTTTCCTGACAAAATTTCAAGTTGTCACTTTTTCTTCCCTTCTTTACATGCAATACTGCACCTTATTTAATTTTTACTTCCTCTACTGCGTATAATAAAGGAAGTATTCTATTCCACCCAAAAATTCGATGTCGAGATTTCACCGGAAATATATGTTTTGAGACCCCCTCAACAACAAAAAATAAATATATATATTTTTAGAAAAACTGCTCATTTACTCTCATTTATTCATACGTGCTGTTTAGTGTGTTTTAAAGGTACTGTGCTACATGAGTGCATTAGTGGAAGTTCGTGTAGAATTATTTTGCACTCTCGAGTTTGCAGTGCACTAATTGTTCAGGGCCACAAGTCTCATGTGCCCCTAATAGAATACCATCTCACCAGGGAAAGTATATTGGAACCATTTTTAATGCAGTTACATTAACAAGCCCGTCACTTCACTACATAAACATGCGTTCTAGCCCCTATCCCCATTACACACCTATTCATGAGGGGGACGGCAGTTCTGTTTGCTTTCCTCAACTCTTACTGTACGTGCTTTTCATTAATATATTACCTTCTCTAGTATGTATATACTTACAGTAAGTAGAGAAAGTTGTATCCTACCCAAAAACAAAATCCATGTAGAGATATTAATGGAAATACATGTTTTCCGGCCCTCTAAATAAATAAAATTCTTTTAAAATATTTGTGTGTATATCTATAAAAAAAAAAAAAGAAATGCCGGATACCACACGCGGTATAGAAGTTCAGTATCCTACAAGGATACAACATGAAGATTAAAAAAGGTACAAAAAGTAATCCCCAACACTCCGAACCACTCCTTAAATGGTACAGGTGACATTTTTTACTTTCTCAATAGTGACTGTCACAATTTGTATTAGAATTCCTATTCCTTAAGATACTTGAAATCAAATAAAATGTAAGATTTGTTGATTTTTCTGGGAGTAGCCTATGAAGTTCTCTTCTGTCAAGAGGCATGTAAAATATAGACATCTTGAAAATAAAAAAATTATTTGAATAATTTTTACTTTCTCCACTACATATACTAAGGTAGAGGAAGTATTGTATTCCACCCAAAAATGCGATGTCTAGATTTCACCGCAAATATATGATTTGAGACCCCCTGTATCCAAAAAAGCATTTTTAGAAAAAGGTGTGTGCGCGCGCGTGCATGTGTGTGTGTGTGTGTGTGTGTGTGTGTGTGTGTGTGTGTGTGTGTGTTTGTGTGTGTAACAGTCTGTATTGTATTTTATTTATTTTCTTTTGTTGTTTTTTGGTTGCACATTTCGGTTCCTGAAGGTCTACAAATGCATCACTGTCATAACATACCTACTTTGTTATATACAAGTTTGTGTGTTCGTGTATCTGGGAAGAGCGTAGGAAATGCTAAACCAATTTCATAAATATTTCTGCATTCCTTTTCTCTCTAATTTCCAATTTCAGCTCCTAAATAACTAAAGGACTAAAACGGATTCACAATGCTTGTATACTTGAATGCGAACACTTTCGAGCAATAAAAGAACACGCTTGGCAAGTACGCTTTGACATTTTGTTGAGGATTTTATGGAATACAGAATAGTTGTAGCGAGTGGCGAATTCCAGACTGTAAATGAACTTCAACAAGTGAGTGAGTGAGCAGGCTTTAAGGGCCCGTCGAGAGCGAGATCATTAGGGCCCAGTGTCGATAAGAGGTGGATGGTTACCTGTTTTCTGACTCAGGGCACCATTGTATTATTATTAGGTATATTTGGCATAATACTTTAGTATCTAGTAAAACTAATTACTACTTCCACCAGTCAGTGTGTCTTGAAATGAAGTGCATGTTTGACCAGGCTTCCCTCAAATAATATAATATATAATAAGTAGTAAATATTTAATACTCATACATATACAAATTGAATAAATATTATATGTTTTAAATTTTGTTATGTGACAGTACATATTTCGCATAATATTATTACATAAATATGTACACATTCTGAATTTGTTATTACACAAAAATCCTAGCCTTAGTTATCACTAACACTCCACCACCAAATCTGACTAATCGACACAGATACTGTGAAATAAAAACACTCCTTCTTCCTTACAGAAGGACTTACCTTCAATATTGTTCGGGATCTCACTAGGTTCCCTACTGGAATACTTACTGATTAAGCTTATATCATTCGTTACTTATAGAAACGCTTCGCAGTTTGACTTTTCAAGGATAATTTTTGTAAATCGTTTTAGATACAGAATATTTAATAAAAAAATCTGCTGTATTGCACTCATATGACTTTCTCTATTCTTATACTAACTATTCGTACAAACTCTTTATTTCTATATCTTCTTCGTGTTACTTGAGATAAGGGTTTGTACAAATTACCTTCTTGTTTATTTTCTTGTAGGTGCAAGGGGAATAATTGAATACAGTAGGCTTTTAGTGATAGTCAAATGTTTTAAAACTTTGAGAACGCTTAACATAAAAAAAAAATGAACAACGGTATTCCATTTCACGAAAGTTGTGTTTTCCGAAACTGACACAAATAAGAAGGAATATCTTCGAAATAGTTCACTGTACAAAAAAGTTTATTTGTGTATAAATTGTTTGTTTTAGCGAGATCCACAGTTTTTATAGAGTAAGATTTTATCTATCTCTTACGGTTTACGAGTTATTCAAAAGTCATCCAGAGTAAACAGGACTGCATAGGCTATAGCCAGAAAATTCAAAATATACATTTAATTTGTAATAAAAATATCGAAATCATGTCATTTTAATCAAAATCGTTAAAGCCATTTTCAAGAAAATCAAGTTTCAAAAAATGTTCCATGTAAAGGGTAGTTTAGGGTGGGGCTATTTTCTTTAAAATCTTCGTGTCGCATCCTTGAAAGACATTAAACTTAAATACCAAATTTGGTTTTTAACCAATTTTTCATTTTTGAGTTATGCTGTCCACAGACTGACACACACATACACACACACACACACACACACACACACACACACACACACACACACACACACGCACACGCACACGCACGCAGACCTTTTTATAAAAATACTTTTTTTGATTCAGGGAATCTCAAAACATATATTTCAGGTGAAATCTCGATAGCAGAGAAAGAAAAAAGTAGTTAGTCCCAATCTCCAAAGGAAGATACTGCATAAAATTAAACTATTTTTAGGTAAGTGATAAGTTGTTTTGGGGAATTTACCAAAGACTATGGGATATACTGTGTGTACACAGCTTCGTGGTCTAGCATACGATTGCTAATTAGGAGGCCCAGGATCGATTCTTGGTACTCCCAAAGGATGTTTTCAAAGGAGGTGGTTGTAAGTAATCTGCCTGGTTCTCCCGAGGGAAACTTCTCTATGTGAAGGTAGTGAGATGGCGAAGCCTGGATCACCGTTAGCAGAATGTCGAGCTGACCATCGGTCCTTTGGGAAGTGCCCTGGAGAGCTCAACTGACCTTTGACTTCTCCTAAAATTATAAATTCCGACACATGCATTTAGAAAATGATTTAAAGACATTAGTGTAAGCTGCTGTAATAGTATACCGAATCACTATATATAAAATTTTTCTGAAACAAAAACAAATATGTGTGCTGGAAACAAATTGTAGTTGCCTGCGTGGTCTTCACAAGTTGCAAAGCAACTCGTTAAATGCTATACATAAGAACCCGGTAAAGTGAATTCAGAATAATGATGTAGAGGATGCAGTTTAAGTAATGTTTATCTTTAAATTTATATGACTACACTTTTTCTGAATAAACCTTACCTATAGTAGTTCCATTTATTCCTAAATGTAATGATACACTCAAAAAACTTTAGATAAATAATAGAAGGGGTAGAAATTGCCTTTAGTTTATTACCTCGAGTTGGGTCAACATATAAACAAGCACGCACAGCTTTCGAGTTGTGTCACGTTTAATGTTTCCGACGTCAAGTGGTCCATGATTGTTTACATGATCACCTGATTCAAGGTATTGACCTGAAGATAATTGGTACAGGCATAATGCCTTTATTGGCCTTTTATTCAATAAAAAATATGGGATTTTATTAATCCAAGATTATGTTTAAAGATAGATGGAATGGTTATCTAGAAAATTTCTATAATTGTGTATAAGACTAACATTTCTCTCCAATTAAAACTATTACGTTTTATTACTAGGTATTATTATTATTATTATTATTATTATTATTATTATTATTATTATTATTATTATTATTATTATTATTATTATTATTATTATTATTATTATTATTATTATTATTATTATTATTATTATTATTATTATTATTATTATTATTATTATTATTATTATTATTATTATTATTATTATTATTATTATTATTATTGTTGTTGTTGTTGTTGTTGTTGTTAATATTATTGTTGTTAATATTATTATTGTTATTGTTATTAATATTATTATTGTTATTGTCATTATTATTATTATTTTTATTATTATTATTATTATTATTATTATTATTATTATTATTATTATTATTATTATTATTATTAAAGGAGACAAATGATTTATAGTATAAATTATCCATTTTCTCAGGAACTATTCAAATTATCTAAATGAAATTTAGATATAATAAAAATCATACCTCAGTGATATTAAGTTTCTCGGTTAAGTTTTAAGAAGTCAATTGCATATAAACTTTAATAAAATATGTATAATTAAGACTGCCCTATCTTCCTAGATAAACAACATTACTGTGTAAAAGTAGATCAGTGGACATAAAGTTCATGTATGTACATGTTGGAAAATTTTCAGTCTGATACAATAAACAGTTTCTGAATAAGTTAGTCATGAATTTAGTCAATTTAATATCACGAGATAGGAATTTTAGGTACCCCTTATTCCTTAAAATGCTGCTTGGGCTGAATCTTTTGAATATATATTAGTTCTGATTATAATCAAATGATTATAATATAATTAAAAATATATACACATTCAGAGTAAATCCCTCGTCCTAGGACATTCCTAGTGGCGATCAGCTTACAATCTATGCAATCAGGATGGCAGAATTTTTAGCGCAATACTCTACATCTGCAGAAAGAGGTAGTAATTTTTACTGAATATCTGTATGTGTATATTTATAAACAGGCAAAATGTAAGCATAAAGTATATGCTTTATTGCAGAAAATTACATTTTGACTCCAGCAGAAAATCTCTGTGGGCGCAGATGTAATTAAGATATCTAATGGAATGAGTAAATCCACAACCCACTCTGTCTAGGAGATATTTTACTGCAAATGGAAAAACTCCCCTCGCTTCTTAAAGTCAGTTGCTAAAGAAATTCAGTAAGTTACCGCAGCAAAAAGTAAAAACTCTTTCTTCTCTCGCCTTAGCCAGCTGCATGAACACATCACAAACATCAAACAAGTGACCGACAGTGTGTACAGACAGCCTGTTATTAATGAGTACGTTTTGACAGTAACTCATTTTCGTCCTTTCACCTCTCCTTCTAGCATCTTTTTGCTTTCTTCCGGATTTCTTATTTTCGTTTTAGAATTTCCTCCTCCGTATCCAGCGCATCCATACAGTCAGTTCCAAATTGTAGTAAATCAGTTAATAAATGTCTAGTGTTTCCAGCCTTCTTCTGCTTCTTCTTTTAAACCTCATAAATTAGGCAAACCGTCTGTCCCATTCTTGCAGTTTGTTCCCTGCATCTTCCGTGCGTCTTTCTAAATTCATTTTACCCTTTGATTTTGTATATTCATGTGTTCTTTCAGGCAGTCTAGTAGTTGGCTGCGTTCTTTCGAGCTGTTGCTTCCATTCTTCTTGATACTCCTAGATGTTGTCATAGATACATTCAGTTCTATTCCTATATCTTCACTACTTACTCAAATTTTGTGCAGCCTTTGTTTCTTCTGAGCAAAGTCATCTCTCAGCCTGGATTCTACTTTACGTAGCTATTACTCAGGTTTCGGATTCATAAAGCAACAGAGGAATAACCATAGTTTCTTAAAAGCTTAATTTCTACCTTTTCTCCTTTTATTTTCAAAATTTTTAAGAATCATTCTCCATATCATCGCAACTTAGGTGCTCTTACATAATTTTTTTTCTGTTTATACCATACTTGCATCTGCGAATCTTGATACTTGACGAAAGTATCCGAAGATACTTGATGAAAGTATCGTAATTACGGAGCGAATCTTAATACAAGGAACGATAGGTTGCGGAGTACGGACTATAGGAAGTGGGAGGGGTCAATGAGTCACATGATCGCAGCACACAGGAGACCAGGTAGATTCGGCGCTTGAACGTTGTAGATAACGTTGCATAACCTACTATCTGCTTTCACCATTTCTAGTCAAGTGTTCACTTCCAAATTCTTCTACAAGTTCATCAGTTCGTGAATGTTTCGATTTTTGTCCTGAAGGTATTTTATTCTATGTGGAATATTGAGAGACATTATGAATTTCATGCAGTCAGGCCAGTTGTGTTTTGTGCTGTCACTGTATTGTGCAATGACGTCCGCGCTGCCCATGTGGCAGGCAACTCGCGATCGCCTCATTTCGCGATAGCTGTATAAAGGTTCGAAGCCTGGTCATAACATTCTGTCTTATTTGTTCACTTCCCCAGATTGCTATTGCTTTAGTTTTTTGCTTTCTTTGGTATGTAGGGGAAGTATTGCATTCCACCAAAAAATTGTACATCAATATTTCACTAGAATTACACGTTTTGAGGCCCCTGGATTTACAACAGAAATTTACAGAAAAGGGTATGTGTGAACTCTTGCTTATACGTCTCCGCGTGTGAACAGAATAACTCAAAAACAGTCAATTAAATACCCAACTCGATATTTAAGCATAAAATATTCCATGAATGGGACACGAAGATTAAAAAACAATTGCACCAACCTATCCGTTACCATTTATGTCAAAAATTTCTAACAATTAATATTAAAATTAACATAGTGGTAAAACATTTCATCACATTTGAAATGTATATTTCGAATTTTCTGGAGAGGTTCTCTGAGAGGTTCTCTTCGCTTTGGATGACTTTTGCAAGCTCGTAAACCGTGACACACAAAATCTTACTACAGAGAAACTGTAGATAAGTCCTGTTAAAGTACAAAGTATACATGCAGATGCAGTACAATGCACAATACGCCGTTCGTATTTGAAATTCGGTTTCATAGAAAAGCACTTGCTCTGTGGGGTGAACGTGACTTCCAATAGCTACTTACATTTTTATGAAGAGAGCTACACTGATGAATTATTACATAGGGTGTGACGGGAATACTAGGAAAACCTGGCGTGAAAATTACTCACAAGGGGAAATAAAACACCGTAAGTACAACCATAAAATTAATATTTTCCAAGAAAATTCTTTCTAAAAATAAATATTATAAAAGAATGCCTTCTTACTTCATTCTGTTTCATATCTAAATGAGTAAAGAAATGTAATATCATTTGTCTCGTCAGTAAAATACTTATATGTACTAAAAACGCATAGAGTTATATTTTTGAGACTGTCTGAATCTAAAAAAAAAAATAGTTTTTATAAGAAGATCTGTGTGTGTCTGTGTGTGCCCATGTTTGTTTATGAATGACGTTACTGAAAATTGATTTCTTAAACACCAAACGTAATGTCTATTATCAACGTCTTCCAAGGCTGCAGCACGAAGATTTTCGAAATAATCTCCCTACCCCAGATACTTCGTATGAAAATGTTTTCGAAAGTTTTGATTTCATCAAAAAATGGGCCTATCATCTAAGTTTTGAAAAAAATTCCATGACAAACAAAACGCGTATCTTGAATTTTCTTGTGATAGCCTTTGAAGTCCCCTTCATAATCATGGCTATATAAATGGCAAATCTTAAGAGGTAGAGAAAAAACTTATATCACAAGCAATTTAGATCATATATGACATAAAACTTTCGCGGCGAATGCTATTAATAATTGCTTCTCGGGTGATCAGCCGCGTCAAATTCATAAAATTCAAGCTTGCGACCACTTAATTCTCCATGGTCCTCATCAGGAACAAATGCCAGGGTAAAAATCAGTTAAAGAAGACGGTTTATGCCATCTTTTGTGTAGCTAACCAGTTTCGACATAACCCTTGTTTGGATTTTCAGATACTTATACTTAAATGAGAAGTCGGTATTCCACTTTTAGTCATACAAACAGAGCGAACTTTCAGGACCATAATACAGCCACCAGCACTTAAAAGGTTTGACTATCGCTTAAGTCTCTTTATATTCCCCATATCCATATTACACCCACAAGAAGATATGAAATAAAGCCATTTCTGCAAATGTCCATCTAGATTAAGGGGAGTTAGGGGTGAGATTTGGCCCATTTGGTAAAAAAAAGGTTGATTTTTAGATTTTATGCTGAAAAATTGTTCAATGTTTTGCCTATTAAAAAATGCAATGATTTTGATGCCAGCGCCATTTTTAAAGATCTGGCGGCCATTTTTAAATAGTGGTGCATAGTGATTAAATGGCTGGTGGTTAGGCGTGCGCACACACCGAGACTGAATATATATCGACGGATCAGAAACTCAATCATGTAAATTATCCTCAATCTGCATCCACAAGTTGTCTCCAGAAGTGGTAACTAAAATTCTATTTCCGGATCAGCGACTTGGTTCTGATCAGCTGCTAGAACGCTATGCCAAGGGTACGACACAGAACTCGAATGTATCTCTTCACAATGTTGTGGGAGCTATTTGTCCAAAATAGGTGTGTGTCTAGGAATAAACTTGAACTTGCAGTACTGAAAACTGTCATAGAGTTTAATATGGGGTGTGTGAGGTCAATTCAAGTGTTGAATAGTCTTAAGAATGAAAACATTTCAGTTGGAACAATATGCATTTGTCAGAAGTGCAATGCTAGAAGATGTATTCAGAGTAGAAAATGCAGTGCCAGCAAACAAACACACACAAGGAGAGCCCAGAAATTGTCAGTACAGGAGAGGGTAAGAGATCAGAAAGTAAAACCTATGCTGCAACACACCTCTGATGGTGTTAGAACGTTGTAAAAGTTTAATGCTGTTTTTCTCAGTTTCTTTTTTCTCAGCATTTTCACGCATCTGAAAAACTCCTTGCAACAGAGTTCTTAAGGGATTCTTTTGAAAATTTCAGGATGTGTTCTTATTCATATAAGGCTCAAAAGTTGCTCTGGGTTTTGATATCAGTCAAGTAATATTGAACATATTCACATTCAAATGCCGATGGAAAGTTAAAAAAACGTGAAATCTGTAAATAGACATATTAAAAAATTTCCAGATACTAAAGTACTGATGTAAAATAAAAATCCAGAGCAATTATGCCTTTCAAGTGCATGAAGCATCAGATCACCAACTTTCATGTCAAGCATATAAAAATTGTTACGCAAGGAGCATTTTTAATCAGAGTATCTTTTTAATTAATTAAAGCTTTTAATTAAAAAATCATTTGACTTACATACTTCAAATTTTGTACAGCTGCATATCTAAACACTGTATTAACGTGGTTAAAATTTGGTAATGCTGGCATACAAATTGTAGAATATCCTAAACTCCCCCTAACTCCCCTTAACATGAACTAGAGGGAAGAAAGAGCGTTCGTAAAATGAATTTGTAAAAAGGAGTATAAGTCATGTGAGTGCAGAGAAATATGTAGATAATTAGACCACATTTTTTACGATAAATCGTTAAATCATTCAAAGGAAAGAAGAAAAATAAGGTTTATGCAATTTATCTAAAGACAATTAAAAAATATCTTAATGAAAATATTTGGTGAATTGCATTTAAATTAATGTAAATGTATATTTATGAAAATAAATTTGTAAACGATAGTCAGATGGGGATGTTTGCCACAGAAAACGATCGCAAAACGTTATATCACTAAGGACTGAAAAAAAAAAAAAAAAAAAAGAACTAGTACCTTTCTCGGCAAAGAAGATTTGAATGGCTAAAATTGTGATGAAAGTTAACTATCATATAGTATAATTTTTATTATGGATATTTACGTACTAAAGTTTAAGAATTTCTTTATTTTTAGGTATTTCACAGCAAATGCTTTAGTGACTCATCGCCATTCCCCTTCATCTTGATGCAACCACTGCATCTACGCTAAGGCAATCTGGGGACAAAAGTAGAATCAGAATCCGTATTGCACTGAATGCACCAATATTTTAAACACTTTCATAAAAACGGAGCAATCAATTAATGCCAATGATTAACAATATTTAAAACCCCGTGACAAAGTGGATATAACAAGAAGCTTTTGTGTCATTTGCTGAATGTTGGGTAGGGAAAATAATGTCAGTTTAAGTATATCAGACTATTTTATCTCGGATCGAGGCTTTGAGTCAAAAAGGTCTTTGAGCCTATTTTTTGTGCTACTGTTTATTATTTTCTCAACTTTATATGATTAAGTTGCATTTTAAAGTAAGAAATATCTTTTTGCGACTTTCATACTCCAAGTATACCTTCGGGGTTTCATATAAACTACATTGATGCATTTCTGTTTTTTAAGATTGATTTTCGGTTTTGAAATATTAAAAATGCTCAACAAGTTGTCTACTATAAATTACGTTTAAATATGAAATATTAAGGTCTAAATCTTTAATTGATGAGGAATATGCCTTTAAGCTTTTGTAGTGCACACTATGTAGTCTTGCATAGTATTCCCTATACATTCTTTAAGAAACTGTTCTTAAAAGAGCTTAATGTTCTGTGTACTTCATGTGAATTCAGCCAATATGGGCATAGAGTAGTCTTAAGATAGTCACTTTAAAAAACGGATCTCTGTGAAATATTGTTCTCTTTGCATGACCAGTAGAAGAAAAGATGTAGAACGATTTGCGTTAAATAACTATTTAACAATTAAAACCAATAACCATCCGAGCTATTGTTTATTATAATAAACAATAGCTCGGATGTGGTGAATGTCACAAACGTTGTGTGTAACATAAGCTACTGGTTTCAACAATGTCTAAGTTTTTTGTGTAAACCTCCACTTTACGAATTATGCAATAGTCATTCAAACAAACTGGAATTCAGCGAATTGACTCTCGCTTTAACCTACTGTTAGTAATGATAATGGCGGCAGCAGTAGTTTGGATAGCTGCTCATAAAGGTTTACAATCAAACCACTTTCTAACTTTCATATAACTTAATTTCTGTCCAGGTAAGAAACAGAATTAAGTTACCTATTACATTCTGGCTCCGAGAAGAGGAAAGCCACGCCTCAGCACGAAGAGGGTTAATGTTTACATTAACTTGAGCCTGTCAGCGAGGTCTGACAAGCACCCATCTTGAAGACCAATGACCGGGGTTAAGCTATACCAGAGGCTCGTTTTTTTGTTCCCGCTGTCTTGGAATGTATGCATCTGGGTAGGAAGCAAAATGAAGTGGTAATTACCTAAATAAGAGGATCCAAAAGGAGCTCATGACATCAAAACTTCAGTGTTGCCAAGATAAACAGGTAAGAGGCAGGTAAGCCATAAAGGCTACAAAATGTAATATGCTCTTAGCATTCTGATTACTCTGTTTTAATTATTGCTCTTGTGCTCTAATTGATCAGGCTTTCTAAAGTACTGTTGCATAGGTCTTAATATGTTCAGGAAAATCAAGTTTAAAGCATTTATTGCTTGAGGGGGTCCTACTAAGTTTTGAACATTTTTATTTGTTATCTAATTTGCACCATATTTTCACAGTTCATTAGAGTGGTCAAAATTATGATGTGTGCCAAATCTGAATCATTCTCATATTTAGTTTCGATTATTAAGTAAGCTAAATTCAGTTAGATACATTTGAAAAGTTCTTAGTAACAAATTATTTAAATAACACCTCTGAAGCCCTTTTTAGTACCCACATTACGCGCTCGTAAAACCAAAGGTTGCTATGGATAATATTCTGCCATAATTTTGAACCTGGAAAAAAAATATGGATATCTTGCCATTTTATAAAATTGAATGTTTCTTCAGAGTTTTGGGCTTTAAAACATTTTTTTTTTTTTTTTTTTTTTTTGAGTAATGCTTAAATTGTTATGTCCATATCAAAGTTATGAACATTCCACATGTTAACATATATGGAAGTTTCAAGAAGATCTGATTTAATTTGCAATGCATGGCCTATTTTTATTGGTAAAAAAGGTTTTTTTTTTTTTTTTTTGAGAAAAAAGTAATTTTTATGTGAAAACTAACATTTGCTAAATTTTACCTACAGCCATGGAGCGCTTGTGTATGACCTTTAAAAATGGCCGCGTGTAACAATTTCATTATCAGGCGTGGCTATTATTTGTATCACAATTGTTTGTTTTATTTTAATTAGTTTTAGTATTATTTTAATTATTACATTAATATTAATATTGTTGTTATTGTTATGGTTTACTTTTATTCCATTATTCTCATCGTTATTATTCTCATCAGTGGCTACTGTTATGGTGGCTTCATTCACAAACAGGTGCAAAAATGATTCCCTGTTGATTGGTACAATGTTTCAACCATCTCCTTGTATCTATATGGACGTTTCTGAGAATTGCGGCTGTAACAGATGCATATGCTTTAGCGATCCTTTGAGGGGATTTATTTGAAATGCAATATTTTAATGTCTCCAAAAGAAATAATATAATGGGATTAGGACAGAAGATTTCGCTGGTCAAGGTATTGGACCACCTAGGCTCATCCAATGTCCAGGATACAACTAGTTGAAATGGACCTTTACGGGTTCATAATGGTAAGGGGTGCACCATCTCGTTTGAACCAGTGCACAGTGTTGTTTCACCATGGTATGGGAACCTCATCAAGGAAAACCTGAAGCTCTCCTTGCAGGAATTGCAGATACCGTGGTCCTCTAATTCTGGCAGGGAGAAAGACATCACCACCACCAGCACCGCAATCTCCAACACCACAACCATCGCCACCACCACCACCACCGCAATCGCCAACACCACAACCATCGCCACCACCACCACCTCCACCACCACCACCAACACCACCACCAACACCACCACCACCACCAACACCAACACCACCACCACCATCGGCACCCTCACCACCACCACCATCCGCACCAGCATCACCACCACCAACACCGCCACCACCTACACCACCAACACCACCACCAGCACCACTACCATCACCACTACCACCAGCAGCACCACCATAAACAGCAGCACCAACACCAACACCAATAATAATAATAATAATAATAATAATAATAATAATAATAATAATAATAATAATAATAATAATAATAATAATAATAATAATAATAATAGTAATAGTAATAGTAATAATAATAGTAATAATAATAATAATAATAATAATAATAATAATAATAATAATAATAATAATAATAATAATAATAATAATAATAAAAAATATAACAATAACATTATTAAGAAACAAATAAATTCTAATCAAACATTACGCGCCCTCATGTTTGCATGGATTTTGTTACGGCAATTTACAATCTGTAATCCGTGATGTTAGACAATATTAGCATATACAGGAATGAGTTTATTCCCTGGAAAATAAAGTCTTGTAAGTGAAGTGGAAAATATTCTAAAACTGTTTGTATTTCTCTATTATCACGCTCTGCACACGCCAATAAAATTGAAGTCTGTGCATTTCCTCTGCTGCTCCGCTCGTCCTCTTACAAGCAGAACAAAGTTCACACACACCACTGACTGGATTTACCCCCGTTATTTCTGCAACTCCTTGAATGCAGGGAAGATACTTATCCAAGGGTCGGCTGGGGTGGGCCAACTGGTAGGTTTTTGAGGCCCCCTGAATCTAACGCGCCCGCGTGCGTGTGAGTGTGTGTGTGTGTGTGCGTGTGTGCGTGTGTGTGCGTGTGTTTTAGTCTGTGGACAGCATAACTCAAAAAACGAAAAGGTTGAAAACCAAAATTGGTATTTAAGTTTAATGTCCTTCAAGAATGCGACACGAAGATTTTCAAGAAAATCGCTCCCCCCTAAACTACCCTTTGCATTGAAAATTTTTTGGAAAATTTTTATTTTCTTGAAAATGGTTCTAACGGTTTTCGTTAAAATGTTGTATGTCTGAGATATTTTTTTGACAAAAGAAATGTATATCTTGAATTTTCTGGCTATAGCCCCTGTAGTGGTATTTACTCTAGATGACTTTTCCATAGCTGATAAACCGTACGAGATAAACCAAATGTTACTACACAAAAAAAAATATAGATTTTGGTACGAGCACAATTTATGGCTGAATAAATTTTGTTGTAGAGTGAAACATTTCGGAGATGTTATTTGTGTTATTTTTGTGAGTTTTGGAGAACTAAATACTTCTGTCAAAGTGAACATCATTATTCAATTTTTTGTATGTTAACTGTGCAAAGAGAACGGAGTTTGAAAGCTTTAAAATAGTTGACTATCGCCCAAAGTCTACTTTATTCCCATATTTCCCTTGTACCTACAAGGAAATATGTAATAAAATAATTTCTGAAAATGTTTGTCTCAACTAACACGAAGAAGATATAGGAATAAGAGTTTTTACTCTAAGAGTAGAGAAAGCAATGTGAGTGCAACACATCAGATTTTTTATCAAGTTTACGAGCTGTAAACTTTATTACAAGTGTAATAAGTACATAAGCAATGTATATTATCGCTATTCAAGCTCCTTGATCTGTCTGGTTAGTTAGCACACACACACACACACACACACACACACACACACACACACACACACACACACACACACAAGCGCGCGCGCGCGTGGTTTTCCAGTAGGAGCCCCTGACCGGAAATGCACAGTTTGGATGCTAGAAAGCGCCGAAGCTTGAGAACGGAAGGTTGCGACAGTTTGTTTTGGTATCTTAATATGGAAAGTCTGCAACTCTGTGCACTGGGATGAACGACCTGAGCATAAAATATTCTTTTTCATAGGCTATATTTCTCCATATAGTCCTTAGTGTATCCTTCTGCGTTACTTGTGTAGTTTCCAGAACAGTAACGTTTTTCAGCAATGGTGCGACACGTACCAGCACACAGGTGATGAAGTGGCCGACTTGAGCTCCAGGACACTTTGATGTAAATGTGCGGAATAACCTCAATGTAGCATATTCAAATCGATGGACTGGCAGAGGTGAATCAGTTTCTTGGCCAGCAGGGTACCCAGATCTGACACCTCTCAACTATTTTCTGGGGAGTATGGTATATGACACTCCTATAACGTCAATGGAAGACCTTATGGCTCGAGTCCACAGAGCGAATGAAAATCTTCAAAGACAATTGCACTTATACGGTCATATGCATGAGGCTCACCACTACTGATATAGGTTCTGTAATGACGTAGGAGGCACACATTTCGAAGCCCATTTGTAATATAGACGCATCGATGTTGGGTTTATTGAGGAAATATGAACGTACACCCATCTCACACTTCGATGCGCTACAGCGTCCAAACCGTACATTTCCGGATAGGATTTCCAGTTAGAAAATCGATCAGTTCGACGTCCCGCGCAACACACTTAACGTTGTCGGTGTTTTTAAGACACACTGACACGCCGATAAATCCTCATTGGAAGGACTAAAACAAAATATTAGAAATGAAATCGGAAACATTACAACGGCCAACTTAATCGTGTGAATCAGAATGTGTGATTCCGATATAATGCTTGGTTTATCCAAGGGTGGACGACATTTCCAGCATCTTCTGTAAGGTCAGGAGTGTGTATAGGAACAAAACCGGCTGCAGCACACCCAATCGCACACAGACGAAATGCCGTGCATCCGTTAAGTTTTAAATGAAGAACTCTGTATATATAAAAGGCGTCCCAAGAAAACACCGACAACGTTTAGTATGTTGCGTGGGACGCAAAATGATTGGTCTTCAAATAGGTTATCAAGAAATTCCAGACCAAACATTTAACGAACAACGATGTTGAAAAGGCAAGTTCTCACTTCTTTGGAGACTTAAGATGCCCAATAATACAGTGTATATATAAACTTGTTCTTTCATTTGATATATTCTTTTCTCCCCGAGTTCATGAGGGAGATGTTTTAATAAAAACATCCTATAAGAGCTCAACAGTTCTTTCAGAAACAGAAAATGTTTAATAAAACTTCCTTAGTTTACTGTAGGGAACCAGAATATAAAAGACAATTACCATGGCTTCACTTAAAATTCTGAGGTTAGGCCCCGTGGGCCCCACAATGGGCCCCATAAAATTTTTTTCCACGTCAGATTTCGGAAAGCGTCTTGCTCTTATGAGATTTGGAATCCTTGGCATTTGGTCTTTTTTCTGATCATTTAAGAGACGAAGAAATTATATGGGCCATCCTATATATTTAGGATATCGCCTGCTTGCAATACACCCAATACCTTAGCCAAGGTCAAAAGTCCATAGAACGCAAATTCTTGATTATTTCCGACTCCTCTAGTAAAGGCACCTTAACGAGCATCATTTTGTATTACTAGCTTATACTGAAGTTGTCCTTTATTGATCTCTGTTAAACCGTACAGGCTCTTGCTTTTTTTTTTTTTTTTTTTTTTTTTTATAACGATAATCAGCTACAACTTGATTATAAATAAGCTCCGAACGCTAGAAGAACTCACTGAGTATAAGCGAGTCAGGACGCACATTTGTCGAAATTTCTTCCAGTTTGATTTTCGCAGCTTGCGACTAGACAGAGCTCTAGCGGGTTTCATGTCACGCCCACCTTGGACAATTTCTACTGTAAATGAATTTTATTTTTTATCGTGTTTTCCGTTACCGAGACTCCTCGTTAAGGTTTCCGTTCCCATTGTTGACGAGGTTAAGCGCCGCTACAGTGTTCTGTCCACTAAATGTGCATAGTAACTTTTCCCCTTTACTTCATCTACCCGTCACTTCTCTTCGAGTGTCTAGCTGACAGCGGGAACAGCACACTTGCTCACAGAAAATACAGGGATCTAACGCTGACCTGTACACTCAGAATTGTCCACGAACACATGTTGGAATATAATTCCTACGTCTCCATCGTACCGCCCGTCCGCCCGCTGCGTCCTCCAGCCGTCTTGTTTCGTCTTATTCGATATAGATTTCCATCACTTCTTCGGACTTCAGCTTATGGGCTTATTTTGCTACCTGTATCGTTTTAGATCCAGCTGCCACCATTATTAAGGAGTGCAATCTTCCAACTGGTATAGTATAAAATTCTTCTGGTTCTAAACACATTTTCCCAAAAGAGATGGTTCTCTTGTGAGCTAAGGCCTCATAGGAGCATACTGTACTGTTTCACTTTCCTTTTTGCACATTCTACAATCTAAGTTACCCTGAAACATTCCCATTGTGTTTAGATCTTTTTCGCATCTTTTTCATGTCCTGTGAGAAAGGAAGTAATTGCTCTCAGCTGAAGTCTATTACATTTAAGTAAACTTCCAGCTCTTCCCTTACGTGGTTACCGTGGTTTACCATGTTTATTTCCTAGAGTTTTGAGCAGGTTCACCAGTTAGTTCATAATAGCTTCTCTTACCAAACTCGAGATATTCCTAGAGCCGGCTCTGGTCCAATTGCTCCAGAAGTAGCCAAGAGCAAGGAGGAGTGCAGGATGGCTTTGGCTGTGGATTCTCCGATCGTAAGGCGACTACTACACCTTTTACTTACGTTACCTTAATATCAGGATAGCCATTCAGTTGGCATTACCCTAGACTTCACAGCGGGAAAACATCGCCATGCGGTTACCGGGGATTAAACCCAGGTCCCCCGCGCCAGAGCAACGATAGCGATTTGTGTACCGAAAAATCGGTGAGGCATCTGTTACTATTGATCACTGTTGCAAATTATCACCTCCACCAGCTAGCAATTCAGCCACGTAGTTATAGCCTTTTCCATGAATTACAAAATTCATTCCTGGGTCAGCGTTTTAAAATGTTAAATGACCTAAATACAGCTGTGATCCGATGTATGCTAGATTTAAGCTTCAAAGAAGAACTAAATGATATCCAACAGATGCCGTAAAGTTGAAAAGCTCTCATTAAGCTCCAGCAGAATTATTTTGAACGATATTGATATAGTTAGAGTGGAAAAACGAACTGGTTTGCAATTAAGCGAATTCGTGTCATTTCACAGTTGGTCTGCACACCATTTATATTTGAATAGCTAATTTTTTTTTTAATCTTCTAATTAAAAAGTTGAGCCTTCGTTTCTATCATAGCAACTAGCCTATAACTACAAATAACAAACGGAGTTAGACTTTAATATTTTCTCTTTAATTTTGAATACATTTTCCTTCTTATATGTGAACTGGCTTTAAAATCAAATGTCCTTAATGTAATTTCCTTTGATTTTCAGTTTGATCATTTGCTAGCATCCTACACCCTAGAATGTAGGAACTCGATAGCTAAGGTTTAAAAAGTAATACATCTAAATGCGACCTAAATAAAAAACAAATAAGCCCTAGCGCAAGAGCCCTTCGAGGGTCAATTCTTACCGTCCGGCCGCTGCGTCCCCCACCTCTGCCCACTACAGGCGTCGTGAATGGGGTACAAAAATTCCCATGCCAGTGCTGGAAATCGAAAGGGGTTTCTCGCTATGCTAAGCATAAGCGCTATCACCGCGATGAAGAAAACACCATCGTAATTAATTTCTCGAAGTAAAGTTCTAATGAAGCACGAGTAGAAGGTAATAACTGAAATACATGTACATTGTAAAGCTAATTAATGGAAGAAAGGAGTGGCATGTACATAGATTCATTTGTTGGTTTGATGAAGTAATGATTTCTAGATTGAAGTACAATTACAGAGTGAGGAATCTGACAGCACTGCCTTATTTGTCACACTTATACCTGCATGTTTACGGTAGCTACCTACTTAGTGCCACCACTCAGTTAAACATTCTGAAACTACAGGATTATTATTTTTCCCTATTTGTTTTACGCCGCGTTAACTACGCACTCATATTGAGACGGATCTATTAGCAGATATTCGTAGGACGTGTGAGGCGGACAGTTAGCCTACAAGGTCTCCCCCCCTATAGCATACCATCTTGCTTTAGCACTAGTTCACAGAGGTTCCAGTGTAGGACAACTGTACCTCCACTTCCATGAAGGGCAGATGGCATTAGGGTGCCATACAATCTATCTGCATATTATCTGTGGATAGATGGTATAGCATTCCTATTACCATATATTTTTCATTTATACTACTATTTTAATTGGAACTTTTGGTTGTGGTATTAAATATCCAATTAAGTATTTAGCTTGACCACTGAGCTAAAACCACGAACAAAACCCAGTAAAATTGGTCAACCCACGAGAATCAAACTCGGAACTTCCCAAATATGGGCCACGAGGTTACTGCCTGAGCCATCTCGCTCGGCACTACAGAATTATTAAGTTAGATGGAGTTGGAATAAACCTCTTAAGTTACGGTTATAGTTTTTTTCTAAGGAGGAAACTAAATATATTGATATAATATACAGCATTCCGACATGCTTTTGGTATAACTTTCTCTACTCTTGTACTATTTTTACAAACTCTTTTTCTTCTTTCTTCTTCGTGTTAATTGAGATAAACATTTGCAGAAATTATTATCTTAGTGCTCTATTTCTTGCACGTGCAACGGGAATATGGGTATACAGTAGACTTTGAGCGGGTCAAATCTTTTAAAGCTCCACAATTCGGTTCTCTTTGCATGCCTAACAAAAAATGAATAACGATGTTCCATTTGATAAGAAGTTACACAATTCTCCAAAACTTACACAAATAACAAGGAATACCTCCGAAATAGTTCACTCTACAGAAAAATTTATTCGGGCATAAATTGTGTGCTTTAGCGAGATCTGCATTTTTGTACAGAAAGATTTTGTCTCTCTCTTACTTAGTAGTAGAGAAATTAAAAAAAAAACTAGTACACTGAAGTGAATACATATCAATGTGCCAGTAGTCTAAATTATCTTCACTTATACCACGTAGAAGGTTACGTTACCTTACTATTTTACTTTACTTTACTTTACTTACGTTCATCACGTACAACATTAACGTGTCTGTGTGTGAGGTATGTGTTCTTGGTGTCTGTGTGTGAATGTAACTGAAGAAGCGATTATCCATATATCCCTTTTTCATTCAGATCATTCATGTTTATTTGGTCTGTATGTTTCTTTATAGTTTACAGAGAAACAAGTAACTGTAATTAATACAGAAGGTAAACGTTCATCCGCTAAAACATGCACCTTCTGCCATTCCGCCACATAAAAAATACTTATATATAATTGAGTTAAATATTATTAACTCTGTCTACGCATGTGGAATAGAGGCTTGTCATTAAAATGACGATTTAAGTTCCTCGCGATGCGGAAGTCGGGAATAAACTGCTATTGGAAACACGACCAGGGAAGGGGAAGTTCAAATATCCCGACGCTCCCCTTCTCCTGAGGGAATATACTCCCCTCTGGAAGTGACCTCTGCAGCTGTCGCACAAACCACACAAGGGGAGTCCCATATTGCACGCGGCTACGCTGCAAAAAATGTATTGACCTTCTGCATCGATTAACGATTTTGGTCCACACGCTGTTGACGTCGAGAGAAGACTGGTAATAAGTGGGGTTAATTTGTTATCAGTGTACTAGTTTCTCCATTTGGCACCGCTTTCTTACTCCACCCCTATCGATTAGCCCTTCCGTTTGAATATTAATGACATTATAAATATTAGAAAGTTTCTCTGCAACTTTTCACAAACTTGATTCACAACTGCTCCAAAAATCACAAATCGAACTGTCCTTGTGAAAATCGACCAAAATCCTTTACAAATCGATTTTTGTATTTTGTGCATATATTTATCTTAGAACCTGTAGTTTAGTAATCTACATCTGTTATCGTGCATTGATCCATAAACATGGCGTAGCCCATTTCTAAATGTTCCTGTGCGTATTTACATGGAGCCCTTTGAAACTCATTTTGTATTTTCTAAACATTTTTAAAGATTGAAATGTCTCACAACACGCAATTCTTATTCAATTTGCTTCGAGAATCTAAAAGTAAGGACAAAAATGTTAGGAGTGATTTTTCTGAAATGTTTATTATTATGAGCACGTTAATTACTTTATTTAATTAGCTACCTAAAATTGTTTGTGGAATTGCTTTTACAAATTTAATATATCTTGTCCTATCAGAATAAAAGGTTAGCCTAAATCTGATTCCAACATTTTTACTTTATCTACTACTATAGTTAAGTAAGGAAGCATTGTATTCCACCAAAAAAATTTGAAGTCGAGATTTCACTGGAAATATATGTTTGGAGGCCCCCTGAATAAAAAAAATAATTTTTAGAAAAAGGTCCATGAGAGTGTCTATGTGTCTGTCTGTATGTGAGTGTCGGTCAGTCTGTGGACAGCATGGCTCAAAAACGAAAAGTCGGTTAAAAACCAAAGTTAGTAATTAAGTTTAATGTCTTTCAAGGATGCGACAAGAAGATTTTGAAGAAAATTCCTCCAGCTTAAACTACCCTTTACATGGAAAAATTTCCTAAAATTGTTATTTTCTTGAAAATGTCTCTTAACGATTTTGATTAAAATGCCAATGTTTGAGATATTTTTGTGACAAATGAAATGTATATCATGAATTTTCTGGCTAAGGCTCATGAAGTCTTATTTACTCTGGATGAATTTTGCATAACTGATAAGAGATAGATCAAATATTGCTATAGAAGAAATGTACTTCTTGCTAAAATATACAGTTTGCCTAATAATTTTTTTTTTTTTTTAGAGTGAACCATTTCGGAAATATTCCTTGTTGTTTGTGTAGGTTTTGGAGATCTTATGCTTCTGACAAATGAAACATGCCTGTTCATTTTTACGTAGAGGAAGTATTGTATTCCACCCAAAAATTCGATGCCGAGATTTTACCAGAAATAAAAAAGGCATGTTCAGAAAAAGGTCTGTGTGTGTCTGTCAGTCTGTGGACAGCATAACTCAAAAACGAATAGTCGGTTAGACACGTAAGTTTCTATTTAAATTGTGTGTCTTTTAAAGATGCGACACGAAGATTTTGAAGAAAATTGCGCCATCCTAAATTTGATTTGCCATCGATTTTGACTGAAATGCCATACATTTGAGATATTTTATGACAAATGAAATATATGTCTTGAATGTTCTGGCTATAGCCCATGAAGTCCTATTGACTCTGGATGACATATGTACAACTTGTAAACCGCAAGAGTAAGACCAAATCTTACTGTACAAAACTGCAGATCTTCCTAAAACACAATTTATGCCTAGATAATTCTTTTGTAGAGTGAACCATTTCGGAGATATTGCTTGTTATTTTTGTGAGTTTTGGAGAACTTATACTTCTACCAAATAGAACATCGCTATTCAGTTTTTATTAACCGTGCAAAGATAACGGAATTTGAATGGTTTAAAAGATTTTACTATCGCTCAAAGTTTACTGTGTTCCCATATTCCCGTTTCGAGTGCAAGTAAACGAGCAATAAGATAATTTCTGCAAATGTTTATCTCAACTAACACGAAGAAGATATAGTAGGAATAAGAGTTTGTAACAATGGTTAGTACAAGAATTGAGAAAGTCATGTGAGGACAACACATCAGATTTTTACTGTAGTTTTCATCCCTTTTTGAATAAATTTTGAATAAATTTGTTGTAGTGTGAAATATTTTCTGTTTGTTGTCAAATATCTGTTTAAACAATAAATAACTTCACTAATGCAGATAATCCAATGGGATGAAGATATCTCAGCACTTGTTAGGGACTTCCACGCGTCTCTTGCGACCTTGTGTGATGCCTTTGGTTCCCTCATTTCATTCTTGCCTCCTGGGGCGTGGTAGCCACATTGGATATGTGCAGATCAATGTGAGCAAGGTGTCCCCTTCTGTGTCTGTACCCTTTACTCTTTAATATTGCTCTGCCTAATGTCGCGAAACGTGCATAAGGAAACTTGTCTAACTAAAGGCAAGGGATCGGTGAAAATCACGAAAAAAAAAAAAAAATTAAAAACATGTACTTTTTTATTTTTGTGTTTAAAGTTATTTACATGTTTCAACTTCCAAAAACTGCCTTCATATCTGCTCTATGACCATTTTTATAAAAGTTGGGATGCCTGCTTGTCTAACAAGTGAAACTATATAAGGCGAGGATCTGTGGAATTTGAAATTTTCACAGATTTCTTCATACAGTTTTGAAATATTTAGTACATACGGATCTGTAAACATGTCAGATATCACAATTCTATCACAGTTTGTTAAAAAGTAATTAGTTATTGTTTTTCTTATTATGTCACTTCAATAATTTTTATTCTAAAAAAAATGTAAAGTGAATCTCAAAAATAAATTACTAGTTTGTTCCTCAAATCTCCATAAAAGGCGACATATGCCTTTGGTATGTTTTATTTATGTGTCTGAGACGAAAATATACGTTTTCAAGCGTTCATGTAAATGTTACAATTTTTTGACTGGTGAGTGGACAAAAACTATGAAGTATACAGAAAAAAGGCACCTTCAGACATGTAATTTGCTGTAAACGTATACAAAATTGCAAGACGATTGAATAATAATTTTGGTCCGAAGAAACTTATTAAATCACTAACTCACTGAAAAATAGTATACATTGGAAGTCATCATACATAGAACACTAATTAGTGTATTTAATTAGCATGTACAAATTAATTAAATCATGATCAGAATACTTGTATCTGTAAATCCAAGCACACATCTCAACGAAGTTTTATATCCTGCGTTTATATAGGGTGATAACAAAGTCAGTATACATTTTGTGTTTAAAGAAAAAGATAAAGATTGCTGGCAGATACCATGGGCAAAGACCTCCCACAGCTTATGCTATTCACAGGTGAGCTAGTTCCTGTGAATTTTCCTTCTGAATTAATTGTCATGGTACTTTCAGAAACTGCCTTCCACCTCTCTGTGCCTCTTGTCAAAGTATCACCAATCACTGCACTCACTTCACTAAATTCATGTGCACTGTGCTCTGGCGTGATCGTCCTCTGTTTCTTTTTCTCCATCTCGGATTCTACATTGTCGTGGCGTAAGTCCACAAATATATAATTATACTATAATTATATTGTGCTTAGTCAGGTTTTACTGACCAAAGTACTCAAACGTATGCCAGTGTAAGATATAGTATCCATATATTTAAATGTGACTGCCTAGACACAGCCCCCATAGCTCACCAGAGATTACATTTTTTCTCAAGCTGAGTCGCTGTAATCTCAGCAGCTATAGCTTTAAGCCTCTGATTTAATTGTCAGCGCATCTTTATAAGATAAACCCTACTTGATAGCCTTGATATTTATAATTCCGAAGAATTATGGGAAAATGTGGTACTGCCCTATTTCGGAAGAAGAAGAAAAAAAAAAAAAAAAAAAAAAACAGCATGCACAAACCCATGATGTGGCTCCATTAAATGTTCCAAGATATTGTGGTTTGCCCTATCGAGCAAAAACAGTAGTTATTCTTTCTATTTTGTTTAGTATTCTGTCACATTACCTACAAGAAAAACACATTCCATAACTGCATTACTGAAGCGTCTTGAGTATCAAACATCGCTAACCGAAGGCTCCAAATGCTATATTTTGATCAGGAGCATAACCATAATTTTATTTCTTTTTGTGTAATTTGATATTATTAGAACATTTGTATATTTCAAAATAATTTTTCTGCACGAAATTGAATAAAATTACCGAGTTGACTGAATCAGAGACAATTATAATTTATAAATAGCCAGATTCCTAATATTTACTCCTTTTAATTTTTCGTCCTATTCGTGCAAATGTTTATCGTGCTGCTTACTTCACGTTAAACGCTTGAGATATGCTATTCTTACACACTTTGTTCCAAGTACAAGAGGGATGCAATATGAATATGTGATAGATGTTAAAAACCGGGTTGTTATGTGATGTCTTTAAAGCCTCAATTACTATCTGTTCACGAAAAAGAGGACAGGGAATGAGGAGCAGGAGCTGGTGGAACTATATGTCCACCTCTTTTAGCAAGAATTGTTCATGCAGGTCCACCCTAAATTTAACAAACTTCTCTGTTCATCTTCCAGGTATATCAAGTATTACAGAATCTGTAAATTGTATTACAACTATGGAAAAGTATAAGGTAAACAAAGATTATGTTATAAAATGGTAGATTTCTGGAAAATATTTTATGTGATATAAATTATGTTGTAGCGTGATCTACATTTCCATGTTGTGAATTTTCGTTCATTCCCTATGGTTCATCAACTGTATTATATAAAATTCATCACATTAGCAGGCCTACATAGACTATTCTCAATCAATTTAAGATTTTATATTTCCACCGGAGACGAATTTCTCAAACATGTAGGACTTTAAATAAAATCGTTGAAAGCATTTTTGAGAAAATGAAAAATAATGAAACATGTTGCATTTAAAATACAGTTTGGAGAGTTACGTACCATAGATGAGGTGTAGATGAGAGAGATTCAGCCTCCAAGAGTGTTACACATGGTATTGCACACTAACAAAATAATTATGGCAAAAAATGATACATAAAGCAGAGGACGTTGCACAATATGTATATTAACATGGCGTGGGATACGTTTTCTGTTTCTGTCAGTGTGAATATCAGCATATGGCTTATGGCTGCCTTTCAACACTTCGATGCAATGAAGATTCCGTTCGGTTTATGGTTGAGAGGTTTTCCCGCAAAATCTCATAGTCGTGTTATTTAGTTTTTTTCGTCACTGTATGTACATATATACAGAATGTCCCAAAATTAGACCGACAGACCTTGGATAAAGATATTTTAAATACGTTTTCTTAAGGAAACTTTTTTGCTGCGGTACTTCGCTTAAGCACTAGACGAGTTAATGTCATACATTACTGGCTCCCACCCAGTTTAAGCATTTGCAAGATCAGCAATGAAAATTAGTATTGAATTTATCTTAGTAAGTCACACAATCTTAATCCAAGAAACAAAGGCAGAACACATAAACAAACACAAACATATCATTGTTTACAGTTAATCACAGCTTTACAATTCAAAAGTAGACCGACAAACTTTTAAACCAGTGAAATGGCTGGTGTCTTTGAGAGAGTATGGCAGACTAGGGCACGCCGATGCGCTCTTTGTATTAATTGCAATGGGCGTGCGTTTCAAAATTTACTTGGAACTTCCATTCATAAATAAATTACAGCCTACTAATTTTCTACATTAAATCATTTTAATACTTAATACATTAACGCTTAAGGTTTTACAAAATTCACTTCCTCGAGCAAAATCATCATCATCATCCTCATCTTCTTCTTCTTCTTCTTCTTCTTCTTCTTCTTCTTCTTCTTCTTCTTCTTCTTCTTCTTCTACCTCCTCCTCCTCCTCCTCCTCTACTTGGACAGATAACAAATTAAGGTAAATTTATTCGCTCATAGTAGATTTTGATCATCCGGATTCCCGTGTGACATAGTGTACGTGTTATGTTTTGGTTTGGATTCAACTCATTAAGGAAGTCTCACACGTCAGTTTCAGTCCTCTTTCCATCGCCATAGCTATCACTAATATTTCTACTCTGTCGTTTCAGTGAGATTTGCATTAATATGTAAGCTCTCAATGAAAACTGATTTGTTTAGAATAAACCTCTAGTTTTCTAGCTCTTGTGTGATTCTCAAATAAGTTCAACTTTAGGACATTAACTTTACCAAAATGTTAAATAAAATGTCACATCTCTATAAATTCTGAAGTTTTCATTTTAGAAAACCGAAAATGTTTTGTACTATTGTTTTTATAACCCACTTATAACCCACTGAGGCTCTAACCCTTATACGTCGGGATGGCCCCTATCTCCCATGAGAATATAAGAGTTGGAAATTAGCTTTACGATGCATTTCAAACTTATGTACAATATTCCACAATTTTGTAAATATGGTATATTATAATATCACTTTTTGTTTTGAAACCTATCTGTCCAAGTTACTATTTTTGTTTTAAAGTATATCTTCGCTTTAAGTCACTCATAATCTGACTTACCTAATTAATTTTGTAAATAAGTGTCTGGTTGATAATCGTTTTAACATGAATCCATGGCTTGTCATTTTCTTGTGGATTTATTTAGCGAAATACGGTAATGACGCTGAAAATTGTATTAGTATTTTTACCTCTATTGGACCTTCTTTTTTGATAAACCGTGTTAGATTAAAGGAGCAATTTAAGAATGAAATCGAGTTCTTTTTCTGAGTTATGTTGCTGCTAGACAGGTACAAGAGCGAGATCTTTTGTAAAAGTATTTTTTCTTTTGGTTTATGGGATTATAAAATTTATTTTCTAAAAACATCTCAGTGTGGAATGTTTTAAGGAATGTCTCTCTAGCTAAGATGTCTAGTACTGGCATTGGAATCTGTCTTTTGTTTCCTTTCCTTTGTTTATTTGTTTAATTTAACCTCCATGTGCAAAGTATGCACAATAATTGAATAATTTATAGGCACAAAATAGGTAATATACTTTTGCAACCTATTTCTTAATGTGTTGAATATACTATCACAAATTATGTAGTTTTAGGCACCTCTCGAACGGCCAATTTACACTAGATAAGAATTATGCTAGCACGCTTGCCTCTGGCGGAGGACTCGGGTTCGATTCCCGGTACAAGTATGAGGATTCTTCCCCGCTGAGAGGTCTGGCACGGGGTGCACTCAGCCTCGTTATGTCCCGGAAGGACCCATTGAGGAGCTACTTGATGGGGAAGTAGTGGTCCTAGGTTGAGAAGGCCGCATAACTGGCTGGGGGGATCGAGACGCTGACCACGTACCACCCTCCAGTACTGCACTCCACCAATGACGCCTGTAGTGGGCAGAGGTGGGGGACGCAGCGGCTGGGCGGTAAGGTTTAGTTCTTAAGGGTTGTTGTGCCGGGGTAAAAAAAATATGCCTATGCAGTTACACAGTGAAGATTCTTTTTTTTTTTTTTTTTTTTTTTTTTTAACATTTGTATCCTGTGCTCTTGCATTATAATTTGGTGTGCGGTGTGGAACAAAGCATTTTTCACATTAGTACAAGGGGTGGTGGTCGTGGGGTGGCGATATTGGTGGCGGCGGTGGAGGCTGCGGCATTGGTAGTGAGCGCCCTTAGGAGCTGCTTAAATACGGAAAGAGGAGAGCGCTTTGACAAAGCTGTGACAATATGACTAAAAAATCCCATACTCCATTTATATTGCTACTCATAGCGTGCCATTGAGCTATCTTACAGATATGTCTAACGAGCGGGATGGTTCAGGTGGTAACATATGCAGTCCGCATTCGGGAGGTGGTGGGTTTGATCCCTTTTCATGAGCTTTGGATATTTTTTATTTTTTTATTTTTCCCCTGCAAATCTAATAATCTACTAGTTTCGACTCCCCGATGGCATGATACACGCCCGAGGGGGGAGGGGAGCAGGATTCCGAGTCCCGCGTACCCCCCCCCCCCTTGGGAGTATGAACCCGAGGGGTGGGAGAGGTACTGGGCTGAGCCAGCCTTCCTCGGGGTGCTTCTAAATTGGAAAACGTACGAATCTGACACTGCTCTGTGGTGGCACTGCTCTTCGGACCCATTCACCTCAGCCATCCTCCCAGGAGGTGCTTCGGTGGGATCTAGGCACATAAGATCGCCGTTCGGCCCAGGTGCTAAGTCTCCCTCCGCATATTGTCATTGAATTATTGAGTCTCCAGGGTAGCGTGCTTTACGAGTTTCACTTGTTAGTAGCTTAGATTCAGATTCAGATTATTTTATTAAGGAATATTGCCTGGTGCTGGTACAGTAGGCCCAGCGTACAGACTTAAATTTACATTGTACTTACAATTATTTCTATGTACAGGATATATACAGAAGGTTTCTCAGGAAACCCATACAGTGGTCCTCCTTGGGTCACCGAGAACAGTTACCTTCAGTATTGTTTTTGTTTTATATTTTGAAACGTTTTTGTTTTTGTCTTTTCTTCTTTATACACATATATTACCATTTATTTACACACATGCACTCCCGCATTCACTCTGGCATATCACCAGATATGCCCCCTCACACACACACACACACACACACACACACACACACACACACACACACACACACACAGTGGGTACTCCAGATTGAGCGTCCCACTCGTACATGTTTGCTGGGCACACCAAGCTATGCGTCCCAGCACATTATAACACTCACTATTTACACACGTTATTTACACTATATACAGTTCCGCGGTTTTCCTGGGCGGGCAGGTTGCAGCTCCTGACTGGTTCCGTGGGGTGCAGGCCTCTGAGGTAGCGTGTGTGTGGCCTGGGGCCGGTGGTTGCGTGGGCGCACATTAGTCGGTGAGCCGAGCGATGTCTAAAACATTTTGATACGTGTATGTTTACGATACTTCGGCTCACCTTTGCCAATATTGGCAATCACGTAGTTGTTGTGACTTCTGATGCGCGCCCATGCTGCTGTGGCTTTCTTGGTTATTGCCTCAGGGATAGAAAGGATCTGGGTTTCCAGGTGAAGGGTTTGGTTAGTGGTTAAAAGAGGAGCGGAGAGGATTTTCCGGAGGGAGAGGTTTTGGAGGGTTTGAAGCTGTTTTAAGGCAGTTTTTGAGGCATTTGCCCAGGCCACACACGCGTATAGAACCATTGACAGGATGAAAGTCGTGGATTATTTATATAATGCCAGGAATTTTCGTGTCTCTTTGTTTCCTGGCGTGATGTGGATGGTGGTGCCTGCTTTGAGAAACTATCCGCCATGGTGTTCGATGAATGAAGACCCCAAAGAGGGACCTCTGTGTTGAGAGAGTTAGGCATTTTTCTAGTATTTGCGTCAGAATGTAATATATAGAGACGTTAGGGATCCCATTGTTCTGAGACTGCTGCCTCGGGTCTGTTCGCTCTTTATGCCCTTCGTGTACCTCCTTCCAACTGGAGGTATCTTGAAGCGCATGGCCACTTAACCGTTGCAATCCTTCTCTAGTGCAATAAATATTACCACGTAGAGAATATATTTCGAGCTTTGGAACTCCATCTCCAGTGACATCCATTGAGAGATAATTGACATACTCGAAAAGTCTAATTGTGGTAAATCTATAGGTCCAAAGAGTTAAATAGTCTTACATAAAGCCGTAATGATGTGCACTTAAATTAAAGTTACCTGCTAGATATAAGTTTGTATGCAAAGTTGATTAAAAATTTTTAAATAATATTACCCAATCCATGATAGTGATATAATCCAGACAAAGGCAGAGGTAGTCACTCCCCTTATGGTTTAATGTACTATACGTTTAAACCCAATTTTTTGGCTTTTTATGTTTAGTTTAGAAACCCTTGTGGAAGAGCAATTTTCCACAAACCTTATATCAGAGCAAAAATCACATCCCAATAAAGCAGCAAATTCCAGGTATGTCAAGCAGAAACTCGGACTAACTACCATAGAGATATAAACTGTAAACAACAAACTGATAGCCGTGCCGTGTTACGATATTGGTGTTGATGAAGGAGGATGCGGTATTCTCAACCGACCGTAACCCTCAGGAGAACTGTTAGACCTAATAATGATGACAAATGACTACAGGGAGAAGGAACGTCACCTGTTCGGGTAGGCCGATCTGATAATAGCAAGGGTGGACTGGCGTTATTAACTGGCAGTGGGCAGCTACCCCATTTGTTTCAGACGTCCTGTCTCCGGTCAGGAAAACGGATCGCCACACTCAAAGGGAAACTTCTGGCTTCTCTCGCTGTTATCTCCGCTTACTATTTCGGTATTCTCGCTTATTTCCAAACATATGCTTGCAGCCATAACATTAATTTTTTGTTTTGTTATTGTATTTGTTTGAAACATACCACAAGCTTGTATTCCTTCTCACCGGGTTCTCTTGTTAGCTTTAGTATACCACTTAATTTTAATACGTCCTGGAACTGAATCGCCTGGTAGATAGTGATAGTGATACTCTGCTAAGTATCTTATTCTTCTCTTCATGTTTATACGCTAGACTTACAACTTGTTCATTCGAGAAACTAAGAGCCTTTACAGTGTTCTTTTGCTCTTCCATCCACCGTTGTCTCTTGTTATGTAACATTCTATTTGGTGCCATTCAAAATAAGTGCAGGTTCCAATCATATGTTCTGTTCAATGATTAATATATTGTTTAAATCTCCTAACGTATTCTTATTTCCTCTGTTATTAATTGTTTCATATATATGTTCCTTGGAATATTCACCTCATGTGTTTCTAAGATTTGTTTCTGTTTCTTTGCATCAGCTCCGGTCTCTGAAACATACGTCAGTACTGGCCGTATTTTGTAAATTCTAGCTTTCATGTCCTTATTTAAGAATTTATCCTTTCATATTGTATAATATATTAAGCTGCTATGCTCTTTGCGTTTTTATAGTTTGATATGCCTTTATTTTGATATGATCTTCAACTGGCTACATGAATTCCTAGGTTCTTAAAAGCCATGAATGCTCAATCCTCAATCCCACTTCCCTCGAGTTCCAACCTCCATTTCAGCAAGAATTTACTTGTGTTCATGAATTGAGTTTTAGTAGCTGATATATTCGAAATCTTAAAACGCACATTGCATGATAGCCATCAAAGTGCTATTCTAGGTATGGCATTTAATAAACCCTTGTTAATTAATAAACTTTGTCTTCCCAGCTGAGACGGAATTCGTTCAGTAATATTTGCAAGTCATCCTCATTATTTACCATCAGGACAGCTCTGTCAATATAGCAGACATTTTTTATTTCACTATTTCACATTTTATATTGTTTCTTCGTATTAGTATCTTTAGGATCCCATTCATTATTACATTAGAATAATGGACTTAAAGAGTTACTCTTGTGCGTACATTTTAATGATTAGTGTCCCTTACGATAATTTTCCATTCAGTCTTATTATATTAAAGTCAATAAGTAAAAGACATATTTTCCTCTAATATGTGTAAAACATCTTTCATATCAGTCAAAAGCTATTTCTAAACTAAACATGTGGTCTTAAATACTGCTCATTTTGTACCATCCTAGAAACCTTATTTAAAATGTGTGTTTGTATTACTCACGCTTCATATTGACCTTTCTATAAGTTTTGATGTTTTAGATAGATGTTTGAAAACGAAATGAAAACTGGAATCAAAAAAGTAATCCAAAGCTAAAAGAAACAAATTACTCCGCAGCTATACATCGAAATCTAAGCTCTAAGTAGGCCTGTAACCAGCAATTGTCACTCAATCGCTTTCCCTCCTTCTGTAAATGTTTATATGTGAAAGGTGATCTGGAAATTATTAGAAGTATTAGATGTATTAGGTTCATATTGTTATTATTGAAACGAAGTATGTCGCTTTCATTGCCGGTAAAATAGCATCGCACTATTTATTGTATGTTACTAAAAGAATTGCAGAGTTGGCTCTTTGTTTGAACATTGATGTTAATATAAAAACTAGAGAAGTAATGGTTACAGAATGATAAATTGGTATTGATAGATACTCGTGATTAATTAAAACTTGACGCGTTGTTTCTTTTAGTGAACCAAAGTGATTACTAATGATAATGACTTCAGATGTCTTATCGTTACCTCACATTGTAAAAATGTCACTAATCCAATTAGCATATTAGTTATAGTGCTTAAAAGACATTTAATTTAAGTAAACGAATAAAAGTACTGCTTTCGAATTCTCAAAAATATTAACTGTAACAAGCAAAGCAAAACAATTTAGTTACAAGATAATTAGATATAGAGAAGACACAGAAATTGTAGGAGAAATAAGAACTGCTTTAATCCGTGCAATAGAAAGCAAAAGAAAGTAGACAGCCAATGCAGACAAAATACTTTGCAAGATATCAGCATAAAGAGGGTAGATAATGAATATTTTATAATGAGGATATTCAATCATGATAATTTAGAATCACCAAATATTAAAGCCAATTAAACTTCACACTTTATTCACATTTTCTGATCAATGGCCAAAATGAACCCAGATAAAACGAGTCAGATCTTTGCTTATCGAACGTGAAAATGATAATTGGTAAACTAATTTTCATCACATAAGTCAGGCGTTTGCGCTAGGTTCATGATAATAATTATTACTAGCGTTGTTGTTGCTGTATGATGGCGATCATGTCCGTTACCTAATGACACTATCCAGTCTCGTTCTGCAGTGTATTTGCTGCCAGCTGCTTCAGTGAAGATCTGTGAAATATTTATCTCTGTGGCCGGGTGTGAGGATGAAGTTTACAAAAAATGTGCATGTATCTTATCATTCCATAAAAATAACACATAAACGAGGAAGCCTGTTAATATATTTTCCTGTATGCAGTGTGCAATGTGCATTAACGAAAAAACATTACAAAAAACGTGCAAAGGATTGAGAAAAATATATGTGGGCAATGTTCGGTGCCTAAAATGTTTATGTCTCCTCAGATGCGAAAAACGTAGAACTAAATAAGGTATAAACGACGTTCAACTGTTCATGAATGCAGTAGCTTTATAGAAAAAAAAAAAACCGAGAAAAAACAGAGCAGGTAACCCAAAAGAGTACATTTATAATATACGTCTCCATAAACTGCATATATTAAAATCGACATTGATATTAATATTAGGCATCACCTAAATCACAGTTAGTGAGCAGTATTTTCCGTCATTTGCTACGTTATTAGGTGTAGTATTTTCCTGCGGAATATTGCTGGGAAAAACTGTAAAATACCTATTTTCGTAATAAATAATCAAATTTTAACCATGCACTTACACCCAATGGTATAATGATGGCTTCACTGTATGTTCAGGGACCATGCTTTGTCAATTCGCTAAAGGAACATGCTTCTGTGTGCTTAATGTCATGTACCATTCCTGTTAATTAAAATGTTATTTGAGCTTTTAATAAATTAACGAACAAATTACTATTGAACAGTATAGCCTCCTAATTTAATGGATTCCAGAATTAGGTAATTAATTTTGTTAATCTAATTTGTCGAAAATCATGATTTTGCTTAATTAATTTAATGTGAAAAAATGTTTGTGAGCATAAGCCTCACAATCTGAGGTAGGAATCTCTGTTTTTATCTGTGACCACAGATTGTTGGTACCTCAGGCTCTCGACACGTCGAAGTCTCCGGTCCGAAGACGGTCTAGATCATTGAATGTCTCCTTCCGCGTCGCCTCCTAGTCGGTTGACTTTCTCCGTGGAATTTTACTTTCTTGCTTTTTCTAATGAATGATTTGCCCTGGTAAGGGTTATCTCACCTAAGAAACAGAATCTTTGCTTACAGAGATCTTAGTTTGAAGAATGAATAAATAATTATTCTCCATCTATTATAACAAATTGGTAGCTAAATAAATAAAAATATGTGTACTAAACGTGATATCTAATTTCTTATTTCAGTTCCAATATTTCATATTTTTAAATGTATCAACTTCCAAACAGTTGAATCATAACTTTTATAATTTACAGATTATACAATAAAACTAAAATAACATAACAAAATAAAAGTTTATAATCCATAAATGATTTAAACAAAAATACAATTAAATCCCAATATAATAACAATATTTACACAAAACATACTTTTTAAAATTTACATCACATTTAGGAATAATTTATAAATTATGAAATGAAAGTATGAGTAGAACTAAACTTACAAAACAGAAAATACAGCACATAAAGTATCAATAATTAATAATTTAAACAATTTATTAAATTCCAATTCCAATTTTTCAGTTTTAGTATCAACACTTAACAAAAAACATAAGGGGGGCATAGACAACCGAAATAAATAACACAAATCCTTAGTACCGGAATTCTTCAGTTCTATTTTCTTAATTCTAACTAAGCCCCGGCACAACAGCCCATGAAGTGCCAAGCCTTACCGCCCACCCGCTGCGTCCCCCACCTCGGCCCACTACAGGCGTCATTGGTGTGGTGCAGTATTGGAGGGTGGTACGTGGTCAGCGTCCCAATCCCTTCCGGCCAGTTATGCGGTCTTCACGACCTGGGACCGCTACTTTTCCATTCCTCGGGGCTAACGAGGCTGAGTGCACCCCGTGCCAGACCTCCCAGAGGGGATAAGATTCCCATGCTGATACCGGGGATTGAACCCGGGTCCTCCGAGCCAGAGACAAGCGCGCTACCAACTACGCTACGGAGGCGGTCATTTTTTTAATTCACTTTCACTGAATACACGCCGTAGTTAACTGTGTTGCCAGCAAACTAATTTAGTATGCACATTTTCATTCTAAAACTTTCGGGACATAAAAACATGGACTATTACTTACGTGGCATGTTTTTATAATCACTGAACGTGATACTTATCAGTGCCTTTGCGGCTTCTAGTTAAATAAGCCAGAATGGAGTATCGAAACTTGAAATTTCCGCTAAATAAAACTCGCTCGAGTTTTACTTAGCTATCTCCAATAAGTCGTGAAATGACGAGTTCAAAATGTTATTCGTACAAAAAATCTTTCGCTCCTAAAAATTGAGTTTTTCTTTGCAAGCCCTAATAAGGAGAGTAAAATATGAAGGCTTTGAGAAAATTCGTTATATGTTAAAGACAAAATAAATAACGATTCGAAAAAGTGCACAAAACGGTGATAATGCAACTGAATTCTGTGTACGAAAATGCAAGATACCTACCAAATAGAACAAAATTTGTCATTGCCAATGCATGTAAATGTACAGGGCGTTAAAAATTACAATAACAAGAAGCAAATAAAACAAAGAATATAGTGGCAACTAAATAATAAGCGTTATTATATAATTAAATTTAAGATTAGCCTTTCCGTTACCAACGTCTGGAGAGAAAGAGTTCTGATGAGAATCGGTTGATACGCACAATATTCTCATTCGCCGGTTAAAATAAGTAAAAAAGCAAATTAATTGTAATCAGTTTCGAGTACCAGGAATATGAGTCACTAAAGGATAAGACAACAAAAATAATTGTAAGCACATCTTACACAAAAGTCCACACAAATAATAATTCTCCCTTCAAAACGAACTAACACAAACAAAAATTACAATAATCATAGTTGCGAAATGGAGGTAAATATGCAAATATACTTATGAAGAAAAACATCATGTTACTCGCAGGTGCACATGTATATAGCTGCCATATTTATAAGTGTTACAAATGTGCAGATTAAACTTTCCCTAAATATGAGCTAAAATCTACTTCTCCACTCCAAAGAGTGTTAAGTGTTGCGGTTTATTTCTGGAGCAGAATTCAGGGTACAAAAATGTAATTTCAACACCATTTTTAAAAAATACGTTTAAAATAGAGTTATTTTAATTCCAATAGATATCACATTAAAAAGGAAACTGCAGATTTAAAATTGTCATTTTTGGCAAGTTTTGTCAGTTTTCCTCTCATTTATATGTGAAACTAGAAAAAAAGTTCTGTACTGTTCTATAGCTACAACATAGTTGTCATTCTTTTCATTTTATTATCTTATTTTAGCAGAACACTGGTCTCTTTTCTACTGCATAGTCAAAACTAATTTTAATGGCAAACTGTAAGAACAATGAGGTGTTAACCGTCGCTCACTTCTATATAAATTAACTTTAACCGCTTCCGTAACTAAAATAAATAAAGGTTTTAGTAATGACGAGCATCAAACAAACAGATCCACCCGCAATAAATCGTGTCCGATGGATGTTTTAATCAAGAGATTCCCTTATGTTTTCGTTTGTTCCCAGCAGCTGTTTGTTGGTTCCACATGTTGTGCACAGTAACAATGGCAGCGTCTGGGTGTGACTGCGTTCGTTTGTTTCACAGACTGGCTCACATTAATTAGAGAGACTGTTTTCAACGCCCATATAAACCATAATCCATTGTGACTTAAACAGGACTATTGGCTTATTATGTGTCCTCGTTAATGGTTCTGGAAAATCACGTTCTATGTTTTTATCGGAAGCATTTTTTGTTGATCATTGTTTTATAACTTTCTGACAAAATGATGAGAAATTCATACTTTCCCACACATAAAGCTAATAATTAAAATGGCATTCCAAAGTAACGAGGAAGTATTGACGTCACTAGACTGAGATTTCTGGACTGCCTTCAAGTCGCTATTCGGTAATAGGGTATTTCCCCTTTGAACAACGCTTTCTGTGGTTGGTGTGCATACATTCATGCATACATGCATACAACTATATATTGTGCCTAAAATGTATGTCTTCACATTCAAGGTTACCATAAGCCAGGAGGAAACTCTAATTTTAATAGATATACAAGAATACCAAAAACTACAGTATTTTGCGTGTGTTGATCTATTTCCAGATATTACATTTAATTAGTTCTACTTTTTCTAGTTTTTACGTAGTGTCTAATGTTTACAAAATTAACTTTGGTCCACCAAACACAGCAACTTTTCGGTACAATACTTAAGAATGCAATAAAAACCGGGTTTCATGTTAATTTTGCTTATACATCATTATCGGTGCACTTTTTAAAGGTGAAATTTGAAATTCGGTCGTATTTTCAAAAAATTAGGAAATAAATGTTTAAATCTACGAGTAAAAATCTTATGTGTTGCACTCGCATGACTTTCTCTACTCTTGTACTAACCATTCTTACAAACCCTTATTCCCATATCTTCTTCGTGTTAGTTGAGATAAACATTAGTATAACTTATCTTATTGCTTATTTCCTTGTAGGTGCAGGGGGAATATTAGAATAGAGTAAGCTTCGAGCGCTAGTCAAATATTTTAAAGCTTTGAGATTCCGTTCTCTTTGCAAGCTTAACATATAAAAAAATCTGATGTGTTGCACTCACATGACTTTCTCTACTCTTGTACTAACCATTCTTACAAACTCTTATTCCTATATCTTCTTCGTGTTAAGATAAACATTTGTATAACTTATCTTATTTTGTGCGATAGTCAAATGTTTTAAAGCTTTGGGATTCTGTTGCCTTTGCCCACTTAACATATAAAAAATGAACAACGATGATCCTTTTCACGAAAGTTCTAAGTTTTCCGAAACTCACACACATAACAAGGAATATCTCCGAAATGGTTTACCCTACAAGAAAATTTATTCAGGCATAAATTGTGTATTTTAGCAAGATCTACATTTTTGTATAGTATAATTTGGTCTATCTCTAACGGTTTACCAGTTATGAAAAAGTCGTCCAGAATAAATACGACTACAGGGGGCTATGGCCAGAAAATTCAAGATATGCATTTCATTTGTCATAAAAATATCTCAAACATATGACATTTTAATCAAAATCGTTAGAGCCATTTTCAAGAAAATCAAAATTTTCGAAAAATGTTCCATGTAAAGAGTAGTTTAGGGTGGGGCTATTTTCTTCAAAATCTTAGTGTCGCATCCTTGAAAGACATTCAACTTAAATACCAACTTTGGTTTTTAACTAACTTTTCGTTTTTGAGTTATGCTGTCCACAGACCCACTGACACACTGACACACAGACACACACAGACCTTTTTCTAAAAATGCTTTTTTTGGGTTCAGGGGGTCTCAAAAAATATATTTCCGGTGAAATCTCGACATGGAATTTTTGGTTGGAATACAATACTTCCCCTACTTACCAGTAGAGAAAGTAAAAATATTTCAAAACTTTAGCTTAAATAACATACCATGACTTTTACCCTCAGAACCCTTTAGAGCTTTATCACATGTCGTCTTAAATTGCTCAAGAGCTTGGACCTAACATTCTATTTTTACTTCCAATGCCGTACACACTCAGCTTTTTTAAAAACAATTTTAGGTATTAAACATGATTCATACTAGAAGGGTAATTCAAATAATAAGGTCTGAGTCGCCGTACCGCACGCGAAGTATGAATCGCACATGCGCATCGGCTCTTGGCATGTCTTGTGGTGAAACAATGTCATTTCCAGGCATAGTGTTGCAGTGTGCTGTTCAGAGTATCGGTTCTAAAAGTTTAAAACCATTAATGGGCCCACCAATTGAGAACACGTCTGTGATTTGGTTTTTGACAGCAAGGAATGTTTCAGCAATGAACATTCATTGACAGATCAGTGACTGAATGGCCCCAATAAGAGTGACACCAAAGTTCGTAAGTGGGTGACAGCTCTCAAGGTCGGAAGACAATTCTATAATGAACAGCGACCAGGCCGGCCATAAATGATCACAAGGATTTGGTCAATACCGTGGATTCACAGATCCGCGAAGATCGGCGATTGACAATTTCCGCTGGTTATTCAACGACTGGTTATTTTCACAGGTGGCAGACTTCTATGATGTCGGCATACAAAAGCCTGTAGAACGTTGTGACAAATGTTTAACCAAATATGACTAACAGAAACAGAAAAAGATGTAACGAATTAAGCATAACGACCGTTTTGCAGCTATTTATGATTTGATTTGGATGAAACATTGGCCCTTACTTTATGAATTGCTCTTGTGTGTAGTTTTTTGTTCCAATTTTCAGCACAAACTCAGACAAAAGGTATTTAAACATTTGGTAAGTGTGTGGTTTTTGCTAGACTTTTAAATTACTCGAGATATAATGTGATTAATCTGACTAATGAGAGTGAACTGTAAAAATAAATGATTTAACAAAAATCTGAGATAACCAGAGTTGATAACAAAATTGAATATGCCATTGTGCACATGACTATTTCAGTAATATGGCAGTATTTTTATTTTTTCAGAGTTACGAACTGTGCATCAGGTGAAACGATTGAATAGAATAATTAAAGTAAAATATAATTTTCCCCCAGAAGGTAATAAAGATATATGTATGGTATTTAATACTTGATATAGAGCAGTGTGTGACAAAATTTTGAAAACATTTGAATAAAAACTACATTTATCCAGTTATATAGTTCACTTGTGGATACACTTCAGAATTGAAAAAAGTTGTTTCTTCATCAATTTATACCATACATTTATCACATTTTGAATTATTATGTGTAACGTTCACGTGCTTCTGAGATATCTATTCCACTAACCACTCCTACAAAAGCATATCTTCTATTTGCTTTTTGTTAAACGTGTATTTAACAAGATATTTAACGACGTTAATTGCAGACGACCAAGTTATCCTGAATGCATCAGAGATTCCCTGCAATACTATTGTATGAGTTAAGCAAGATGGTCTCTGCATATAATTTCAATATATCTACTTCTAAAATGAAAAGTTTAGTAGCTAAAGAACACCTTACTTTGAAAGCAAAGGTAAAAGAAGTAAAGAACTAAATCAAATTCAAAATGTTAACTATTGAGGCTGTGAAATAGGCAATTTCCTTTTACATTAAAACGAAGTACAAAAATGTAATTGTATATGTGAAAAAAGGCAATATACCATTTTTATAGATATAAATGTTTGACCCTAACAAGAAAAGAAACCAATTAGATAAAAGCTGCACATATAAATTCTTAAGCCCGGTGGGGTGCTTTAAAAGAATGTGTGAAAATAAGAATTATAACATCAGCAAATAACTAAGCACGTTCAATTTCAATGAACGAATAAAGGAACATCAAATGAAATACTTTTATGTACAAAGAATGGGGGACCATAGTATTCCAAAATAGTCACTAATAGCAAAAAGATCTGGAAGACGATCGAGAAAGACATGGAAAGACCAATTCATATTTGAGACAGGAACAGGCCAATTGGTCTATACTTTAAAGATAGTGTTAAAATAGATAAGCGTCTGCATATATGTCTTTATTATGCATTTTGTTTTAGGTACAAGAGTGACATAGTGGCTTAAACGATTTGCAAATCTTAAATAGCGGATCACTATTCATGACTTCGAAATTCCACTCTTAGCATGACACGGGAAAGAAAAAATGCTGTCTGCTGTTTGAAGATCCACACACCTAGACACACAAACACACAGACTTTTCCTCCTCCTCCTCCTCCTCCTCCTCCTCTTCTTCTTCTTCTTCTTCTTCTTCTTCTTATTATTATTATTATTATTATTATTATTATTATTATTATTATTATTATTATTATTATTATTATTATTATTATTATTATTATTATTATTATTATTATTATTATTATTATTATTATTATTATTATTATTATTATTATTATTATTATTACTATTATTATTACTATTATTATTACTATTATTATTACTACTATTATTACTACTATTATTACTATTATTATTACTATTATTATTATTACTATTATTATTACTATTATTATTACTATTATTATTATTATTATTATTATTATTATTATTATTATTATTATTATTATTATTATTATTATTATTATTATTATTATTATTATTATTATTATTATTATTATTATTATTATTTATTCAGGGAGTCTTAAGAAGTTTATTTCTGCTTAAATTTCGATAGGGCGGCGCCGTGGCCGAGCGGTTAGTGCGTTCACCTACCACCTAGGCGGCCCTGGTTCGACCCACATGTGGTATTCGTGGTGGACGAAGCGGCAACAGGGTGCGTTCTCTCCGTGTCCTCAGATTTACCCCGCCACTCATTCCACCAATTGGTCCATTATCACCTTCCCAATGATCGATTTCGCCTGCGTTTCATATCCTCTTCCTCACTATCATACGTGGTGCATGGCTGACCACCCGCTTCCAGATCTCCACTCTGATCCGATCCATAGTGGTTTCTCTCTAAATTTAGTATGATTTAACTATATTTGTATTTTTGGCCAAATGTGTTACATTTGATGAATATATCGAATACTTTATAAACCAATAAGTACTTCTTGAAATGCTGCTTCTATTCACTTTACTTCTCTTTCTATTAGTTCTTCGCTAATGATCTTCATATTAAGACGCCTTACTTGTTTGTTAAATACCGTTTTGAGTGCTTTCTTTTATCTCCTCTTCCTTTACAGTACTTTCTAAGGAACAATGATTTGTCTTCTTAATGCCCGAGCATACTTTTACAGCAGTCTCGTATCAATGGAGACGTTAGTATTTCCATTTATCTGTCTTAAAATATATTGGTATTCGAATAAAGACATTAATACTCTCAGCAAGGGAGCATCTATTGTTTGCCCTTTGTTTTCTTAAGATAAGTATCTCTAGACACAAGGAAAACTAACATACATAATCCTCTTGTGAAACTTGGGGTTTTTCTTCGGCTGTCGCTCCTTTCACTTAAGAATTTCAAGGTACGGCAAGGAACTGAGCAATCAGTGTAGGGGAGAGATAACAAAGAGGGACCAAATGTAATCCCTTTTACAGTTTTACAAAAAGATGCAGCTCGCATTGTAACAAATAATGTTAAAATGGATTAAGTAAACTGAGTAAACCAAGCAGGTAAAGAATCCCCTATTCTGCTACGTTCCTTGAAGGATATAAGTATTGAAGTTGTTTCAGAGTTACATGTCCTGTAATAAAAACAGTAAAAAGTTCACCTTTTGTGATCCTTACCAAAATATCTAGCTCTTCTTAAATCGTATTCTCATATGTAAAAACTGACTGCAGCTAATTTGCGCAGGGAAGGAAACATAAACTTACACTAAAAACAGTATTATTATAGAAGCGATGAATATATAAAATATAGAGAGAGCGAGAGCTAAAGAGAGAGGAATAGTATTGTGAGTGTAACAGAAAAGATAAAGGTTAGCAAATTCTCAACATTTAACTGAAACCTGGGGTGCAAAACTGGCAGAACTATGTTACATTATTTCCTAGCAAACTTATAATACAGGTTATTCTTAGTTATTTTAAAGAATGAAATGTGCAAGTCAAGTACAAAGAATTTCAAAGAAATCTGATAGGGAGACAACCATACAGATAAATTACCTATACCACAGTGTGGGGCACATCGCACACTGCAATAATTTACTCCCCGCCGGGAGGAAGGGATGAAGTGAATAACGACACGAGGCTACATGTCGCAGACAGACGGCCACAGAGACGCACGGAAGACCCTAACGTAGCCCTAACTACCGTAACAGCGCGCAACGACACACCACACAACTACTTATAACTGGTTATTTCCAGGCCGTAATTTACTACAATTAGTGCACCATTTTCAGCATGTAACGGTGCCATTTAGGTTTTGTTTCATGAATATATTAGGTTTTAAAGACATTTTTCAATTACATTACATTTTATTTTTGTAAATTGTACCATTTTTTAAAGTTTGGTATTTTTTATTTCAAATTTGTTAGAAATAATAATATTAATAGTAATTGTAATAATAATATAATAATAACAATAACAACAATAACAATAATAATGGTAATAATAATCATGATCATAATACGATCGTAATATGACAACAATAATATAACAAGTTAAAACTTGCCAATTAGGTAGAACAGAAATCTTTAATACTTGAAAGGGTACTGATTTTAAACATTACCTTTTAAATTCCAAATAAGGGTATAAATGAACACTTAATGACAATGATGTACATTATAATGCAAAAATACAACTATTCATTATGTATAAATGTATTGAAAATTTAGGGACTAGAGTAACCTAGTGTTGTCATCAAAATTGTACTATTCTATATTCGATAAACATTGCAAGGAATTTTCTGAAATTTGGTACTCAGGGCAATAAGCAAATAGTGAAGTTATTCTATATAAATTTTGCTCATCGGATTGATTACAGTAGTTGCAGATACGGGTGTTTGAAGTGAACTTATTGTGAGGGTGTGAATATTTTCACATTGACAATGCTGAAGTAGACTTATGGTGTGTGATATTTTGTCTTCTGGTTTGGTGTTTCGGAGTAGTTTCCCGAAATATTTTATACCAATATAGATACACTATAAGGGCGCTCAACAACTTGGTCATCAACAATCTTAAAAAAACTGATCATGACAGAGCCAGGGATTAATTTGAATATAAAATAAATTACTAGTAGAAAGGAAAGCAAACATAAACACACCGAACAAAGAGGCAAAAGCAGAATTAAAACAAGGTTATAAACATATTGATAAAGTATAAAATTTCGTTATCTAACATGCGTGTCTTTGCTAAAAACCAAAACCCTTGAAGCCCGACATGCAGTTGCAGAGAGTCTCGAAGGTGAGCTAGGTAAGCACACTATAGCAGTACGGGAGGACCAACAAAATGTCGCACAACACGCAGAGAAGCAGGATCCCGTTTAAAAAAGTAACGTGCGTGACCAATTTGTAACCTAGCGAAAATCATTTTCTCGCAATGAGATACTGGTGGGGAGTTTACCCAGTTTATCAGATGTTCTTTCACTTCTCGAAGTGAAATCTGATAGATGACAAATCACTCCAGCGTTTCAGTGGAAACATGGAAAGTTGTCGACAGAATCAAATCTGGGATTTTCCGAATGCGAGGCTCCCAGAGTTATCTAGCTCTGTGCCTTTCCTACCTTTTTGCATGCATTAAATACAGACTTCTCTGAAAGATTTATATCTTAATGCTCCAACTTTCAAATACATAAAGACAAAATGTTAGTTGTGTAGAAGGGTAACGAACAGTTTGTCTCTGGAGGATTAAACGGAAGTTCGGGTAAACGGCACGACGCAATCATCGCTTGGGGCGGAATATTATGTGTTCGCTTGATACCATAGCACCAGTCCCAGGAAACCCATATATCACATGTCTGGAGGGAAGACTCATAACGTATGACTCGCTTTAGGCAACATACTGACGGTCAACGACCTTCAAAATTCAAAGTACATGCCGGTATGCGTAATTCTACCTCTTTCAATCGATCGATCACAACTCGACGCAGAAGTGAACGTCTGCTATCGACTTTCGTGTCCTCGGAGATGCGGCGGGCGGCAGAAAGAAAGAGAATCTTTTATTTCCATCTGTTAAGACCACTCGAAAGATGGAAGAAGTCCTGGATTTCAGGAAATACGCAACAGAACGGGGCAGGGAAAAGAAAAGAGAAAGTCAATACGTAGCAATTCCTTGAAATCTCTCCTTGTCTGTCCTCCCATCCTATTACTTTTCTCATCTTTCCCTCTTGTTCTACTTTCTACTTTTCCATATTTTGCTCAGCTTTCCGATAAAAAGTTATGTGATATAATCTTCTCATCTTTCTGATAACTTTTTTTCATCAATGCTAAGAGTTACAAACAGTTCCTGAATGATAAAAGGTACATAGAAAAATGAATATATATATGGGGTGAGTTGACTATTGGAAGTACATTTGTGATTTGTTTTATATAATAAACAACACTAGGCATTCCACTAGCTTTCCGGTCCGTTAAGAGAACTGCAGGTTACGATCACACGGACATTAGGACAAGGTCAGACACCAGCTGTATCTCGCACAGCCGCTCCAGGATGCAAAGTGTAGTACAATGGAACTTGGATAACTACAACGTTTATAATTCGAAATCATCCTTAATTCGGATGTTTTTCTTGGTCCCTTGACTTTTGTATTAAAGCAATGTAAAAAGTTCACATGTAATTCGAGTTTCATTTTTCTTAATTTGATATTTTTGTTCAGAAATGTCAGTCGAAAATGAATCTAATCGCCGAAATTTAATAAGTTCAGGCCTTGAGCTCCTATACCTGTTCCCACATTCCCTTGTTTAAAACACGTGCGCCTTCAGTTCTCGCTTGAGATTCCTGCCTGCTATGTCTCTTAGAAAACCGTGTGTCTAATACAACACTAACTTTTGTGGAAAAGTCACCATCATTCGAGAAGTTTAAAAAACTTTGAAGGAAAAAGTTTGAAATCGCGAAAAAAGGAATACCACCAAACACTTTGTCAACTTATCTGAAGAATAAGGAGAAAATTTTAAGAGTGCCTCAAGTGAAAATGGAAAGAGTCGAAAAAGAGTGAGACAACTGGAAAATCCTGATAGATGTATGTTTCTGTACTGCTATAATGGCAATTTTAGACTACGCTTTGGAATTCAAATTTTTGGATATTTGAATTTTCTTTTCTTCTCTTTTTCGTTCAGCTTCGAATTCTCCAAGGTCTACTATATATAGCAGTAACTTCAATCTGGGTTAACTGTGCTATAGAAATAAATATTTAAGTATGTCTCAAGTGCATGACTCTAACTATAAACATACAACTGCAGAGGAGTTAGATTCAAAACATTTCCCTTCAGATGCAGGTATAATACACAGTACATGTGTATGTTTTTGAAACACTGAAAATGTATACTGTCTGTTCACCACCTCATGGTCTAAAGGGAATGAGGGGCAGGGGAGAGACATTCCACCCAGTGTAACCTTAGTTTTGTAAACATTCGCGTAATTGTTGTTCTGCTGGTCATGTTGCAAATTTACCTCCAACATTATTCACGCTATGTTTACTCGCTGCTAATTTCTCTTAATTTCAGTTGTAAAATCGTACTTATCACTAGTTTTCTGTCGGAAGTAATGGTAAAAGTAATGTAGAAGCAGATAATCCTCCACCTAGGAGTGCTGTGAAATCTGCTATGATATTGTGGTTGTACAACAAAGGGTTTCAGAGTGACAATTCTAGGTGTAAAACAGATCTTTTCAGTGTGATTGAAACAAAAAATCTAAAGAGGCTATTAAAGGCGTTACTGCCTTTCTTCTATTACTTTCATTACCGATACTTGTAGGAGCAATTATTAACTGACCGAAATTTGTATACTTCATTCTTTGATTCTGCAGGAGGGAATGGGAAGTTGTTAGACTGAATTTTTCCTCAATTGTTGAATACTTAAGGGACACTGGGAGTGAAATTTGAAAGTTCCGTATTTCTTGATAGATTTTTTGAACTTTTTACTGTGTAGTTATACGAGAATAGGATGTACACCACATTTCATTAAAACTGGATAATTCGTTTAAGATATGTAAATTATTTCATGAATTTAATTATGCTGTTCAGGCACATTTTCAAAATGTGATACGTACATACTGACTTTTCAAAATTGGTTTATATTGGCAGAACTGGTACTCTAAAGCATGTCGTTTGATTAAGTGCACATAAGGCGATTTTGTTTACGATGTCACTGCGCAGCATTTCGTGTGCTACGGAACATGAAGAGACAGGTAACGAAATGCCTCGCGTTGATAGTAAATGTCTGGTAGTGAATTTTGACCACTTTGAAAATTGATTTTCAGTTAATTAGTTACCAAAGCATGCATTAAACCACTAATAAATAATTTATATTGTAATAAATATTTCGGCTGTACTGAAGCTCGTAACCAAAAATAAAATCTGAAGATCCTTCAGTATAAAATACTCCAAGTGACCGCGTCTGTATGCTTGGGACGTTCTCACCCTATTGAAGTGTTTAGGAAATAATTCAAATCCTATATTGATTCAAAAGTATTCTCCTAAACCCAGTTCCGTATAACTGTATCTCCTAACACTTGGTGTACGATATGAGGCAGTATTTAGCCTTGCAAATAATTTTCTGATATGTAAATTTTATTAGTGATTATGCAATATGCATGTAAACTGGCATAGTAAAGCCGGTGGTCTAGTGTCGTAGATTTCAAGCAGGTAAAATAACTTAAATCTTGATAAAAGACTTCTCTAAGCAAAATTAAGCATTCATTTATGCACAGTATAGAATGAAATGCTGAAAACCACAGCAATTAAATTAAATACAATTTACAGTCTAGAGACTGGCGCATATTCACTTGAAAAATTGATCACATCTACATATTTTCGCTATCACTGGATTTTTTTAACCCTGTCTGTGGGGTGGGTCTACCTCTCACCTCCCATTGATGCCTGCTACGCTGGCATATGACGCCATAGATTCCTAGATTCCAACAATGATCCTTCATCTCCTTACAGGGCTCACCAAGGATTTGATGGGAATTCGGTATATTGTCTCCAATGCAGTTCCCAATGGCCCGAATATGGAGTCCCAATTCGCTCACTAGGCTGAGTGCATCCCGTGCCAGATCTCCCAGCAAGGAAATATACCCACGCCGGTACCGGGAATCAAACCGGGGTCCTCCGCACCAGAGACAGGGGCGCTACCACTATGCTACGGAGGCGGTCTATTACTGGATATTATTTTTCCAGAGCATTTTGGTCTCTAAAATATTAACCACTTCTTTTGAAGCAATATGCATTTGAAACCTTTCGAAACGTCTTATTAATGCGTTTTCCACTCACTCAATTCTTATGGCATTAGATTATTCCATGCTATTTGAAATAACTTTTACTCTACTGTTGCACGTTCTGTAGTATACATACCACTAAGTCGCGGTGCCTACCCCTCCATTACATCAAGACGCCGGTTATGCTGACGGATGTAGACCCAATGCTGACATCACTCCCATACGTCACGCTATTGTGACGAGAGAGGGACACACGACCTCGCTTCACGGAGAGGCAAGATAGGTGGAGCGATCAGACAGGCAGTTCTTCTATTCGGAGCGACGAGCGAGCACATTTTTTTCTGGGAAGGCGGGCAACATGTGTTGAGGTATCTCCTGGTCAAATGCAGCTTCCATTATGGTCAGATAGTTGCTGTTTTTTCCGTAAGCCATTTTCCTATTTTCGGCATAGTTGGTGTTTAACTTTTACCTTTACCGAAATTCTTTGGAATTATCTTATGTTGGATTACGTAAATAAGTGACCACTTGTTGTAACCTAGATTGGTTGCCACTCAGGGATAAGAAATTGCCTTATTAGGAACCAGGGGAAGCATATTCTTACATTTTACATGTTAAAGATTTGTATCATAGAAAAATAGTTGTGGGGCATACATTTGTAAACCAAGAAACACATCAAGAAATATTGAAGTTCTGTAATAACCACAGTGTTTTAAATTTAAAATAAATTAGCATCAATAGTTCCCTGCTGTATTAATTTGCTCCTTGTTACATCGTTTACAGTGACGTTCAACAATAGTGAACTTGAGGCCCAAGAAAATTAGTTACGATCCATTCTTCCCTTCCCTAGCTACATCTACAATAATTACTTCTGTATTTCGCACTGCTTCCAAACTTATTTAAGGAAAGGGAAATAAACGGCACACTGTAAGCAGAATACAACCTCTACCATTAAGGTTAAAGGAAAATATGTTGGAAGCTCTGGGCGTCCAAGTGATACGGTCATCAGCTTGGACGAATTTCGAATTATTGTGGTGATCTGGGACATTGGTGATGCTGAGATCCTGGGAAGACCCCTGTGGCGGCAGTAAATTAAACAGGTTGTATTCTGCAGCTGCTTGCGACACACAAGCGTGACGAGCAATTTCACTTCTGCATCACATAAAGGACAGGGTTTTGGTCTCCTTGCACTTTACATTTTCTTTTGGCGAGGAAGGAACACATGAACCTTTCCTTTCTGTGTACACTCTGCAGGTTACTCTTAATGAATTCCCGTCGATGCAATTCTTTCGACTAAGATTTTTTATTCTACAAGAGATGTGTTCTTAAAAACTTAAATTTGTCAAGATGGTATACTACAACGTGTTTTTAAGGGCGCTTCCTCAGGCAAATTTTAATAGGGAAACGAAAAATCTGTAGTGGGAATTCTGTAAGTAACACTTTGGGCTGGCACAAACTACAACGCTTTTAATGATTTTTCACTATACGATGTATATTGTTTGATGTTCTTCAAGATGCGTGCGGGATCTTACACACAGTAAAGGGTAATGAGGAAGCTACTTCTCAGCTTACCTAAAAGCTATGTTGATGTAAACAATGCAATTGGTCATGTCCTTTAGCACATACAAATCAGATTTTGCCGGATCAGCAATTGGATTTGATGTTATTCTGCCAAGGGAGTTAGCGTAAGTTGTGATCCAATTTGGCAATACAAATATTTATCTCAATTAACACGAAGAAGATATGGGAATAAGAGTTTGTAAGAATGGTTAGTACAAGAGTAGAGAAAGTAATGTGAGTGCAATACATCAGATTTTTTAAATTGAGTCATTGACGCACAGAGGTAGGGAAGCAAATATAAACATCTCAAATTCATTAGCTTATCATAAGGATATCGCGTCAAAATTCCTTGAATTCATACAAATAAGGAAGCCATGACAATAAAGATTAAAAGTCAATGAGCTAAAATCACATCCAAGAAAAATAATAGAAATGAGCAGGCAGTGCAGAATATATTATACCTTATACATAATATAAGGAAGCATAGGGGCGGCTGACAGTATATGAAAGAATGTGAGCATGCCTTCGTTCTCTATAGGTCTCTGACCTTGCTTCTAAATCCATAGTTCTTGGTTGGATTCCCAGCTGGGTTTAGAAATTCGCCCCTTACAAGAATCGTTAATATTGTCGAATCTGAAAGTGTAGGTGAATGCCTGTATGAAGTGTTCAGAAGCATTAAAGAAATAGACTTATAAAGTAAGTGAACTGATATCTCGAATTGCCCCTGAGGGTCATGTCAGAATGCTGGTTTATCATCCCACGGGTGCCAACTTCAATTTCCCAACCGGCGGGTGGCATTTTTCTTTATCTAGACTTGTCTGCACTAGAAGTGTTGTCAGAGTGAGTTTGTTTTTGTGTTTACAACATCAAACCAATTTTATTTAATCGAACGTGAAAATTACCATGCCATTTCCTTTCCCTGAACTTTTTCTTGAACGCAACGTAGTAGGAAGAACGGCTATACAATGCTGCTGAAATTAGTATTTCAGAAAGTAGTCATTTTAAGAGGATAAGGGATGTGACGAAATAGGATTCATAATTATTTGAGTTGTAGAGAAGGTAGGGCAGTAGAGAGAAAACCTACAATCAGGGGAATATATTGTATAAAGTTAGCGTGTATAAATTATCTTGTTTAAGGAATTGCTTTCATGTTACAGTGGAAAAAGTTGGAGCACGAGGGAGTGGGTCGTTAGGACCAGGTACAAATTCGCGGAATTGGCGAGGCTGGGCGATTCCAGGTAGTTGTGTGGTTACCAGAATTAGAGAGGTGAAAGGAGACGATACAGCTTCTAGTAGATGGATTTATAGGAATTAAAAAAGGAAAGAGGAGCTTGCTGGCTAGCCAGGAGGAGAAATAGATGGGTCACTTGTGAGAATAGTGTCCTAGGAACACAAACTCTCTCGGCGACAGGCCCAGCAGGCAGATGTAACTTGGTCTGTAGCTGCGTGTTACAGCCCGTATTTGTGTGCTTCTGCAAAGATCGTTGGGGCAATACAGTTGTCTGCCCGCAACGTTGAGAATTATCATCCTGCATCCAGTCACCAGTCTACAAGTTATATTCAGTTTTATTATTGCACTCGGCCACCTCTCCGTAACTGTGAGATTAAGGATTCATTAAATATTATATACAACTTAACACATAAACACTCACGCATACCCTGAGATAAGGATCTCTTAGCCCGAGCGAAGCCAGGCACAACCACGAAAATGGAATGAAAAAAAGTTATTTGGGCATGTTTTTCAACATGCCCTGGCTGTTATAGGGACAGTCCCTCTTCAGCCGCGTTTTTAGAATTTTTATCTTGTTACGTGGCGGGGAGATCTATCGTGTGTGCGTATGTGTTGTGGTCTTGTGTGTTTGTGGTGTGGTTGTGTGTGTTTGTTGTGTTCATCCCTAGGTGTGTGATGGTGGCTTCTACCCTTGGAGAAATTGGTGATTTTGATTTATTGTGGAGTTATGTGTGCGTAGTTGCTGCCACAGCTCATACGGGTAGTTTTTGATTGTGTTGTATGTTTTGTGTGTTATATTATGTGTGTGTCAGTATGTTTGTGTTTATTGTGTGTTTGTGTTTTTATGGTGGTTTGTGTGCTGTCATTGTTCGTGTGTGTCTTTGTTATGTGTTCTCATTTATGAATATAGCCAGCTGGTTGCCAACTCTGGTTGTGTTTACTGCTTTTTTAAGCGTTTTCTGTACTGTCTGTGTCAGGTTGTGTAAAAATCTTGTTCTGTGTGTGGGTGGCGTTATGTCGTATATGGGTGGTATGAGTGTGCTGAGTATTTGTGTGATCATCGTGTTTGTGATGTCTCGGATGTATTTGGTGATGTTTTGTTGTATGTTTGTGATCTGTTCCTGTAGGGACTTGATCTGTTGCTCGGAGTGCGTGATGACGTTTTGGAATGTGCGTATTGTCTCGTGTCTTGTCATTTCCTTCTTTGTTTCCGGGATCTTGGGGAAATTTGTCTCGGGCCAGTCAGTCACGTGTTGTGGTTTTGGTGGCGTGGGGATGTTATGTGGGAAGATGTAGGTCTTGGCGGTATGCTCTGGTTGTGTCGGGGGTTGTCTGGGGTACATCGGGCATTTTACTTGCCCGGTGTAGTGCCCATTCTGTCAGCAGGTGGAGCAGTAGGGTGTGTTATGTTTGATGGGGTGGTTGCACCGTCTCGTGTCTGAGTTATGTCCGCAGTGGAAGCATGTTGGTTGTTGTGTACAGTTTTCTTCGTGGTGGCCGTATTTCTGACATTGTCTGCATGGAACGTGTCTGTCTGTGTGTTTTGAAGGCTCCGCCCTGAAAATTTGCTTTTCAATGACGGCGCCTTCTTTAAGTGTTGTGTTTATTGTCGTGATGCAGGTGCTAAATATGCGTACTAGTTGTGTCTGTCGATTCTGGCTTATAATTCTGGATACGCGAGCAGAGATAGTGTGGATTTAAGGTCCACTGGTGCTTCGTCGTAGAGCAGAACACTGCTTCTAAAGTTCACAACATCGGCGGGAGGTGGTTCACTGCTTCAATGAAAAGGGAGGGAGCAAACAAGAAAAGAGAAAGAAAGAAAACAAAGAAGAAAAAACAATAATACAGTGTAATGTAATCAACCAGCGTTTGCTTGTAATTGTGTCACGTATGCATAGAAGGGCTATGCTATGGAACGTCAACGCCTACGATGGGGAATGCTGGAAGCATTTATTAGTTTTATTATTCCATGGCTATTGTCACATTGTCAAGCTGTTTGAGTAAGCTTTTGGAAGCATTTTGTTGATTTGTGTGCAAAGAACTAAGTGAAATTGTGTTTCTGTTAAGAAATTTGTGTACCAAATTTTATTCTAATAACTCATCATATTCCTGATATATTAATTAATTTATATCACTTGTATTGGTATAATCAAAATCTATTTCATCTAACAGGTGTTTAACAACATAGTTGATATTTTAAAATTGTATCTCTTATTACAAATTAGAGGAAGGAAATTATGATATGTGAATAGTTTTTCTTAAAAAACAGCGAAAATACCGCAAAGTGTAAAAATGTCATAGAAACATCATATTATTATATTAATTATTTTTAAAAAGGTATAGGCAATATCAGAATTCCAAACGGACATTTTATTAGATGCAGAGGCGCACTGCTTTAAAAATAGCGTCCAAAATATTCGTTTCCCTCACCCATAGGGGATTCAAATTTTGCAGATATATTCTTTGAGGTATGGTACATTTTTTGCAATTTTGACCAAAGAGGCTATTTATCACTTCGGTATTCCCTTAACCTTTATAAAAGGGATACCTCAGATAATTGAATATACACTTATTATTAAAATATACATTAAGTATTGACACCTTTACTTCCGAAGTATCTTTCGCACTTAAAATACCGAATAATGTATCACTGCATTAAAATACATTAGCAGTTTATGAAATAACCTTGACAAATATGTTCGCTCTTTTAGAGCTCAGATAGTGTACCTAATTAATGCCAGTATCTTGAGTTCTACAAATGATCACGCTTCTAAAATAACGTTATTATATTTTCCATATGCTCAGTCTGTTTCGAGTCTAGAAAGTCCCTGCACGATCAAAATATGAGGCAAATTGCATGTACAACGCAATGTTGAGTTGGTTGACCCGGAGTGCAATCACGTCGTGCACCAAGCTGGAATACTGGTGGGCAACCTTCCGCGCCAGTAGCGACCGTACTGTGTGACACAGAGACCGGAGCGCGCCCAGGTGACAACTGACATAACCAGCCTGTAGAGATCATACAGCCATAAAGCATACATAATTATATAACTAATCTATCCGAATGCTTGTGGATCATACATATGATTTAAAGGCATTTTCATTATACAATTATTCCACTAAAACACGTTTACATGATGATACCAAGCTTATGCGTTCAATAAACATCTAAAGTTAAATTAATAAATGAAGTAAATATTATTATAATAATTATCAATAAAGTAAGCAAACAGGATTACTTTAAATATTAATATCAGAGAAATACATTATGTAACGTTAGAACTTATAGTTTGTCAGGCAAGAGAATTAATTCGTGGTTATCGGATGGTTAAATAGTCATTAGCGTAGGGCTGAATTCCGTGGGCCAGTTCGCAGAATTCAAGACCAGGTATAACCGTGCTTAGACCAGAGAAACTCACGAATATAGACGAACTGAGGTGAAAATCTAGAGAGCTTCAACATTCTAGATATTATGTTACAACATCGCATTGGCAGTTGAAAGGACAAAGGGGAAGATTATTGGGAGTAGCGTCAGTTTTTGATTTAGTTAGGTCTTTTCTTCAGGGTCGTCGGAGCTCTGAGCGCATTTGTAGCTTTGAGCAGATTGAAATTTTCACACAAAATCTATATTTTGTTAAAATATATAACTTATGTGTAATATACTTTATTTATTTATTATAGTGAACCATTAAGGAGATAGTACTTGGTATTTGTCTGAAGTCTTAAACAGTTATACTTTCTTAGATGGGAAGTCATGATATAACCCTTGGCCTTGCAAAGAGAACAGAATTTTAATGTCATCACATAGCGACCAGCTGTCGCTGAAGCCTGAAAGCCTACAGTATTCCCGTATTCCTTTTGCACCTATAACAAAATTAGCAGTAAGATTATTTCTGCAAATGGTTATCTCGATTAATCTGAAGTAGAGGAATAAGTGTTTGTCAGAATAGTTGTACCAAAAGTTATGAGAGTGCCTACTTTAGATTTTTACCTTCTCTACTGCGCTTAGTAAAGTAGAGGAAGTATTGTATTCCACCCAAAAATTCGATATTGATATTTCACCAAAAATATATGTTTTGAGGACTCCGTGAATCCGAAAAGGGCATTTTTAGAAAAAGGCCAGTGTGTGTGTGTGTGTGTGTGTGTGTGTGTGTGTGTGTGTGTGTGTGTGTGTGTGTGTGTGTGTCTGCGTTTCTGTCTATCTGTGGACAGCATAACTCAAAAACGAAAAGTCTGTTAAAAACCAAAGTTGGTATTAAAGTTTAATATCTTTTAAGGATGCAACACGCATATTTTGAAGAAAATTACTGTATCCTAAACACCATTTACATGGAAAATTTTTTGAACATTTTGATTTTGTTGAAAATGGCTCAAACGATTTTGATTAAAAAGTCATATGTTTGAGATATTTTTATGACAAATGAAATGTATATCTTGAATTTTCTGCTATAGTCTGCTATAGTACGCTGGATGACGTTTGCATAACTGTTAGAGAGATAGACCAAATCTTACTATAGAAAAAATGTAGATCTTGCTAAATCACACAATTTATGTCTGAATAAATGTTCTTGTTGAGCGAACCATTTCGGAGATACTCCCTGTTATTTGTATAAGTTTTGGAGAACTTACACTTCTGTCAAATGAAACATCGCTTTTCATTTTTACTTTCTCTACTGGTAAGTAGGGGAAGTATTGTATTCCACCCAAAAATTCGAAGTGAGATTTCACCGGAAATACATGTTTTGAGGCCCCCTGAATCCAAAAAAAAGCATTTTTAGAAAAAGGTCCGTGTGTCTGTGTGTCTGTGGACACCATAGCTCAAAAACGAAAAGTCGGTTAAAAACCAAAGTTGGTATTTAAGTTTAATGTCGTTCAAGGATGTGACACGAAGATTTTGAAGAAAATAGGCCCACCCTAAACTACCCTTTACATGGAAAATTTTTCGAAAATTTTGATTTTCTTGAAAATGGCTCTAACGATTTTGATTAAAATGTCATATGTTTGAGATATTTTTATGACAAATGAAATGTATATCTTGAATTTTCTGGCTATAGCCCCTGTAGTCGTATTTACTCTGGACGACTTTTGCATAACTGGTAAACTGTTAGAGATAGACCAAATTATACTATACCAAAAATGTAGATCTTGCTAAAATACACAATTTATGTCTCAATAAATTTTCTTGTAGGGTAAACCATTTCGGAGATATTCCTTGTTATGTGTATGAGTTTCGGAAAACTTGGAACTTTCGTGAAATGGGTCATCGTTGTTCATTTTTTTTATATGTTACGTGTACAAAGAGAACGGAATCTCAAAGCTTTAAAAGATTTGACTATCGCACAAAGCCTACTGTATTCCAATATTCCCCTTTCACCTACAAGGAAATAAGCAATAAGATAATTTGTACAAATGTTTATTTTAACTAACACGAAGAAGATATAGGAATAAGAGTTTGTAAGAATGGTTAGTACAAGAGTAGAGAAAGTCATGTGAGTGCAACACATCAGATTTTTTGTATTACTTTCTCTACTGGTAAGTAGGGGAAGTATTGTATTCCACCCAAAAATTCGATGTCGAGATTTCACCGGAAATACATGTTTTGAGGCCCCCTGAATCCAAAAAAGCATTTTTAGAAAAAGGTCCGCGTGTGTGTGTGTGTCTGTGTGTCAGTCTGTCAGTCTGTCTGTCTGTCAGTCTGACAGTCTGTGGACAGCATAGCTCAAAAACGGAAAGTCGGTTAAAAACCAAAGTTGGTATTTGAGTTTAATATCTTTCAAGGATGTGACACGAAGATTTTGAAGAAAATCTACCCTTTACATGGAAAAATTTTGGAAAATTTTTATTTTCTTGAAAATGGCTCTAACGATATTTATTAAAATGTCATATCTTTGAGATATTTTGATGACAAATGAAATGTATATCTTGAATTTTCTGGTTATAGCCCCTGTAGTCGTATTTGCTCTGGACGACTTTTGCATAACTGGTAAACCGTTAGAGATAGACCAAATCATACTATACAAAAAATGTAGATCTTGCTAAAACACACAATTTATGTCTCAATAAATTTTCTTGTAGGGTGAACCATTTCGGAGATATTCCTTATTATGTGTGTGAGTTTCAGAAAACTTTAGAACTTTCGTGAAATGGTTCATCGTTGTTCATTTTTTTTTTATGTGTCAAGTGTGCAAAGACAACAGAATCTCAAACATTTGACTATCGCACAAACCCTACTATATTCTAACATTCCCTTTGCACCTACAACGAAATAAGCAATAAGATAATTTGTACAAATGTTTGTCTCAACTAAGAAGAAAGAAGATGGAGGAATAAGAGTTTGTAAGAATGGTTAGTACAAGAGTAGAGAAAGTCATGTGAGTGCAACACATCAGATTTTTTTAACCGTGTAAAGAGAACGGAATTTGATAACATTAAAGGATGTCACTATCGCACAAAGCTTACTGTATTCCTATATTCCCGCTGCACGTGCAAGAAAATAAACAATAAGAGAATTTTTGCAAATGTTTATCTCAACTAACACGAAGATGGAAGAATAAGAGTTTGTAAGAATGGTTATTACAAGAGAGGAGAAATTTTATTCATGTGAGTGCAACACACTTTTTAAGTTAAGCTGTTCGCACATTGACACTCACACAGCGGGGTACACTGAAAAATATTTTTTCTTTGTATTCAGAGATCTTAAAACATGTACTTATAGATAAATGCCGTAATGGAATTATTTGTTGGAAACAAATATAAGTAAGTAGGAAAGAGTAATAAATGACTGCCCTATTTTCCCCATTCCTAGTCCTTTTCTGCCAGAAGAGAAGACACGAAAATGGGTTACGCTTGGTGAGCTTCATATCGAGAAAGGAGCTGCATTGTTTAGAATTTGGAAGTTATGGAAGCAATCTCTGAGGACTTAGAATAAGTCGCGACGATATGGTTCCTGAGAAGGATGAGACGAGGGTGAAAGGTGGATTGGATGCGCCAGCTTAGCTTGTGTTTTCCTTTAGAGCGGTGGTCATTCGTCATCGTTAGGATGCGAGGGTTACCGGTAAGCCGGGATTGTCTTTCCTGTCCGGGATCACGCTGGCACTTGAAGCGGATTGCTCGAGAATCACCGCGGGAATACCAATGACGTCGACAAACACGTCCCTCTACGGGCGCGGTTAATGAAGCAGTCTCACATCGCCGTTGTCTACCTGTCCGTTTGTGTGAGCTATCTAATTGATTGAACGCTAATCTTGTGGCGGCCGCAAACGTACGTGGCCATCAGGGACGCTCAGAGGTGAGAGAGCACGCCAATGATTATGGAAATTACTGCAGCCGCACTAATGGAAACCTCATTTGTAATGCGATCTTTCACCGGAATCTTTAAGCTACATATACAGCGTAAGGATGATATAACCATGTACTGTAATTAGCACGACTAAACAACCCACGATTTATTAGCTTTATTTCATTTAAAAGATCATGTATTTTCATATAGGTTCTACGAATTATTCTTAGGCGAGCTTATTTTTCTATCCGTTTTACAATTATCGAGATAAACATTTGCACATATGGTTTCGTTACATTCCCATTTGTAGGTGAAGGTAGGTATACAGAAAAAAGAAGCTATGCTTTTAAAACAGCGATGTCAACCCAAGAGCAATTTCATCACCTTGGCAGTACTCGTGGGTATGAGGCGCTCCAAGAAAGGTTGTGATGTACACACAGGTAGCAATTGGCTTTACATACACTGCCATATTTTCCACTGTTACCCGCGCTGCCAGTGGAGAGCTCTAGCGGCGGGTGGGCAGCTGCTTGCGGGCGGAGTCAACTGTTCACAGACCTTTAAATTGAAGCACAAAAGATAATTACAGTAACCACATACCTTTGTCTCAGGAGGTGTTGGAAATGTGCCACCACAGATTTGTCACGCCTTTTAATAAAATTGGCATTAATTCATCTTCTGAAATTGCGGCAATTTCTCTTCGTATACTGTCTTTCAGTTCTTCCAACGTATGAAAGTTGTTCCCATACACTTTATTCTTTAGGTTCTCCCTTAAATAAAAATCACATGCGGTAAAATCTGGGGATCGCGCTGGCCATAGTCCTTTACTGAAGACTCCATCTTCACAAACTTCCTGAATTAATTGCAATAAGAGATCAGCTGTATGTGCTGTAGCCAAATCTTGTTGATATTCAATATCTTGTTTATATTCAATACCACACAATTTCCAGGAATGATGTATTAATGTTGAACCTGTATCTTTGCCCACTAACTGTTTCTTGAAAGAATATAGGCCATAATTCTGTATGCATTCACAACACACCAAACATCAATTTTTTGGTCATCTAATGGCATTTGGTGTACAAGATCTGGGTTTTCTGCACTCCAGTATCTGTTTTTTGTGTCAATATATGAACATACTTCGCCTGTAAATAAAATTAAATGTTGGTCAATTGTGCGATCATTAACTTTAGCACCCAAATGCAGAATTTACTCTACTGACATTATCACGTGGTTGTAATTCCTGAGCTACAGTTACTCTATAGGGTTTTAATTTTAACAGTTTAGTGGCTTTCCAAGCCGAGAATTGTGAAACCCCCGATTCCTGCGTTAGTATACTTAGACATTTTCTTCGACTTCGTTGTAATTTTTGCTCTATTTCCTCGTGTTTGTCCTCTGTAAGAGCATGGTGCTTTACTTTCGGTTTCTGATCAAGAAAGAGCATAATCTGTTCATAAGATTATGAATCGTGCCTCCACGAAGCGCACGCACATCAGGGAATCTGTTTTTAAATAGCCGTGTCACTTGTCTACAAGAGTTTCTTCCCACAAATGAATCATACATGAAGACTGTTTTTTAAAGTAAACTCACTTTGTGGAATTATTACGGCCCTAACACACTTTAACAGTGGAAATGTGCTCTCAAAATGCACCAACTCGCACAACTGGAACGCAGCAGGTGAAATAGGAAGAGGGAAAGAACCGGTATGCTGCTAGCACGTATTGTGCCGCACTCCCGCGGATCAAGCTTGTAAATAAGATACTGTAGTAAAACATGGATGTATAAAGTTTGAAGGGAAAATGAAGTCCACTCTTTTTATTGTTGTGTTTCTTATTCTTTGGTTTAAAAGCATTCACTTACATAGAATTTGTGATCACAAGATATTAATATGAACTACAATAAACATGTAATTATTGAGTAACAAATCAATATTTCAAAATCAAAACATTAAAACCGCAAAATACGAGGAATATTTATATAACTTTTAACCAACAATGCAAAAGATGCTGCTCCTTATCGTGAAAGATGAAAGTCGGATAACACTTAGCTCCGGAGCGATTTGAGCCAATTATTTCAAATCATTAGTGAAGTAATTATTTAGAAGGATACAGGAAACAGTGTCAAACATAATGTTCAAGTGTTGTTTATATGTGTAAAACTCGAAACATTCTAGGGAAAAGCAGGGATATAGCCAAATGAAGGCAGAGGTGAAAATAAAAAGGAAGTGCAAACACTTCATGAATTTCGTTATAAACTTCTTTCCTTGAGTCGGAGGATAAAAAAGTTTGCAAAGACGTCATAGAATTCGATCGAATGCTTTTAGCACGTCGACACCATTTATGGCTGGAGGTATAGATAGCCGCTGTTATCACTCTTCACTTAGGCTGATGTTACAGGACAGTTCTATCGCGAGAAGGTGTCATAAAATAGTAAAACGATGTTGCATTTTACTCACGCAGTAAACTTTGACTAGACATCTGATATATGTAAGGCACTCAGAAGTGAACATTTTCCTCCTTCCCTCTCTATCGTAAATGCTTAAACTTACTGAGAGCTTCGCTTCAGTTTTACAACTCTGAAGTTGGCTACTGCTGGCTTGATTCTTGAGAACAGACACGTGATGATGCTACTTTCCACTTTTGATTTATGGTATCCACAAAAAAGTCTATTTGTTTGATGGTTCAGAAAACTGGGGCAAAATATTGTACACTCATCGCAGGGATACGCGTTAGAACTTCCGCTCCATGTGAGAAAAATTCAACTAAGTTTGATGCAAGCTGTAAATCTGCTGCTTTTTTCCTTACCACCATCATCGCCATCATAACCATGGCAACCACCACGCCTTCAGCGGTTAGACCTTACGACTCGTCCCACTAACATTTCCCAGGCTAAAGAGTGATGGCCAGTGGATATTACTTCTTTCTGTATTTCTCTCTTCCATTTTTGAGCAAACCCCTACCATTTAGCTTTCTACACTACTTACAAAAATTGTTTCATGTGTTAACTTAATGGATAAGATGGCTGCACTTGTACCTACACAATATAAGCAATTTTCTTAAAACTCGACTCGTTTGTAAAATGTGACGAAGTAAACAATTTTTAAGCACTTGACTATCGATCCGCTTTCCTCTGTCCCCCTTTGTGCCTACATGGATGTTCTGAAAAGATTTGTCTCGATTAACATGATGTAAATAGAAATATCGACGTGTTGCACTAAGATGACTTCTACTCCCGTACCAACTATTCTTACAAACACTATCTTCTTCGTGTTAGTCGCAATAAACATTTTCAGAAATTATTTTATTACTAGGGACACAATTTTATGGTGAATAAAAATTGTGGATTTTGGTATAATAGAAGGCTCAAAGCGGGATAAAAGCAGTACAATAAAATATCAAATATTAATATTATAATCTATATTTCAAATTTTATATGTGACGTGTTCATTGAAATAACAAAAGCATGGTTTCTAAGTTCCCTACTTTAATATTGCTTCTTTTAACTGACAGCATATTCCACGCTGAAAGAATTCCTTCACAATCACCGTTAGAAATTGAAATATACGTGCATAGGCTGTGGCTCTCAATGTCCCATTCTACATGGGGCATGAAAGACCGCTTAATTTTGCTCATAGGCCTCTCTATCAAGCTTGAGGTTCTTTTACACGCCGTAAATCTATTACAAGTGACCCCCGACTTTATTTCCCTCCCGAAGGAAACCATGCTAAGAATTTTTACGCCCGAAAAAATTCATAACTCTCAACCGGATTTGAACCCGCGAACTAGCGAACCAGATGCAAGCAGGTTTTCCCTAGACCACGGAGGATGACGTTCGTTACCATTAAAACTCTCACGCTCATATGTGCACCTAGCTGTCAGAATCCACTTGTTTTACGTAACTGTACAATCAGGCGCCTTGGCTCTACAGTGCATCAGTACACGAAACAAACTCAGCGTTAAACTCCCCCAATTTTTGGCATTAACTCGCGCTCCCTGTTGTCTATAGCAGGCTTCTGTAAAATAAGCGTGGACTTATCATTCCAGCCTAAACAATGTGTATTTGCGGAGTGCGGGAAAACCAGTAGAGGGCTGGGGAGGGGAGTGTTGTCTCAGGCACTTTGCTCCAGTGATGGTGCGTACATTGTTCTATGCGTTCATTGAACTTCACGTATGCCACTGTCCACTGTCGCTCTCATATACCTTTCCTGCTTATTGAGGGTTCAAAACATATATTTCTGGTGAAATCTCGACATCGAAGTTTTGGGTGAAACACAAAACCTCCTCCACTATATGTAGTTGAGAAAGTAAAAATAGGTTGCCTCCTTAGCTCGGTTTTAGAGCTATTGCTTACCAAGTGGGAGACCCGGGTTCGATTCCCGGTACAGACATGGGGATTTTCTTCCACTGGAAAACCTGATACGGGTGCGCTAAACCTCGTAAGGTCTCTAAGGGGCCAATTGAGGAGCTACTTGAGAAGTAGCTGCCCCTGACTGCGAATCGGCTGGGAGGGTCCGGGGCACTACCAGGTCCCATCTCGAATACTGCACCCCACTCATGACGCATACGGTGCGCAGAGGTGGAGGACGTAGCTGCCGGGGTTGGATAGAGGGATGGGGTATTTTGTATTAGATAGAAAAATAGACCTTCGTAATAATAGTTTATGGAATCTATATGTAAATTAGCAACTGCGTAGACCAGGACTGGGCAATTAGTGTTCAGAGAGCGCAGTCTACTCACGCCCTAACCTGATAACTGTATATTTAGCATGTAAAAAAAACAAGGTTGTTCAATATATACTGCGAATCACCAAGGCCCGCGTAGAGAAAACCGTATGGATTTAACACATCAGAGGTTTACTTTCTCTACTACGCATAGTAAGTAGGGGACGTATTTTATTCCACGCCGAAATACGATGTCAAAATTTTTCAAGAAATATATTGTGACCAAATCACAGTCACTCTTTACTTTCTTTAATTGCATGGGTAAAAAGGGCCTTAATAAAAAAAAAATGTAACCAAGACAGATTTTCACTTAACAGTTCCTATTGTTTACAATCATTTACACGAAATTGCCCTAACAGTTCAAACGTAACAACTCTAACTCATGGCTCTATTATTGTGCACTCTTACGGTTTACTCGTGCCTGTTCGCTTAAGCTCGAGAACTCTCGACATCTTTCCTCGAAGCTTCCAGGGTACTTCAAAGCCGCCTCTAATGTGTATTGTTTAGATACGTTGTCGTATTAGAAAGCTGACAACGGTCATTGGTGTTATACAGTTGTCTGCCCATAACGTGGAAAACTATATTCCTAAATGTATATATATATATAGTTACAATTTATACAAGTAATAGTCAGTTTCTATTGTATTAAATCAATCGGCTACTGCTCAGTGACTGTGAATTTAAGGGTTCATTAAATATTATATACGAGTCCGTGTCGTTCATTAACAAATAAACACTCACGCATACCCTGAGTTAGGAAGCTCATAGATCAAGTGAAGCCAAGTGCAGCAATGAGCAGAGATATTGTGGATTTAAGGTCCACTGGTGCCCAACATTGTGGAGCAAAAACACTGCTTCAAAATAGACATCATCATCATCATCATCATCATCATCATCGCGAGGTGGTTCATGTTATTTACCTATCTCTTCGTCTTTTATGACCTTGTTTCATTCAGTGTAGCAGCAATTATGGTACTATGTTTATAGAAGACTACATATATAAGTAAATTGTATCAGGAAAAGAGTCATGGTACTTCAACTAGCTATATAATGTCATTTACAAACTGGGGCATTCTCCAGGCTATTTCTGTTAGCGTTGCTGTGAATAGTGTAAAAGCTTTGCTCGGTGCCTGCTAATACAAAATTCAACACACTGTATAACCAATTTTAGAACATGCACGAATGTCAGGAAGTTGTTCTTCAGTTCTGCTTGCAACTGTTTCTTGAGCAGATACTGTTTAGTAGTGGCTGCTTGGTTTACAAGTCAGCGCCAGAGAAGTGCAGTTGGCACTTTATTTCGAGATGTTCCGCAGAGAGCGAGAGAGCGAGTGAGAGAGAGAGGATGTTGCGGTGTATTGGTTGTCCTCGAGTTGACGGCTCTGGCTGCTGTTGCTTTTATTGCTCTCTGCAGCACTAACGCTGCAGCGCGTTACGTCAACGACGATAGACTTCTGAGGTAGTGATGGAATCTCTACGACATGCATCCTCTCCTCTCTTTCTTCGTCTTTCATTCTTCCACCTTTCTTCGTTCCTTCTACATAATTCAAAAACCTTACCCAGAGACGTGAATGGGCTCTTAAAAAGTGAGCTTGTAAATTGTGCATAGCATGGCGTATGGCACAACAAACCCCGGCTTCCGCCCTCCAGCAGTGACCCTTAAAAATAAAATAAAGACGAAAAACTCGAGGAAAACTTACTCTTGCTAGCTAATATGTAGTAAGAAAAGTCAATACTTACACGGAAGGAAAACTTTAAGGCTTTCACAAAGGACGGGAGCTCGCTGGGCGAATCGTTTAAAGTGATGCATGAGAAGATTCTATATAAGATGCTCGAATTAAATTAAGTAACGTTTTGGAAAACCCGTATACCTCCAAATATATTTTCATAAACATTATGTTGTCCTATTCCCTTGAATTCTTATTGATATCTTCAGCTGTAGTTAAATTTTTAAGATACCTCAATAATAATAATAATAATAATAATAATAATAATAATAATAATAATAATAATAATAATAATAATAATAATAATAATAATAGTAATAGTAATAATAGTAATAATAATAATAATAATAATAATAATAATAAGAAGAAGAAGAAGAAGAAGAAGAAGAAGAAGAAGAATAACAAGAAGAATAACAAGAATAATAATAACAAGAATAATAATAACAAGAATAATAATAACAAGAATAATAATAACAAGAATAATAATAACAAGAATAATAATAACAAGAATAATAATAACAAGAATAATAATAACAAGAATAATAATAACAAGAATAATAATAACAAGAATAATAATAACAAGAATAATAATAACAAGAATAATAATAACAAGAATAATAATAACAAGAATAATAATAACAACAATAATAATAACAACAATAATAATAACAACAATAATAATAACAACAATAATAATAACAATAATAACAATAATAACAATAATAACAATAATAACAATAATAACAATAATAACAATAATAACAATAATAACAATAATAACAATAATAATAGTCATAAATATATTTATATCAGTAGATTATGTCTTCAAGCCAATATTTGTTTTAATAACATCTTGCCGATACAAATGATCCGGGGTACAACCTTTGCCAAAATACCCAGTTTGTTTTAATACGTCTTCCACAATATCCGCATTATTAATGTTTACATTGTTTTAACACCAGGATATAACACAGAAATAAAAGTTTCTGGCTTTGTTCGATCTACTAAATTCGTTTCTCACAATGCTCCATGAGGCTTAGTATTTATTAACGGCTTTAATAAAGTAAATGCCACTTGATTCACATTTAACGTCAATTATTTGTATGGTTATAGGTTCTCAATATTATTATGAATATAAATCCAATTTATTTGCTTTCGTACTTTTTCATAATAAAATTAATGTTAGAACAATAACGATTTATATTGTCTTTCTGCCTCTCAAATTTCAAATTTTATCTCAGTTATTCACATTGAGTATTTAATACCTTTCCGGAATATATTTATTTCTGTAAGAAAAGGATTCTTATAAATTATGAATCGGAGTATGAAAGGATATAGATGAAAATTATACTATTTGTAGGAGATTGAGTTTATATTTTCATGTACTAAAACATAAATAAACAGCCAAATTAAGTTACCTGCATAATTTGTAGTACCTACATATGTATTCATATTAGGATAAAATACTGATTTCAGTATTACATAATGTACAATAAAGATGTTCTGCTCACTCTTAAACTTTTGCAATAATTTTGGAAACCAAAAATGCTAGGATAAAAGTTATTGGCATAAACGGTGTATTTGAATGAGTTCCATATTTTTGTAACTAATTGCTAGCTGTACAGGAAGGCACCTCACGTATTGTGGCCTACGGGAGATCTATTGCAGCTACCAATCCACACGAGGAAGGGGTGAAGAGAACAAACCGCGGGAGACTACAAACCGCAGACAGACAGGCCACACACATGCGCGGAAGTCCCTAACGGGTCCTCTCCTGAAGACGTGTGCTACAGGCACACCTGAAACATAGAAAAGAAACAGAATGACAGTAAAATATTGGATATCAAATCATAATATATGAGAAACAATCCCAGATTCGGCTACCGAACAGGGAAAAGTACGCAAACCCCAAGGTCTTCAATATGAAGACAAATTTAAATGCAAACTTCATACTTTTTTTTAACAAAATGTGGATTTCATACTTAAATAGTGAGTTATATAAACATAATTCCCAGTTAATAGGTAAATAGGTGTAGTTCTGTATCAAAAAGAACTGCGCAAAGTTTCAAACCTCTAGCCCTAATGGCTGTTCAGAAAAATCGCAAATGTTATTTCCGAGAAAAAGCTACTGAAAGAAAAATGTATGACATACATCTAAACCTATATCTTTAAAGCGCATTTAAAAAAGGAAGCATTTTCTATAAAATTGTAAAACTATATATATCTTTGTTCAGAAAATATCAGAGAATTAAACTATAATGAAAATGTTAAATTACATTTTTTACCATTACATACTTCCCGCTTCCGTTAATCAATTCCAGCATTCAGAGCATTCACTACTGAAAATTGTGGTTATAAACGGGGCAAAAAGATGACCTGGATTGTCACTAATTCAAGTCAAACAGAGTTGACATCTATGATGCTGTTTATGACGTCATTCGCAGCTTGAATACAATTTCAATATCATGTCAGCTGCGCCATGATTCCTACTGGACTGTATAGAGAAGCTGATAAATTTGGCAACAGCAGCTGCTGTAATGTTCCCCAGAAATGTGGTTCAGATTTGCTCTGGTCTTATTGACGAAACCCACAGGATACAAGTCCCTTGTTCCTAACTTCATTATTGCTCCAGGGATATTTCAGTAATGTGATTTGAAATATACCAAATTGAGTTGGCTTCATTGGGGATGGAAAAGCTTAATGTGCTCCTGCTGGAAGACTTTTAGGAAATAGTTTTCCGTTTTTTCTTCTAAATAATGATATTAGTAGAGTTAGGAGTATAACTTGTGTGCCAATTAAAATATTTTTACTTTCTCACTTCGTACAGTAAGTAGGGGAAATATTGTATTCCACCCAAAAATTCGATGTCGAGATTTCACCGAAAATATATGTTTTGAGGTCCCCTGAATCCCCCCAAAAAGGCATTTTTAGAAAAAGGTCATTGTCTCTCTCCCTCACTCTCTCTCTCTTTCTCTCTCTCTCTCTTTCTGTGAACAGTATAGCTTAAAAACGGAAAGGAAATACCTTTCAAGGACGCGACACGCAGATTTTGATGAAAATTTCTCCACACTAAACTAGGCTTTACATGAAACATTTTTTGAAAATTTTGATTTTCTGGAGAATGGCCCTGCGATTTTGATTAAAATGCCATATTTTTAAATCACTTTTGTGGCAAACGACATGTATATTTTGCATTTTCTTCTATAGCCCATGTAATTTTGATGCGTTTTGCGTAACTGGTAAACCATAAGAGATAGACCAAATCTTACTATACAAAAATATAGATCACGTTAAAACACACAATTTATATCCATTTTTTTAACTAGTGAACCATTCGGAGACATTCCTTGTTATCTGTGTAAGTTTTGCAATACATGCACTTTTCTCAAATGTAAGATAGTTCTTCACTTTTATATCTCTTGGCCGTATTCTTGTAGCTACAAGAAAATCAGCATTAAGATACATAATTTCTGCAAATATTTATCTCCATTAACATGAAGATAGGGGAATAGGAGTTTCTAAGAATTGTACAGGAGTAGAGAAAGTCATGTGAGCGCAACACATATTTTACTTTCACTACTGCATATGGCAAGTAGGGGAAGTATAGTGTGCGTGTGTGTCTGTCTGTCTGTGAACAGCATAAGTCAAAAGCGAAAACTTAGTTAACAACAAAATTTCTTATTTAACTTTAATATATTTCAGGGATGCGGCACACTTGAAGTCTGCTGGACCCCTAAAAATAGCAGAATCTAAAAAATTTCACCGTCAACCGATGACTGAAGGTATGAAGCACATTTGTATACATGAACCTCAAAATCGTCTATTTGATAATTTTTCGTTCATTTTTCAATCTCAGGGTCCCTTAAAATAACATGGGGTAGGTAAACCAAAGTATTTTGTAGATTAGATTTTAGCTGGATCTTAATGGGCTCATTTTCGAATACCTCTCCTATTCTGCAGAACTGTGCGTTTTATTAAATATTTTTCAGACATTTACTAGCAGGTTCTTTCTCTTTAAAAAGGGGCCTCTTTGCTGGCATATCCCTTTGAGGATTAGCCACCTGGTTCATTATGGCAGATATACAACTGGAGATTGTAATATTGCGGTAAAATCTTAATCTGACCTAAAATATAAATGTCTTTCAAATATTTTTGGTGATATTAATGATAGTAGAATGATATAATTAGAGATTTGGTGTAACTAAAGAACTTTTAATTATGATGCTCAGGTAAGTTTAGAGAAATAAGAAAGAAAAGCAAAGGAAGATCAAGTATACGTAATATCTTGACAAAAAATGTGATGTCACTTCAAAAGTATAATTACATAACCACAAGTACAGTTGAAAATAATAACACGAATATCTTGAGAATGGTTAGTGTCACAAAGCATACGTTGGAATGTCATAATTTAACTATCCCGTTTTTTATGCGATACGTTTTTGTAAATGTTTATGGCTTACCATCGAGTGAAATGTCTGAGCGGTAACGTATAAAGTTGGCATTCGGAGTTCCACTATTCAAATCCCACAAGACCGGCCTTTTTGACTGATAGATATTTCTTCGTCAGTCATCAAAATTTCCAAATGCCGAGGAATTAATTTAAAATTAGGACCGGAACTTTCCTTCCCAAATATCATTGCATGTATCACCAGAGTTCACCGTCGGTGGTGCGACATACAGTAAGAACAGCCGTTATGCATACTAACTTTGGCCCATCGCTTATACAAAATTCATTTATAATAATGAAGACTTCGCATTTTCCTCAGCAAATAATGAAATATACCTACACTTGTTCTACTTATGCAAATATCTTAAATACCTATATGTATATCAAGAATATATTACACTTTTAAAGCCATTTCTGATAAAATGATAAGCAAAGCTTATTACATTCTTGACAAGAAGCTGAACTTAATATGCATTATTTGCCTGGTTATTTATTTATACCAGATTTACCCAGTTACAATGCTTACTTAAAATATACTATAAAGCAAATAAGATATTCTTTAAATAACTATACTTATAAAAATAATTATACAAGAGCTACATAAAGTATACCACTTACTACAGAATTAACATTACTGAAAAATAAACGACTAAAAAAAATTGTTAATATTCGTAGGTATGCAATAATTTAATTAAATCTGAAACTGATAATAAATTTTCACACTGTAAAACGAACTTTCTCAAACTCATATTGTGTATCGATGTTTAAATAACGTAATTTGTTATATAAGTATTGTATTCTAAGCATAGGTGAATGTTTGTATGAACCAGTATTACACACACACACACGCACGCACACACGCACGCACACACACACACACACACACACACACTCACACACACACAGTCTGCCTGGGTGGCTCAGTTGGTTAGACGCTGGCCTACTGATCCCAAGGTCGTGGGTTCAAATCCGGCCCAGGGCGATGGTTTTTAAGTGTGCTTAAAAACGACAGCTCCATGTCCGTAGCTTTACTGGCATGTAAAAGAACTCCTACGGGACAAAATTGCGGCACACCGACGACGCTGATGTGATCTTGGCAATTGACAGCGTCGTTAAACAACAAAATAATTTAATTTCACACAGACACACACCCAAAGTTTGTCTGTTTTGTTTATTAGAAAAAGGTTTCGGTCTGGTGCCTATACAACGGACCCGGCAACGTTTGCGAAAGAGGGGAAGTTGGATTTACCTTCTTCCACTATACACGGACCTTGTCTCTGAAGACGTGCTTGTATTCAGTGGCGGTTTTATTACATGTACGTTGCGTATGATTTTTGAAAGCACTTTCAAATCTTATGTGATAAACATCTACTTATTAGTAATACCTTTGGTACTGGTTACGTTAAAGAAGTCTATCGATATTTGGCAACAAAGTAGAAATGCATAGCCTTGGAAGACACACCAAGTGATCATCTCACAACCTGTTGCGAAATAAACTTCTAGAATTGCTCAATTTAGAGAAAGTCACAAAATTCACAAGATTTGTAGAGCTATAGTCTCTCATACACACACTATTCTTGCAAGCATTTATTTCTCTATCTACTTCCTCTTAATCAACATAAATGTTTTGAGGAAGCATCTTATTACTAATTTTCTTGTAGATGAAACGGCAATACAGTAGGTCTTAAGCAACAGTAAAATCTTTTAAGAGATGGTTGCTATCGAGGCTTTGGTACTTCATTTTCTTTGCCAGGCAAAGAGATTAAATAAACAAATAGCCTATTCCTATTTGAGAAAAGTAAGGGTATTGGAAAATTTGAACAAATAATAAGCAACATCTCGGATATGGTTCATTCAAAAGAAAAAGAAGTACCTATTCGACATAAATTGTGTTTTAACGAGACCGACATTTCTTATTTAGTAAGCTCTTACTGTTCGCCATTTATGCAAAAATCATCCAGAATGAAGGAGATTTTTGAGGATATTCGCAGAAAATTCAAGGTATGACTTCCATGAAATCGCCTGGTTGTGTCCGTCACTGGATACTGACTATTGTCCCCTCCGACTGAAGTAGAGAAGTAAGGAATAGTCGTTCATTACGTAAGCGCGTCCAAAGAGTCAGGGTTGGACTTAGTTGGGTTACAATTTACATTTATTTACACCAATAGATATATAACTTTTTGTTGTTTAATATTCTAGGTTAAAATAAAACCCATAAGGTGGCCATCATTAGCTCACCGAAAACAATTTTATTTGTTATTGCCTCCATTTATTTGGAGTCGAGTTTTTTTCTCGCATGTGCACATACACACGCACTTACACTTGGGCATACACCGTAATTTGATGCACTTATCTCCACCTCACGACGGTGTCAACTTGAATCAGGTTTCTGCTCCACGATGAAGTGTTTTGGGCGCCAATGGACCTTAAATCCACAATATTTCTGCTCATTGTTGCACCTGGTTTCACTCGAGCGATGAGATTCCTAACTCAGGGTATGCGTGAGTGTTCATTGGTTAAGGACAATACGGACACGTATTTAATATTCAATTAATCCTTAAATTCAAAGTCAGTGAGAAGTTGTCAACCGATGAAATATAATAGAAACTCAATATTAATTGTACACCTGGTAACTGTATCCAGGAGTACAATTTTCCAGTTGCGGGCAGACTATTGTATTACCCAACGACCGCTGCAGAGGACCGCTGCGTGTTGCGAACATGTAACAATAGAGGGGTAAGTGTGGCTTCTACGCTCATCATCCAGGGAGTACCGCTAGCTACCATACTCCTCACAGGAGAGCTCCACCTGTCTCTTGTCTACTCACTGGCTATCGGACCAGGCTCCGCCGTTTTTAATTCCTAGAAATCCATGTACTTCGTAGCAAGTTTGCGGTGTCCCCTTTCACTTCTCTAATTTTTCGCAACCACCCAATTACCTGGAATCGCCGAGACGCGGTCAGTTCCTCAAATTATCACCCTATCCCTAATGACCCACCCTCTCGTGCTCTGCTAACTTTTCTCCACTGTAACATAAAACGAATTCCCTATACAGGATAATTTATACACGTTAACTTGATACAATATATTTCTCTGAATTTATATTTTCTCTCTCCTGGACTATCTTTTCTATAACCCAATTAATTATTGATTCTACTTCATTACATCACTTATTCTTTTACATGAGTACTTATTTTATGAAACCTAAGTTCAGCATCAACGTTCCATGCAAGCATTCCAGGACAAGCAAAAAAGCTAGTTTGCTAGAGGAATAATATGTAACATTTGGGATGTAACATGCTTTAATTTTAGTAATATCCATACACCGAATAAGCTCTTGTAATCAGCTTTCCATGAGAGATGATAAACCTCTATATGAAATATATATGGACAAACCACAAAATAAAATAAATACTAATTGGCTCTTGTTGGAAACAAGTAATAACCTAACAATAACCGATTAGCGATGTTGTTTGCAGTACAAAAGTTTTAATGCCTTGAACAAGTGTGACAGGCGGTACAAATTGATTGAACCAAAGGGTGCGTATTTGATGCAGGGGTTTCTGGCCTTCCTGTCAGCTATGATGGGGAGATTGCAGAACTGATCGACTCAGTGACTGTGTTGGCCGCAGCTCATTTCCATTTTTGAGGTCACGCTTGCTTCTTCAGTTTGATCGACGTTCGGAGAAGGGAGATAGGAAAGATAAAATGGGTACAATTTGCTGAGTGATTGACAAAGTAGTTTGGCGCTGTCGACAATAGCTGCTGAGAGATTATCAGAGTGAATCATGATCAAGGCATCTGCGGCCGTTGGTTTGCTTTGCAATGAATTGATGCATAATGTGATTTATGCACTAATCTATATTACAGATGGAAAATATTTTAGAGATACTTTTATTAACCTTTCAGATACCTATTTCTCAAATGCTCTTGTTTGATGTAATATGGCTATGTATTATTGTTTTCTTATTCATTTTCTTGGTCACCTTCCAGTAGAAGTTAAGAGTTATTACGGGACTCCATCCCCAAAAATCCAATGTCGAGATTCCACCAGAAATGCATATTTTTAGGACCATGTACAAATAAAAAAGTCACATTTAAGGAAAGATCCGCGCGCGCGCGTGTGTGTGTGTCTGTAAATAGCATAAATCAAAAACCAAAATTATATTTACAATAAATTATTATCTTAAATGCCTTCCAATTGCTTTTAAAATATCTTTTATACTTTACTTGCTTCGTAAGATTATGTAACAAAGTATTATAATTTCTGGAAACTTATTATGGCATTTTAAGGATAACTTTCTTGTAGCAGATAGTTCCACATGGACATGTAGAAAAAGGCACTTACGCAAAGTATAATTAGTTGTAATTAATAATGCCATCATGTTACACAAATTTAGTCATAACGAAATGCAAAATGTATCTCTTGCAAATGCAATAATTCATCTGATGATACACGAGCGCTTTTTGCCATTCGCTTAAAAGCATCTCAACAGTAGATGTAACATTTATCGCCCAGTATAAGGTTTTTGTGCACTCAGTCTAGTCTACCTGCAGACATTGTGTGCAAGGTTCAACCTCAATTACAAAATTACTAGTGTGTAACAACAATGGTACATATTTCATGTACATACTGCACTGTCCCAAATGTTACATATCTCACCTTAAATACAAACACTATGTGTAAACCATACAGTGTACTGCGTAACTATTCGCAGGCCACGAAAGCTTTACCTGTCTTATGAAACTCAAATACGTACGGAAAGGTACGTATAGTTCCCTTGAATAAATTAATACTGTTGCTAGCCAAGATGACATTTTATTCTCCAAATGTTTGAATATCAATACAAAGCTCTTTGTGTATGTGCCGGAAATTGTTTAAAACTTTGCCCCAGGGGTGGAAAAAACGACGCGTAGCGTGTCATTTGAGGGTTGTGGGAGCAGGGACAAAAACGAAAGAAATAAAAAGAAAGCGGAAGCAATTTAGACTTAGCAGCTCTGTGCCTTTTTCGTTTTACAGCGCGATATGGGGTAATTGCTTGAGCATGCTACAAAGGAGGACTGTTCTCGGTAGAATCTTGCGGCTGGTTTCCTGAAATTAAATGTATACTCGGCAGAATTTCTTCGCTAACTGAGACATCCGTACTAATAGCACTGAGGTAAAATACTCCAAAGATTATCCTCATTTTAGTCATACTAAAGGTTCACTAAGGCAAATGCAAATAAATGCGGAAAGATTAATTCCATTACAATAATAATAATAATAATAATAATAATAATAATAATAATAATAATAATAATAATAATAATAATAATAATAATAATAATAATAATAATAATAATAATAATAATAATAATAATAATAATAATAATAATAATAATAATAATAATAATAATAATAATAATAATAATAATAATAATAATAATAATAATAATAATAATAATAATAATAATAATAATAATAATAATAATAATAATAATAATAATAATAATAATAATAATAATAATAATAATAATAATAATAATAATAATAATAATAATAATAATAATAATAATAATAATAATAATAATAATAATAATAATAATAATAATAATAATAATAATAATAATAATAATAATAATAATAATAATAATAATAATAATAATAATAATAATAATAATAATAATAATAATAATAATAATAATAATAATAATAATAATAATAATAATAATAATAATAATAATAATAATAATAATAATAATAATAATAATAATAATAATAATAATAATAATAATAATAATAATAATAATAATAATAATAATAATAATAATAATAATAATAATAATAATAATAATAATAATAATAATAATAATAATAATAATAATAATAATAATAATAATAATAATAATAATAATAATAATAATATTGTTTATGATTTGCATTTGTCGCTTTTGTTCGAAATAAAATCATTATTTTCTACTCGGACGTCTATACGGAGGTATCTTTCCGACCACTCCCTTTATTATCGACTAATTTTCCTGTATTTAACCCTTCCTTTTAGTATTCTTATACCTTTGTCCCAATCAAACATGTTGTCGAAATGGGGTATGATATACCTACGGTTCGTTATATTATTATTTGTCTTATACAGGATCACAATTACACCTATCCGTAATTTATTTACAAGTGTTACCCACTGGGTTATTAGAGGCCACGATTTTAACAAACAGATAAGCGAAATATTTACCTACTTCTTCACATTAACATTTCTGTTATTCAATGAATTGCTTTTTAAAACTCTCACCCTGGCCATATGTGATTAATGTTTCCTTATCTGCAAGAATATCTTTGTCTTTCTTAGGTAATGCCTACAAATTCCTTCTCTGAAGATAAATTAATAATCTAATCCCACCTTATCCCTGAAAGAGCAGCACTGTAAACGCCCTATTTTCAACCACGGGTGAATAATACACAATAAAATCATTACCTTCTGCTAGAGTGCATGCGTGAGAATATTTATCACATGTAATACTGCAACGCAATCTATATCCCGTCTGTTTTAGCAAAGCATCTTCCACTTTGATGAGCAAACAAACTCTAATTTACCTTTCTGGTAAAGCGGTTAAATACAGAATATTTTGTGTACACTTTGAAAGTAAAGTAAATTAAACATTTCAACAAATGAAACATTTTATACATTGCTGAAGTAGATACGCACATTCCTTGCAGAAACTATCCTGAAAGAACCATTGCGTGCGAACTGACGAGATTATGTTTGGTGCACTAAAGTGAAATTTCCACATATCCTCCAGGCTTTTCCCTTTTCAGGAAGTGACAATTTTTATAACTAACCAAACCTGGAAAAAGAGTTGTGCTTAATTTCAAACTTATGGCCAGTTTGCTTTGTGAGGCAAGTCCTGCAAAAGAGGTAGGCAGTTTTTGTTACATTTGTTACCAGAGAAGTCTTTGTGGTCACTGAAATGTGCACCCAAAATGCTAGAACAGGTGTTTCCAAATATGGTATCGTCGCTATCCTTTTGGTCATAATGGTTAGAAATTATATATGGTTATACTTTATTAATATTTTTTTCCACAAAGAGAGCTAAGCATTAAAATAGTATTAATAGACAGTGTTTAGTTTTTGTTTTGTCAAATCTAACTTGCAATACATTTAATACCATACGTTTGAGGTATGTATGAAAAATATTCACATGTATTTTTCTATAATCTACCTGGTGTCTCCATGAATGAGATATTTTTTCTAAGTGATCTATTGAAGCTTAGTACATGAAAAATGTAGATCTCGTTAAAGCAAACAATTTAATTTGTGGCTTGAGGGATTGCAGAATATTTACATTTTCTCAGGTTTTCTAGTTAGTATTTTGGGATGATGATAGTTATTATTATTATTATTATTATTATTATTATTATTATTATTATTATTATTATTATTATTATTATTATTATTATTATTATTATTATTATTATTATTATTATTATTATTATTATTATTATTATTATTATCGTTATCGTTATCGTTATCGTTATCGTTATCGTTATCGTTATCGTTATCGTTATCGTTAGCATCATCATCATCATCATCATCATCATCATCATCATTATCATTATCATTATCATTATTATTATTATTATTATTATTATTATTATTATTATTATTATTATTATTATTATTATTATTATTATTATTATTATTATTATTATTATTGTTGTTGTTATTATTATTGACCTCCTCGATAGCGCAGTTGGTAGAGCGCTTACCTCTGGACCTGGGTTCGATCCCCGTACCAGCATGGAAATTTTTCCCCCACTGGGAGGTCTGATATGGGGTGCACTCAGCCTCGTTAGATCTCAGAGGCGCCAATTAGCGGCCCTAGGTCGAGAAGGCCGCATAACTGCCTAGGAGGGCTCGGGATGCTGACCACTTACCACCCTCCAGTACTGCACCCCACCAATGACGCCTGTAGCTGTTGCACTGGGCTTTTTTAATTTACTACCACTACTACTGAGACTACTACTAGTTCTACTATTACTACTACTAATGGTACTATTATTTTCAGCGTCTTTGCCTATGTGTGGTACTTTTCATTTTAAACATCGCTTCTTCAGATATTAAAATTATTGAAGTTGCGTAACAGAAGTAAAAGTTAAGCAGCATGCTACCACTGAGGTCAACACTCAACACAAAACAAATGAATAAAACATGAGTCAAAACGCTTGCAGCACTAAATATGAGTTCAAGTGAACATGACATCTTAATAAATCCATGAGTCTGTCTCCGTGTTCTAAGGGTAAATATGTATACTACCTTAATCTTGGGCAGTTGTTCGCTGTTATTGCTGACGTAATGATCATGAGACATCCAATAATACACAGTAATGTTAACGAGCTTTTGACCTTACTTAGTTGACAGTGAAGTCGAGATTTCTGTGCGTGTCATTTGTTCACGTCATAATCGTCACGCACGCACCTCAAATGGAACAATGTGTCAGCAATTTCAAACGTACTGATTACAGATACGGTGTGATACGTGCCTTAAACCTATCGAACTCTTGAACACGTGTCCAGCATGAATCTGTTGACATTTTCCTTTCAACCGCTTAAACGTTTACTCTATCCAACTCGTCACCTAGGCAACAAGAGTTAGCTACCTATTCAACTCAAAGCCTTCGAGTTCCATACTTTATGAAAATGTATGTTTTAGATACCCGGTAGGATTGTCAACTATACAACTTTGCCTCGAAGAAAAGATTGCTGTACATTTGCATGACTTTATCTTCACATTCTTCAACTAATTATTACATTGGGGTTAGGGAAACAGAGAGTCAGATCTTTCAAGATCGGGTCTGTATGTGATTTATGACTTGGAAGTTCTGTTTTCTTAGAATGACTACGAGAAAAAATGAAAAGCGCTTTTCCTTTAAGAAAAGTACAAGTATTTGAAAGTCAAAATGATAACAAAAATTATCCTGAAAATTACTAAAGCCACAAAATTTGAATTTTTCATTAAGTCATTTGTCCTGAAGCTTTAACGGTATATACTTTTATACGCATAAAGTATTGTAGTAGTGTATTCGAACCAAAATTTCGATGTCTAGATTTCACCGGAAATATATGGTTTGAGGCCATCTGAATCCTCCCCTCCCAGTTATAGAAAATACCCGTTTGTGTGTGTGTGTGTGTGTGTGTGTGTGTGTGTGTGTGTGTGTGTGTGCGTGCGTGCGTGTGTGTGTGTGTGTGAACAGCATAACTCAAAATCTAAAAGTTGGTTAAAAACCAAAGTTCGTATTTAACACAAACTTGTTTTCCCCCTCGTCAGAAAGTCTGACTCGAGCACTGCTCTTTCCATCTGCGCCATCTGCCTGAAACCGTAATACACCATAGAATATCTGAATATCTCAAAAAAGAGAAACAAGTGAAATGAAAGGAAATCATGGTAGAGGAGAAGTCACCCCAGTATTCGCTTGCCGGCCAACGGAAAACCAAGAAAAACTCAAGGAAGATTGGGCGGGAATCGAACCTCGAAGTTCCTAAATGTAAGTCACGCGTAACATGAAGCCTCTCGGTCGGTTAGGTTGAGATAGATGAGTGGAGATCTTACCAAAAGTTCGCCTATTTTAGGTGAATAGCAGTTTACGAGTGATTCAAATTATAAAATGAGGTTCCAAAATTTGCAGAAGTGACATTCATAAAAGCAAAATAAGAGTTCCATAAGCATGGATCCCATAATAAATGTCTTGTGAGACACAAAAGAAATTTTGCCATCGTTGTGAGATCAGTGTGGATTCTTTGCGAGGTTTTTAGTAAGGAACAAAGAAACATGGCAACATTGAATTTATGCATTACTATAAGAGTCATCTTAAAAGTAAACAAAGTGTCTCGAATACGTGATTCCCTTGTGGTCTACCGGGTAAATGCGAATCATTTGAAGAATTCAAAGATGTGCCAGCATGTTGCCATGGTAGCTCAGTGGTTAAGAGCAGCCACACGTAGAGCGTAAGATCTGTTCAAATTTTGCCATGGCATTGATTTTTCATTTCTAATTGCACCTTTCAAGGTTTACTTACACACGATTTGTGTTTGTTGGAACAATCGATTATCATTTACTGGCCTGATTGGTGACCTTGTTAGTTTACTTTTAAGAAGGTGCTTATAGTAATGCATACAATCATATAGCAGTGTTACTCTGACATATTGAATCGGGGTATTTAATATTGTAATGTTTTATATAGGATATAATTTACGTAACTTTCTCCACTGCTGCCATTTACGTTCCTATAACAGAAAATCGTATGATCTACTGTTTCATATGTCGAGTAATAAAACTCCTTCATATGCTATTAGGCCAAACAAAAAGATCTCATTTGTTACATTCACACACCTTTCTCCATCCAAGAGAACTGTTTTATGTAGCTTCTGAATATTACTCATACGAAATCTGTTTATAGCTTTGAGGGAATTAATTACTAAATTTATTCACAATACGAAAATACCTTAATATTCAAAATATTCCATGCGCATCTAAAACCAAAATATGACAACAGTTTTACTATTTTATAAACTCTAAATGTCCAACAAACATCACCAATCTACGTCAGGAAGAAAAAAATAATTACTTTAAAGCAATTAATTTGTTTTCTTTGATGGACATTGACAATATTTTTAAAACCTGTGTTGCGTATTTTATTTTTTAAAGTTAGACGAATTTTCAGATTTTAATTCATCATATCATTTTATGCCATGCATATATCTTAAATATATTGCATAGTCAAAATCGTTAAGTCATTTTTGAGAAAAACGTCCATACGAAGGGTAGTTTGAACTGGGGGGATTCTTCAAAATCCATTTGCCGTGTCTTTTAAGACGCATGAAGTTTAGTACAACTTCTGATTTTGAAGTTGTGTTGTTCACGGACACACACACACACACACACACACACACACACACACACACACACACACACACACACACACACACACACACACACACACACACACACACACACACACACACACACACACACACACACACACACACACACACACACACACACACGCACCATATTGATCTTTTTCTTAAAATAGTTTTAGATTAGGTGTCTCAAATATTTATGTCCACTGAAATTTCGATATCAATTTTTTTGTGTGAAATGCAATATCTTCTGGATATGTGGCAGAGAATCTCAAAGTGGAATCATAGAATAACAAAAGTACAGTGTGTTGCATCAAATATGTCCCAGTTCAACACGTACGTGAGATCAGATATTAAAACTGTTCAAAATGTTAGTTTAGGAACATTAAACAAAGTAAGAACTGTGTTGAAGCTGATCAGAACAAAGAGAAGTTGGCTTGGAAACTACATTTGGAAACACTGGTTGTTTTGATCTCTGGAAGGGGTGGTGAATGCGGAAAAGGGTTGAGGGCAGGAAAGCAAGCAGGATGATAGGGAATATAAAGATAAATGAATCAGAGCTGAGACAAAGAGGGAACAATGACATTGACTTAACTTGAAGGACTTGTCCTTGTGGAGAAAAACATGATTGATTAATTGATTGATTGAATTTATCATTAGCATGTGGAGCGTATGCAGCACGAATTATTGATGAATACTCAGAATTACTCTGTTCCACACATCAGTTGGGGAAATGTCTCACGTTACAGACCATTCGAGACCCAGTAAATGACTAGGAATGGTGAATTTATTCTTACATCTTTTAAGTCCCCATTGCTAACATGCTCTGTTCTTGAACTGAATGTTCTGGGAAAAAGTATCAAGTGTGCATCTGCCATCTGAGACATCTTGTGAAGGATATCATTTCCTTACCTGAAGAAAGAGAAATCCCAGGACAATTAAAGAAAAGGTTCACCATCTGTTACAATAATATTTATCGAAGAGATAAGAAACATTTATTTCTTCTGTGCTGCATCTTGATAGAAGAGGATGTCGAAAAGTATCTTTTACCATCAGCCGATTCATCAGTGGGTTTGTATTTCTGTACTGTATTTCTTTTCATTCCAAACATTTGTTGAGAAACCCAACTTCCTCTCCCAAGGCTACTGAACCGTTACGACACAAAATGGTGAAGAGGTTCATAGTTTGGAGATATTTGTTATCTTTTAGAAACAACAATGTCGGCAAGACTATGTTTATTTGTGTGTGCTATTCTTTTCCCTTTATACCTGGAATGAAAGGTACAGGAATCATCATTGTCCCTGTGTGTCTGTCCTCCTTCTTTCTATGGGACTGGTGCAGATCGCCGGCAGCACACATTTCAAAGTTCAGTGGAAAAGAGAGAATGGAAATGCACGGTGACACGGGTGGACATGGGAGCAGTAAAGGAAGCCGCTTGACAAGTCAAGTGTGAACATCCACACGACAACTTTAAGACAGCTAGACCAGTTTGCACTGGAAACCCCGCTTCATGCGCAGTTTAACTGCCATAAAATTTATGCATATTGATTTTCCCTCTTTTTCATGCCCACTTTCAGCCTTTCTTCGCCCTGGCTTTTGGCTATCGTATTATTCTGCCCTTTGCCCAATGGCAATCAGGGAAACAACATATTTGTTCAAAAAATATATGCTGCTCCATTGATACGGTACCTAATTTGCTGGTATGCAGTATTTTACAGTCCATGTCCTTCTTCATGACTTAAGCAAATCGCCTGTCACAGCATATCTTTCCATCTTTTCTTGGGTCTTCCTATGTCTGAATCTTGATGGTCTTTACTGGTACACCAATTTAGGTAGTTTTGTGTGCCCCATTCTGGATAGATGTTGTTTCCACTTATTTCTGTACTGTTGAATTTTACCGTGTATAGAAAATACACGGCGTTGATTTCTGTTATCTTAATTTCTATTTTCTCTAATCTTGTGTAGTTTTGGTTCTTCTTAAAAAGGTCATTTATGCATTCTGAATTCTGTTTTTTATTTTCTTATTTATTATCCAAGTTTCACGTAAATTTAAAAGTAAGAGAACAGCAATTGTTTTATAGAATTTCATTCTTGTTTCCTTCTTTATGTTTCCTTTTAATGTGCCACATATATGTTTTGAAATTTCGCCAATTTTATATGTCTCTTTGGTTTCTTGACCTAGAGTGAATTCCCAACTAGATGTGTAAAGTATGAAACTTGTTCTATGGTTTTAACATCTAATACCATTTCCGATCTTACTGGCTGTTTACCTAAACATGCCATTACTTTCGTTTTTTTCTTTAGAAATTTTAGAAATCTTTGGATATTTCATTCACATAATACAGATAATAGCGTGTCATCTTCCTTTGTTCATAACGTCATCTGCATGTAGAAAATGTTAACACTGTTGGTGTTGTTTAGTCTAATTTCTTTAAAAACAATTGTTCTCCAAATTTGGATGACATCATTTATATAAATGTTAACCCTAGAACGCTAAGCCTCGTTATTTTTACGACGCACGATTGGCAATCCTGCTTTTACTCCTATAGTTTTCGCGCCACAATTATTTCCTTTTCAGTAGCTTCCTAGCTTTTGAAGAGCTTGGTCAGTGGGTGTGCATTGTCGAAATCGGGTGCAACAGTGCATTGTTAGTAAGTGCTTTGTCGTAAATTTTACGACGATTAGTGTTCACGTATCCAGAATTTCATAAGGAACCAGATTTATTTTTGTAATAATATGAATTCAGGAAAGCAGGACGTGTAATAACAATTCAGGAAAGCAGTTGAATCATTGCTGTCGATCGTTTCAGATGAGTATTCTGCGTGCAGACGACCCAAATTTTGGAAAAAAAGATTCTTCTTGAAGCCTCTTGAAGAAGATAGTAGCCCCCAGATTGAGTTTAGCTCCGACGAAGAAATTGATAATGTGGAGTCTGATGATGTAATAATGACTGATACAGATGGTGAAGATATGGCAGGACGAAATATTGATATGTGTATGAGCAACGATGAAAATTCTCCTCTAACTAGGCAAAGAATGTCGCCATGGATACTGCAAAGAACATAGGGCAAATCTCTGCACAAATTGATGTAAGTGAGGCGAGATAGAACTGTCTTTGTTGTCTCATAACAGTTTAAATGAGTCAAGATAATATTTTATGAGGCAGGCATAAACATTTGTGAGACAATATAATGTATTTTGTAATAGAAATATACAGTAGTAAATTTTAAGAGGCTTAGTGTTTATGTACTATAGGAATAGGGTTAGTGTTCCAGGGTTAAAAAGGGTAGTCTACAACTTTGTCTAATGCCTTGGTTTATTATAATTTCTGCTGTCCTTGTCTTTCCTATGTTTATTACAATTTTGTACAATTTTTTTGGAGTTCGTATTAAGACTTGATTCTCCATAATTTAGCTATGTTCACTCAAAAGCCTTTTCAAAACCAACGAACGCAATGTGTGTTTCTAGGTTCAATTCTTTCCTTTTCTCAAATATTTGTTGCAAAATATGTCTATGGTATAGCGTCTAGTTCTGAAACGATTTTGCTCGTCTCCGATTAGAGTCTCTGCTATAATTTTCAGTTTTCTGTTGAGGATTCTAGCATACACATAGCACATACGTACTTTATACGTTGTGTTAAGAAGGCTAATTCCTCTATAATTCTGATTTTATTTAGGATCTCTATCTCTATTTTGCCATTCTACCCACACTGATCTCGTAGTAAGTGAAGTATTCCGAAATGTAATAAAGTTCCACCACAGCATATTGTGGGCACAAATGACCTCCCTGTCAACGGTGCCCTTAAACTCCAATCACTCACTCACTCCACCATATTGTAAAAGCACCATGTTTATTTTATCAGGCGCTATTGTTTTTCTGTGTTTTTTTTTCTTTCTTTTTTTTGGGGGGGGGGTGAATAATTGCCAGTATATGTATGTGCCTGTTATCCAAGTAGAAAACTGTTGAAAGTATTTTGAACTTAACTTCTTCTTTAGGCAAATCTTTATGAATACCATTTATATTTAAAAGTTGAAAATGCTTCAGGTTACACGTTTCACTCTGAATTTGTAAGTAAGGTATGTAAATTGTGGCCTAAACACTTAAGAGGTTTTCTGGGAATGATGACAATGTTTCATACAATTTATTAACTGTGATATAATGAATACAAACAACAAATAGTTGTTCAAACTGTCTACTTTTGGAGGGCACCCAGCTGTCTAACAGTGCGACTAAACATCTGTAGCAGCACTTATGACATTTATGTTCAAATTTTGCATTGTTCACTTCAAACCTCATTTTAGGTCCTCCACATTTATCTGTCATGCCGAATAGGCTTTACTCCCGATATCGTCTTATAGTGGTAATCCAGTGGATTCAGACTTGGGCTTCCCGATGACCAATGCCGGTCATGAACTCGGTAACATTGTGCTTAATCCTTAAATGGTAATATCCGTCTCTTAGACTAATATCAAAGTTCTCAACCCATAGCGGGAACATGTGCAATGTTAGTTTGATCGAATATTTCAGCCATGCTTCAGTTGAGAGTTGAACTTTGAATTGTGTGGACGTCATTATTTTAGTTCCGCAATAGTATGGTTTTATAGGTATATACTCGTAGCCACGGTGTCTCACAGGCGGATATTACTGCAAAGGTTAACATACTAATATTTGATTTTGTAAATTTTTGCATAATTTCTTGCAACATATGATGTAAACGGAATCAAAATATAAGTATTAATAATTCATCAAGCTTTTGAATTGTTAGATTCACTAAAGTGGACATGAAATACAAGATTTTGTCATCTTAGTCTCCCAGACGGATGTTACCGCTAACGTCATATTTTCACATGTTACCATTTAAGGGCTAAGAAACTGTTGCACGTGTTTAAACCAATGAATATAGTTGAAAAAGACATTACTGTAAAATATCATAAGGCTCGCATTATGAGACTGCACCGCCTCCTAAAGCTAAACATGTACAACAGTGGCTTAAGGACAAGGTTTCTGAGTTTATAGCACACCAAGATTAGCCATCGGGAAGAATGAATCCGCTGCATTACCTACTATGGGACTTCATGGAGAGCAAAGATTTCTCCACATCACACAGCAATCTGGAAGCCCTAAAATGAGATCTGAAGCGACCAGTGCAGAATTTTCACATAAATGTCATACGTGCTGTTAAAGAAGATTGACTGCACTTTTGTAAATCTGTGTGGTTTCCAAAGGAGGACATTTTGAAGAACTATCTGTTCTGTGTGTTCATTGTGTTATAGCTAATAAATGTATGAAAAAAGTGTTATTCCTTGTTGTGCTACCACATTTATAGTTGTGACAGAACTTACAATATGATTAGGTACTAACTTCTCATTAGTTCCTTACTCTTTAGTATTTTCTTTTAGTCGAAATATTTTAAAAGTAAGAACATCAAATTAAAACAAACATTAAATATAAGAAGCAGTGATATTAAATGAGATAATAGGATGTAATTTTATGCAAAGCAATAACTCTGTTACATATGGATTTATCTTCTCAGATATTTTCAAGGTTCCACTGCTATGCTTCTTAACAACAGTTATACCAGAATGAACACCCAGAATGTTATTGAGGCTGAAATCTTTTTCACGTAGCTTCTGGGTAAGGTTGACAAAGACAATGACGTCACTAGGTCCCTGATTACGATGATGTGGACTGACGTGGTGGAAACGAAGCGAACAAAATGCGGCTGCTGCTCTGAGAGCGGCTCCTCTTATTTCACGGAGATGATAAGATGACAAAGATTGCTTCAGCGACAAGGAGAAGTGACACCAACGAACAAGAAATACATGGCACTTGCACCGAAAGAAATATTCATGCGGGGTTCTCTCATGCAGAACAGATTCTTTGGGGATTAATTCCTCAACTGTCGAAGGGACTCAGATCCCAGGAATAGAATACTGCATCCCGAACTTAAATTAATATTGCCTTCACTGAAGCTCTAGTATTTAATAAACACACTGGGGTCTGTCATATCGCCATGTAATTAATAGCATTCTTGAAAGAAACAATAACAGTACCTACATAACTTGGAACACAAACTATAAAAGTATATAAGGGGAAAAGCAAGCAGTAACCTTTATGCAACGCACATACCTATATAAAAAGTTAATAGATTATGTAGAATGTTTAATTATAGATGAAAAAGACCGTGATTTCGAACAAAATGCATCTGAATTTCAATATACCCGTCGAATATTTGCATAAGTTTCAAAACAAAATAAGAATGGACACAATTTTAAGGTACTGTAAGTTTTAACTATTTCACTACTGGCACACAGCAGCGACAAGTGGGCCCTAAACAGCAAGTAAAAAAAAAATCGAATTTGGAGAAATGTTCAAGACGATTGCAGAGATACGCGTATAAGAGGTTGCATATACGACACTGACATAAGCAAGCATTTATAAATTTACATATAATTCATATGAAAAATTGAATCGTTAAAACAACACTGCTACGTACGAATTGAAAGACTGATATAAGCAAATTTGCAAAATAAGTATTTTTAATGCCCACAAGGTAAAAGAGAGATAAAAAGGTCAATACTACTTAGGAAGATAGTCTTTGAACGAACAGATCTTGAAGTCTGTGCTTGAGGTAGAAGAAGGAGAAGGAGGAGGAGAAGAAGAAGAAGAAGAAGAAGAAGAAGAAGATGAAGATGAAGATGAAGATGAAGATGAAGATGAAGATGAAGATGAAGATGAAGATGAAGATGAAGATGAAGATGAAGATGATGAAGATGATGATGAAGATGATGATGAAGATGATGATGATGATGATGATGAAGATGATGATGATGAAGATGATGATGATGAAGATGATGATGATGAAGATGTTGATGATGAAGATGATGATGATGAAGATGATGATGATGAAGATGATGATGATGAAGATGATGATGATGAAGATGATGATGATGAAGATGATGATGATGAAGATGATGATGATGAAGATGATGATGATGAAGATGATGATGATGAAGATGATGATGAAGATGATGAAGATGATGATGATGAAGATGATGATGATGAAGATGATGATGATGAAGATGAAGATGATGAAGAGTATGCAATTTGTTAGTCCACCTTTCTGTCGACTGCTTAGCTCTATCCATTTTGCACTTTCAACGAAATCTGTACCGAATCTATTTCTCTAAAAATTTATATGAATTAATATGAAACAGATATAAAAATCTGATATTGTTGCACTCGCATGACCTTCGCTACTCTTGTACTAACCATTCTTACAAACTCTTATTGCCATGTCTTGTTTGTGTTAGTTGAGATAAACATTTGTACAAATTATCTTATTGTTTATTTCCTTCTAGGTGTAAGAGGAATATTAGAATACAGTAGGCTTTAAGCAATAGTAAATATTTTAAAGCTTTGAGATCCCGTTCTGTTTGTACGCCAGCATATAAAAAATGAACAACGATGCTGCATTTCACGAAGGTTTTAAGTTTTCCGAAACTGACACAAATAAAAAGGAATATCTCCGAAATGGTTCGCTCAAAAAAAAAATTATTCAGGCACAAATTGTGTGTTTTAGCGAGATCTACATTTTTGTACAGTAATATTTTGTCTTTTACGGTTTACGAGTTATTCAAAAGTTATCCAGAGTAAACAGAACTGCATAAGCTATAGCCATAAAATTCAAAATATCAATTTCATTTGACATAGAAATATCTTAAACATATGTCATTTAAATCAAAATTTTTGGAACATTTTCCATGTAAAGGGTAGTATAGGGTGGGCCTATTTCTTCATAATCTTTGTGTCGCATCCTTGAAAGAAATTAAACGTAAATACCAGCTTTGGTTTTTACCGACTTTTCGTTTCTGAGTTATCCTGTCCACAGACTGACAGACACAGACACACACATACGAACCTTCTTCTAAAAATGCCTTTTTTGATTCTCAAACAATATGTTTCCGGTGAAATCTCGACATCGAAGTTTTGGGTGGAATACAATATCCTCTACTTACCAGTACAATGAGTAAACATACACTTTTCTGAGGATAGTTTACAGTACATACTTACCTAAAAATTACTATGGAAAGTCATATTGGTGCAACGTTTTAGGTATACTTCAAACAATTTTAATTTAATAAAATAAGATTTAATGTATTTCTGCTGTCAGCGATTTTATGTTTGACTTACAGCACTTGGATGTTTCCCCTAAGCAAATATGTACGCCAAAGCTTTAACATATTGAAATGCTCTACGTAAACGTTATGGCCATGCTCATTGGGTTAACATCCAATCCATGTACAGCTCAGGCGAATAAATTTGCTACCAATAAAATCTCTCGTTAGTCAATCTCTGCTTACGGCCTATAATTACCTATTAACCTGCTTGTTGAAACGGGGGACATTGTACAATGTCTTTTCGGAATTCTGTCCTTAAACAAGGAGTCAATACGAAATACCAACAGTGTGCTCTCACTGAGACAAATGTACTTAGGCGTTGTGAAGTAAGCATATTTCCAGATGTTGCCATTTTTGAGCAAATTCCACAGAATAACATAGTGCCACATTAGCGACGGTTTTGGCTTTTGTTCAGCACTACCTCAAGGGCTCGAGGTTCGCCTCTAGCACGTGTATGTCTATGTGAGTACAAAAATAAACACAAAAAAGCCAGAAACTGCGTAAAAAACAGGAGAGCAACGTAGCTAAAAGCGGGACAAAAGCCTGCGCAAACGAAGACAAATGAAGACAAAATACCCCCAGTTGAACAAAAACAGGAGGCGAATTTCTGAATTAAAAACTCCTCTGTTGAAGAAAATAGATAACAAACCTTAATTTTCAACCACAATCAACTCTAGGACTACAGATCACTAAAATTAATCCCATATTTACCCGATCTCCCATTCATTCATCCGGTCGAGTGAACTCTATATCGCCAAAATACGTTCTCGAGGATGCTCTCTCTCTCTACCTCTCTGTTTCTGTGCTCTGGAGGCATTGGGTGGACTACAATCTTAATCGCACTTCATTGCTTCTGAGTAACGTAGGAAACGTTAGGAAAACGTAAAGAATATACTTAGGTATACAGGATATAATATGTATAAAATATTACTGTAACAATTATCTATTAAAGAAGATAACTATAAGATACAGTAAATGTTCATCCCCTTATACGCCTTGCTAACATGTTGTGAGAAAACGGCAATCGCACTTTCTGACAGAGTGCAAGGAGACGACAAAATTCACCCTGGTTACCTTTCTATCACTTCATTGTCTTCAAAATTTTTATCGAAAAATATACAGTTTTGTACTCGTTAACGCAATCTACACTCTGTCGTGCTATCACAATTCACAACTTTTACTTCTCGTAGCCTTGCTCAGTCCTTTCAGTATGCTTCTTCAATTCCTGTGCCTCACACATACCAAGTCAGCCAGCTACAATCACTTGACACTCATTGAATCTTCTTTACGACGCATGCAACCTGCCACACAGCTGTCTCAAGCTCATTGATATACTGACGACTCAACCGGAACTCTAACTGCTGGTTCTGGCCTCCTTAAATAGTAGGGATGACATCACACGGATCTTTCGCGAACTACTTTAAACACGCCGGCAGTGACGCAGCTGAATATTTCTTGAAGGCTCCGAAGAAAAGCCCTTTAGTGTAGCCACTTCGATTGTTGTTAGTCACCTACACACAAATAGGTGCGCCGGCCCGACATGTGTTGTGAAGTAGCATTGCCCCGTCCGTCCTTTGTTACGCGTCTAACGTAGCGTCACAATATCAAATGTAACAACTTTGTTGCATTTACAAGGAAGAAATAAAATATATAAGAAACACAGAAGTCTAAGCACATGTTTCTTACTGTAGAACAATATTTATCTAGCCGTTTTGGTAAAGATGTGCAAAAGGAATAAACCTACATATGGCATAAGAACGTAGTACAAATATAAAGAAACAAAATAATTCTAAAAAACGTGTATATGTTATGAAATTAATCTGTGGTCTCAGTCTTTCCAGTAATTACACAATATATTATTTGCACATTACTCGAAACTCCAAATTTTCGTTTCAGCTTATGTGTGTTCAACATTTTTAATGCTACCATCCTTGTACTTCACACACATCCACAGTTTATTCACAAGAATAAAGCACATTTAGTTATTCCCATTCTACTCATGACGTCATAGTCAATAATGAGCCCGCGTTGCAATATTCGCTATACAGGTGTGGCCAGCTATTAACTTGTTTGATTCTACAAAGTAGATATCGGCTGGGCAAGCATTACTAATCAGTATCAGAAAACTATTTTGTTTCTTGAGATTCGAAGCACGGAGAGTAAATGCAAATATTTAAGGTAGAATCAAAGCAACAAGATGAAGCATTAAATAACTATCACAGGTTGTATGACAATGTCTGAAATAAAATAGCACGACATACAATGAATTAAATGTTCCCCTAGTAAATGAAAAGATGCAAAAGAAATAGATGAAAATAATTGGATAAAGCCACTTTTAGAACTCCAACACCACATTTTATTCTGCTTTTAAAATAATTATACATGAACGCAAGCTTATGTTTCCTGAGAATAACAAGGTAATTAGCCTTTCCTTGAAGCTACGGAAATGAAATTCATTATAAAACTACAACATTTCATTTTTCATTAAACGTGTAGCAAAATGGAGCACTGTTTATTTACGTAACAGTTTAACCCTGTTCTTTCTTTATGTTTATTTTCCTTCCTTGTTAATATGTTGTATTGAAGATCCCCCTCAAATAATATTGTAGATTTATTCATCGTGAACATGTAGATGTATTTGTTAAAGTGTTTCACTAGTCTTCTTTTTCACACAAATATTGATCTACAACAATTAACAAGAATCATTGGACTCCTTAGAAACTGAGATTTCGTTCCGGTTGAAGGGGCAGCTGGTTAAGGTGTGTAATTCTCATATTCAAAGGTTTTGGCCCAAAAAAATATTTAGGGCTGCCTTTGAGCATTGGGGTGTGAACGGGGCCAAGCTACTTCATACCAATGCCGTGGCAGCAAGCGAGCAACGACGTTCAGGGCTGGGTTGCCTCGCATGACTGCTGTGTGTTCCTGACCTATCAACAATCGAAGCGGCAGAAACAAAAGGGGGCGTTGAGAACGCTTGCGAGACTTCTACCTTCCAGTGATGTTTATTGTTGAGTAACGGACATGAGTCGGTCAGTGTGTCAGTGAGTGTGAGATGGCTGTGCATGTGTGCGTCGTCGTTTAGTACTTCGTAAGAAGATTGAACAAGGGTCGCGAGTCATTACATGGTCGTAACTGGTGCACGAGAGACCGAGGAAGTGAAGGACACTAAAAGGACTGACCAAGGTGATGAGAAGTAAAAATTTGTAAGTTGTGATAGCACGGAGATTGCAGACTAGCGGTGTCCCGTGATGCATTTTTATGGCACCCTTCATAAGTAAATTATTTGACTTGAATATGCCTTTCTTTTTATTTATTTTATTTAACTAGCAAATCATAACCAATCCTTAAACTTTAATACGAAAACCTCATTGCAATAAACGTCAGTGAAACATCTAACGTATATTCTTTAACTTTCTTCCTTCTTTCCATGACAAGAGATTGCTAATACGAATAATGATATGAATGTTATTTCCACAAGATCTAAATAAGCATGCCTTGCTTAAGAGAAGATCGTAACTAGGGTTTCTGCCATAAGGCTATATGTTAAATTTAGCAACTTGTAACACCCACAGCTTTGAAAATTTTATACAATGTAGCTAAATTATCTAACTAAAAATTGATGGAAGATCAGGACTCCACTGTGATTATGTTTTGATTTTAAAACGTGATTAAATAAGAACACATTAATTTAAAAAATTTAGCTACTCTTCCGGGCGCACTAACCTTTAGATTACAAGTAGTGGTATGAGGTACCTTGGCCTTGAGCCTTTGAGGCGTGTGTTCACAGTGTCACAATGCGTAAATAAATGTGCAGGATTTCTGAAACACGTGACAACTATATGTTAATAAAGTGTAAATCAATACATTTTTGGAATTGTAAACAAGACGGTTGAGAGAACTTCTAACACTTCCAAAAAGCTTTTCAGATATAATCAGCTCGTCACTGTTATAATTTAGTATGCTTAGATTAATAAGAAAATAATAAGTTGAACCTCACAGTAATTATAGCTGTTAATATTCGTCCAACATAATTATTCACGGGAAAATGGGAGACTTTTTTAAGGACATTTATTCGCATCACCAACAGATCAATAAATGCACAGGAAATAATTATAAACTGAATTGAGATTCAAAATTAGTATTTAAAACACAATACATATCTTCCTTGGATTTACTCATCCTTCTCCTTTTAAGGGCGCTTCTATCAAGGATTGGAGTTCTTCGATAGCTTCATCCAGTTCAATGAAAAAACCAATTATCTATTGCATAAGTGGCACGAATGACAGACACAGTGTCTTTTCTGTGTTTTTTTTATTTTAGGAAAAAACACATCACTAGCTTTAATTTTAAATAATTTTGCATTGAATTATTTGTTCTTTATTGATGAGCAAGTAGTTATCGCAGACAGTAACGAACATTCACAAACAATGAATACAACAAAACCATTTTAATTTGAACATTCCAGGAAATAAATTAAGAGTAATAGCATTTTATGCAGTAATACATTAAAAACAAAATTAATGATTTGATTTCAAAACAATAGAATAGGACTCGTTGCAGTATCACAGAACAACAATAAAGACATAGAAAGACAGTTAATAATTAAGACAAGGATAGAAACAATGTTATAAAACTGGCAATCCTAACCCTGATGTATGAAACAGAGACTTGGGACTTTACAAATATGGATGAATGGTTAAGAGAAACGCACAGTTGTGGTTTTTGAGATGCGGCTGGCACGAAATAAGTGATAAAACAAATAGTTATAAATAAAAGCATACTAAGCAATAATTAATACAAACAGAAAATTACTGGAATTTAGAAATAAGTGGTTATTTTGTGTAAAGTGGATAATAGTAGCTAGACTTCCAAGTAGAGCATTAATTGTGGGCCAATAGGACGAATACCCCAGTGAATGACACTCTCAAATATGAAGTTTTGACGTGTTTAAGCGTCTCCTCGTTTCGTGATAGCCCATTGCTTACTTTTGCATGCAGTCACGGGCCTGCACATATCTGTGAACATGAAAATCCCTGAGGAACTGACAGGTGAACATAAACTAAAGACAAAATGAACATTGCAGACGTCTATATACCGATGAAAGGCTGCCAAGCTTCAGTTCTTATTATCTGATTTTCTTGATACTATATAGCTTCTGTATATTCCTTGCTTTCTACTTCTGTTTACCTTCCTTTTTTCCCTATTCCTGCGTCTGCAGCTCCATTCAGGTACGGTGATAGGATATGTATCGTAGGCGGGCATCTCAAGACAGACGTGATACCCAAGGGAACTCCTTGCGAGCGCGTGGCTAAGGTGACCACGTCATCGGTTGCAGAATGGGAGACGAGGAACATAAGAGAAAATAAGATAGAGAGAAAAATCTATAAGAAATAAACCCGTAAGCTCTCTTTGTGTAACCAACCTTGTGTGTGTGAAAAAAGGAAGACCCCCAGGAGGAGTTAAGGCAGATATACGACTGTTGCTTAAGAAACTGACGTACTTATTCTCTTCCGAGTGAGGCATTTACAACCGAGCCGCAGGCAAGGCACATTTACTGTATTACTACGGAAAATCATCATATATATTTTTTCAACGATAGTGTTTTCTATCCAATGCAGTTGAATTTTCTGGACTCTTCTAATTTACATCACATATTGAATGATTTATATTAAATTCTCTTCAGTTTAAATATAATTAATCCTGCAGACATTGAATGTTGCCACATGTAACAGCTGAATTTTACATTTCAATCTTCCTTTGTTTTTACTTCCCTTTTGGTTGTTAATATTTAATCAGGATTTAATTTATGCAGCAGTTAAATATGAACAAACTAATTTTCTTCCTATTTTATCCTTCTTCTTCTTCTTCTTCTTCTTCTTCTTCTTCTTCTTCTTCTTCTTCTTCTTATTATTATTATTATTATTATTATTATTATTATTATTATTATTATTATTATTATTATTATTATTATTATTATTATTATTATTATTATTATTATTATTATTATTATTATTATTATTATTATTATTATTAATAATAATAATAATTTTGCGAGAATTTAAATCCATGATGGAATAGATTCAGTATTTGGTTGAAAAGTCGGAGAGTCATACTGCCCATTCCGTGCCAACCACAGGTATACCACAACCATTTAATGAGTTCAAGTTGTTTTTTCTTTCTTGAAATCTAATGCTCTAATAAATGATGTTGCCATGTTCCGAATGGCTTTATCGAACGTATGCCTTGAAAACATTGCCAACGTCACAATAATTTAATGAAATGTGATGCAAGGGCTTCTGTGTTACAAAGGTTACCTATTTCGCTTAGTAACCCCAGGAGTGTTTAATGCCTATGGTAATAAAGTGAGATGGAAGAGGCCTCTTTTACGGATTTACGATAGTGCCAACAATATTGTAGAATATTCACAAAAAACATTAATGTCATTGAACGGATGTTAAAGATCAAATATTATACCGAAATGACATCTTTAAATTGCATAAAAAATTAATATTTCTCTATTTTTCTTCTTACTTCCAAACAACTGTGCTCAAATGGATGGAAAACGTTTAGACAAATCATAGAAGTTATAGCAGCAATCATATACGATTAATTTTCTCACTTGATAGTTGCAATTCATCAAATATTAAAAACTGTTTAACCGAACATAGACTTAAAGCTTGTAGATTTTATCTTGGGCAGAGTTTAACAAAATTACATGCTAAAAATTAGAGGACGGAAAATGTATTGCATTATGTTTGAGCCTTCCTTTTCTTAAACCTGAAGCCATCGACGAATGTTGCGTAGATCCGAGAATGACAACCCAGTTATAAGGGACTATATTGACTATAATATGGATACACACGAGCATTTAGTCTTTTCTACAGTGACATGAGGAGAATATTCGTCAGTCAGTCAGTCAGTCGCAGCACAACCAACTACTTCTTTAACCTTAGTCATCCCAATATTTACGATGCTATTGAAGCCTTAAAACATATTCAGAAAACCATTCCTCACTCCCTCAAATATTGTAGGGCTGTTCAGCAAAGAATTGTTGTTCAAAATCAAATTCTTGTTATTAGAGAAAAACGTATTTCACTCCTTCACTTTACTAGCACTGTTTTCTTGTGTTCTTGTAGCTTGATCATTGAATACTTTGACGAAATGTTTTACAAGTTTTAATCGAATATAAAATATTGTAACTATGAATATATTTATACATATATACATTATACTCCTAAGCCTGGAAGCCTGGTGGAAGATATTACTCAAAAGTAATAATATCAATTTAACGTATAGATCAATAACAGAATTGCGATGTTAACAAATGTTTAACGATTCAATTCAACTCAACTCACTCAAAGCTCACTGAGGGTCAGCCCGAGGAAAATATCAAAGTACTCATTGTTGAACTATCTGGGAAATCTGCTAATTCATTAACCTCGTCTCGTGTGAGAACTTGACTTCCCTGGCGAAACTATCTTCTGCATATCAAAGAAGAACAGCTGCTACATTTGAATTTAGAGATCAGAAGCCTTTTTGATTCGATGATAGAAGAATTGAAGCTCGTTCGGATGGAACTTCTTTCTCTTCAGAATTTTTGGAAACATTCGTTTCTACTCTGGAATTTCCGTGGGTAGGCAGTATCTTGCCCATCACACCGAATCGATTACTTTACGGATGAGCAACTGGGAGGACAGACTTAGAATGTTTAAGTTCTTTGTTAGCTACTGTGTTGTACTCCTTGGACACTTTTCAGGGTATCCGATATTCAGCACACATCTAGTGTACACGGAGACTGCATAACATGTCATTTTTATTTTCTTCATTCTATTCATTATACATATGTTCCGTGTGAAGTGATCTTAACCGAGTCGCTCGGCTGTCTACGAGCCACCAGTGGCGATTATTGAATCTCAATGCAAATTTCTGAGGGTTTAGAACATGTATGCGAAGGTAGACGCTTGACTTCAATCTATTCAGATAATATCTTAATAAAAACCTGATCTGTTGCACCCACATGTCTCTCTCTACTCTTGTGCTAACTATTCTTATAAACTCTTATTCCTATATCTTCTTCATGATAGTCGAACCAAACACTTGTAGATATTCTCTTATTGCTAATTTCCTTAAAGCTACAAAGGGAATATGGGAATCGCTTCAAGTTCAAGTTATTTATTAGAAAGTGTTGGCCTGGTGCCGGTACAATGGGCCCGGCTTACAGGCTATATTTAACATTTTTATTTACATTTAACTTTGTTTATATATACACATTTTTCGGTTTCAACAAAAAACCCATACGGTGACCATCTGTAGGTCACCGAGAATAGTTTTATTTTGTCTTTTTAAGTTCTATTTCTTCTTTGTGTTATATATACATATGTACATACTTACAATTTATTTACATACACATTCACGCACGCATTCACCCACGCACACTCTCACACACACATACACACACATCTTCACTGGGCACACCAGAAAAATGCGTCCCAGCACACTGCACTATTTACACTTCGTATATACACTGTCCCGCGGTGGCAGCTCCTGAATATTCGAGGCGAGGGCCTCTGCCATAACATGTATGTGGCCTAGGAACGAGGTTGCGTGGACGCGCATTAGTCGGCGAGCCGAGCCGCTTCTAGAACATTTTGATCCTATTATGCTTGCGGTGCTTCGGCTCGCCTTTGCCGATATTGGCGATCACGTCGTTTTCGTGGTTTCTAATGCGCGTCCATGCAGCCGTTGCTCGTTTTTCAATTGTCTCCGGGATGAACGGGATCCGGGTTTCAAGGTGTAGTGTTTGGGTACTGGTGAGGAGTGGAGCAGAGAGGATTTTTCTGAGGGAGAGGTTTTGGAGTGTTTGGAGTTGTTTCAGGGCGGTTTTGGAGGCATTAGCCCAGGCCACACATGCATATAGGACCACCGAGAGAATAAATGACCTATATAATATCAGTTTTGACTTCAGTCGCAACTGTTTACTGCGGAAGATGGGGGCGCACAACTTTAGCCGCTGTCTGCCTTTATTGGCGCTATTTTTTATGTGGGTGGACCAACACATTGTGCGGTCCAAGGTGACACCTAAGTATTTAACCTGCGCTCAAATCTTTTAAAGCTGGTCGTTATAGGAAGGCTTTGAACGATGCTTAAATATTTTAAAGCCTGTTGCTATATGAAGCCTTTGAAATTTCTTTCTCTTTACACGGCCAAGAGGTAAAAAAGTGAATCACGTCTTCCATCTGAAAAAGGCTTAAGTATTGCAAAACTCCACACAACTAACCAGGAATATCCCCGAATTGGTTTGCTCCACACAAAAAAATAATAAATAATAAATGAATGAGTGAATGAATAAATAAGTAAATAAATAACTGAATAAATAACTAAATAAATAGGTAAATAAATAAATAAATAAATAAATAAATAAAAATGTATTAGGACAGAACTTGTGTTTTAATGAGATCTACATTTTTGTAAAGTAAGATTTGGTCTATTTCTTACGGTTTACTAGTTGTGCAAAAGTCATCAAGAGCAAACTAGACTACATAGGCTAAAACTAGAAAGTTCAAAATATACACTTCATTGGGCATAAAAATATCTTCAACATACGGCATTTTAATCAAGATCGTTAGAGCAATTATTGAGAAAATCAAATATTTCTAAAAGTTTTCACTGAAACGGATAGCTTTATGTGCAGGAATGTTCTTAGAAATCTTCGTGTCGCATTCTTGAAGGATGTTAAACTTAAATATGAACTTTGGTTTTTAACCGATTTATCGCTTTTGGGTTGTGCTGTTCACAGACAGGCACACACGCCACGTGCGCGCGCGGACCTATTTGTAAAAATGTTTTTTTTTTTTGGGGGGGGGGGGGTTCGGGGGCCTCAGACATACATCCGGTGAAATCTCGACATGAATTTTGGGTGGAGTACAATATTTCCCCTACTTACTATATGTAGTAGAGAAAGTAAAAATGTCACACAAAAGCAAAATTCCTCCACCTCCGTAATTTAAACATTTCTCGGATCTGTCCATAAGCTGTAGAATTATTCCTTTGTTGTAGTAGGCTGCTGCCAGTCCATTGAGCCAAGATGTGCAAAGAACGAGAAATATCTGGGAAAAATTTGTAGAGTTACGCCTCTGGCTTGTGCCGACTGGATCAGATTTCGTTATGCACATTTATTTGTCCATTATTGTACTTTCACACCACTTTTTCGCGCTTATTTTGTTCATTACCGTGTCATCCTACAGTTCGTTTGAGTAACTGGAAAGTTCAACTTCCAAACATTCAAAAATGGAATAATCACCTCACAATTAGCAGGACTCTGTATCACATAGTTTATTGTGAACAATCACAGAGTGCACATGCACAATAACACTGAGATTAGGTTTCGCAGAAGTCATTCCACCTTGGACAGAAGCTGGATAACGACGATAGGTCGTTACTTCCTGGATCACTTTCGTATATTACTCCGTTTCCATGATTTCTTGTGACAATGAAGGTCAAGTAAGTAAATGTACCACATAAAGGGCTTGGTGATTTACGAATGGTGTAATGTTAAAGTGTCATCTTAAATAACAAATCTTGAACCAAGCAGACATCTGTATTGAGCAAAAGGATTCATCTATCTGATACTGAAGTAACAGTTCCATCGGCGGAGTAGACCTTGTTACCTTTCCTACGTATTATATATTAGTATAGATTAAACAGAAGTTCAGGCAGTGGCTAGCTTGAAAATCCGTAGTAACAGGAGGAGGGGGGGGGGGGGGTGGGACAACATAAAGTCAGAAAAAAAAAAAAAAACAGCCCAACGGGAGAAAACTTACATTTGCATTAAAACCAGCTCATAAATTTATAGCATGAAAGGGATTAACACATTGCGGTTTTCGAAAGAGGTCATTGCGATAGCTTGCCAAAAAGCTGATCTTAGAGAGTGTTTACAAATGGTTAACCACGCTCATTGTGTAAGCAGTAACAAACGTTTTCTAGGTCTCTGTGGTTTGGAGGAACACTGGGTTCATATCTAAGCGGAAAGAGCACAGTGGGAGAATCAGCAAACGATTAAACTCAAAGAGAAATTCAAGGCCTTCTAGAAGGAATTGGCACGCGTGTTTTAATCTATTGGGTAACTAGAGGAACTAGCAAAATTAAAGTGCGTGAAGCCAGATCCTATTTGTGCAGTAAGTCAGAGGTAATTTATCTCTATTTTTGCTTTCCCTTTACTCTTTCAAATATTTTTTGGTGTAGCTATGTATTAACGACCTGCGATGTGATTGTCATATCGGACGATGAGTGAATGAAATTGTGAAATGGTATTCAAATGAGCCCAAGGTCCTCGTTTTCTCAGAATAAGGGAAAATCTCATTCTCTACTCCCTCTTCTACATTTAAATAGAAATGCAATGTATTACATGCACGTGGCTTTGTTTACTCGCTTTTCTTCCTGTAGTATTTGTGATTGTTTTACACTGAGATAATTTAGAAAAAAACAAAGGAACAGCTGAAAAATCGAAAAAATTGTCATTGGTGATTTTGTATCGAAATTGGTACTACGGATTAGGTACTTTAAATATATGGCGTTTGTGGCGGAGATATCATTTGACATACGCATCTATTTCACTTAAAATAGTTTCTTTTTCCTAAGAAAAGTGTAGTGGATTTTGAGTTATATCGAATTTAATTACATTTTGCGAGCATCGATTTTGATCACTCACTTTATTAAGGTAAATTGACTTTGCAGGCTTAGACATAACCACAAAATATGTTTTAGCAAAATTAGAAGGATTAGTTTGAGGATCTCAATTTTTTAAATTCTTAAAGTAAGTTCAGCAAATTTGAGAGACTGTGAAAACAATTCCGTGCACTGGAAAGAGACTGGCTGTGAAAAAGCTTATGAACAACGGCATCAAGGCGAAGATTATCAATGACAATTACAAAGGAGAGAGTGTTTTGATTCCATATATCCCGATGATTCCAACAGAATTGCCATTCAATTTCAAACGGCTGCAATTCCCCATGCATTTGGCCTTCGCGACGACCATCAACAAATCACAAGGCCAGTCTTTAGAAGTTTGCGGAATAAACTTGGAATTTTTGTATTTCCGCCTAAACAATTGTGTATCACGTATTTGAAAGCCGTCATCTTTGTTTATTTACGCGGAGGAAAAAAATGTAGTCTGACAGAAAACTTTGTAATGAATATTAGCTACATTTCTCCTTCATTAAATTCATTTGAATTACAAACGAATATCACTTTATAACCAAACAACGCTCAAACCTTAGACGATACGCCCAAAATATCTAGGATCTCAATGTTTTGGAGTTGATTAGAGTTGATAAACACTTATGAGGAGTTACAATCAATTGGATTATAGGTGGTATGAGGATCTTTGGGTCATCTAGTCTATCTATATAAATGGCAAGGAAAAGTTGTGTGAATTTTCCATAACCAAGTTTCTAATTTACAAACACGATTACTATTGGCTTTCGGTAAGCAATACAAATTGCATAGCTCGCTACCTGCTTTGCCCACTGCAAGAAAGTAGGCACTGCTGCTTTTCTTCTTTTCTTTTACATCAAGTTTTTCTATCTTTACCCTTCACCGCAACACGATCACAAATCCTACTTTATCTGATAAAAGCGATGCCTATGGGGTCGCCACCGTTGTGTAAAGGTACCTGGGCGCACGCGGTGATACCATACGTCTTGGTAACGGGCTGGATCGCCCCAGCGGGGAAGTGAAAGGGTGAGGACCCACACCTTTCTGACAAGTTGGATGGCCAGACACACTTACAAAGAAAGAATTCCTTGGAATTTGTCCAGGATCGACGGAAGGTATTCTTTCCAAATTAACTAGATTAATTTGATAGTAGCGTGCCGACTGCTGTACGTTTCTAGGAATGTTTTCTCTGGCAGCAGAATTAATTGTCGCTTGAATTCGAGGTACCTCTTACTTGCTTTAGGAAGACAAGAATGCAGAAGGAATGGCTAGGTCAACATTTATTTATTTTCCTACTTTTATAAACGATGGGTTTTGTGGAAGCTCTGTATGGGCCAGACAACTGTTTGCTAGTGCTGCTGTATTTATTTCACATATGTCCAATTAGGTATCTTCATTTTCCTAGTTTCCTCTCATTTGTGGAATCTCATTTATTTTACGTCATTATTGTTAGGCTTTTTTCAAGAGGTACAAAATAGTATATAGTTTTCACTGAGTGTCAAATTCAGCACAGTAGACTTCTTCTACATTTCATCTGCTTTATGGTTTTGGACTTTTCAATCCGTTTTAGTTTCAACTTGGGCTGTCCATATTTTCTTCGGTCTTCTTTATTTTCTTGTGCCTTTATGGCTATTTTAGGAATTCTGTTATTATTCATCCTTTGAACATATTTTTCCTATTGATTTCTATTGTTAGCAATAACATGATTTGTTTCTTCTAATTTTAATTGTTTCCTGGTATCTTGCCTGGTTTTTAATACTTTTTAGTATACCCACTTATTACTCTTATAAACTTCATTTCGGGTGTCTGTATTCTTGCAGTATATGTTTTTGTTAAATACCCATTTTCTCAACCAGATCACATTTGTTACTAGGTACCTTAGGTTCATAAGACAATTTAAATGAGACTCTTTAAGGGCTTTATTTTTTAAAGTTATCTTTAACGTGCCTGTTACATAGCTAAACTTGCTTATTCTGACACCAGCTTCTCCCTGGTACAAGAGATTACATCCTAAGTACTTAAAGGGTGGTACCTGGTCAATTATATATTGTCTAGCACTATCATAATACTCTCTCTCTCTCTCTCTCACACACACACACACACACACACACACAGACACACACACACATATATGTAGTGTACATGTGTCTCATTTCACAGGTAAACGAAACGCCATTTTACAATCTTACAGTGAAAGAAGTAATATCGCTAAATATACATGTACGAATGCTATTAATATTCACTGTGATGACTTTTAATTTTACTTATTTAAGATTAAATTTTATATGTTGTACTCACATGACCTTCTCTACTCGCTCTTGTACAAATTATTCTTCCATGGACTTCATAATAACCGAGATAAACATTTGCAGAAATTGTTTTGTTGCATATTTCCTTATAGGTACAACAAAATTTGGAAAATATAGAAGGCTTTAAGTGATAGCCAAATCTTTTAAGAGCGGGAGCACATGTTTTGAGATCCCCTGAATCCTACAAAAATGTGTGTGTGTGCGTGTGTGTGTGAGTGAGTGAGTGAGTGAGTGAGTGAGTGAGTGAGTGAGTGAGTGAGTGAGTGAACAACGTAATTGAAACACGAAAAGTAGATTAAATACCAAACTTCGTAATGACGCAAAGATTTTCAGCAAATTCAAGAAAATCCTCTACCCTAGGTTACAGTTTATCTAGAAAATGCTTTCAAAATTCCTTTCCTATGAATAGCCTAGAACGGCTCTTCATTGTAGAAGAATATTTCCTAACAAATATCAAGGAATATCTCGGAATGGATTCCACAAAAAAAAAATGTATTTGGCGTAAATCGTATGTTTTAAACGGAGTGGAGCAAAAGTTCAAATTGGCAATTCCTGTTTTTAACGAGTTAAAAATGTATGATTCAAAATACATATGGCTATTGGTCGTTTAAAATAATTAACCCTTTTAAACAGACCTTTAAATACACTGTGTGTTTGTGCATCCTGTATTTTGCTAAAACTTTAAATATCTCGAGTATTCTTATGATAATTATCTGTTGATAGGGTATCACAAGCTTCATCTATGAAGTAGCGTGCCAAAAGAGTAGAACTGCAAACCAGGAGGCAACCCGGGATACAGCTAATGATGACTACTCAACGTGAGGTATATCTTTGAGTTCAATTTTCAACTGCAATTACTTCAAAAGTCTATTTTTCGAAACATTTATTCCGTTTTCTCAAAAACTATAACAGCGTGGACGTTTATGTGGTATAATTTAATACGTACACTAAAACAATTTGTATTTTTAGGTGTTATATATTTTAAAAGGTTGAAGATAATGTCTCCAAATTATCTAAAAAGTCACTTATTTAGCAGATGTTTTTTGAAGTCAATTTTTTTTCCGCCGAACTACAAAGCTTACGATTATAATAATGTGCATATAGGCAGATTATATAGTATTTTTTGTTGATATGTGAATTAAAGCCAGAAAAGACATATTTTTTTTTGGTTTAGCTGCATGTGCATATAATGCTAATACTACATAAAAACTATTTTTGTATGGTAAACTTTTATCTCTGTCCTCCTGTTTACAAGTTGTGAAATAGCCTCCTATAATAAAGAAGACTTCTTTGGATGTACGCAAAAAAAATTCAGTATATATAATTCATCTGTTGTAAAACACATTTTAATCAAAATCATTAGAACCATTTTTGGTAAAATAAAACTTTTAAAAAGTGTGCCTTGTAAAGTGTGGTCTGGAATGGGAGGAATTGTAAGTCTTCGTGTGGCATACTTAGAAATTGTTAAAATTAAATGCCAAATTTGGGACTTTTCGTTTTTGAGTTACTCGTATGCCGTGCACAGATGGACAAAGACACACACACACACAGACACACACACACACACACACACACACACACACCTAGGCACCTAGGCGGCCCGGGTTCAATCCCAGGGACCCACATGAGGTATTTGTGGTGGACGAAGCGGCGTCAGGGCGGGTTTTCTTCGGGTGCTCCGGTTTCCCCCGCCATCTCATTCCACCGGTGCTCCATCTTCCTTCCATGTATCATCAGTGTCACCACCTGCGGTGCCGTAGTAGTAAAAGCGGGTGTTAAATCTACAACAACAACAACACACACATAATCTTTCTTTAGAACTTTTTTTTTTAAAAAAAAAATTCGCAGGCATCCAACGCATGTATTTCGAATTTTTGGATAGAATGCAACATTCCTATTCACAATATGAGGTAGAAAAGGTAATAAATGATTTCATGTATATAATGTTATATGATTTAACATATATTGTTGTCTTTTTGGAGTTTCCTGAGACTTGATGTATGTGGAATTCCGTCCATTTTATCATAGGCCGAAGTTGGCCTATCTGTCACCAACCAGTTTTTGCTTGAAGATTCTGGATATGAATGTGGACAGACTTCTGTAATGGCGTGATATACAGCCGCTATGGCTGGTACACCAAAGCATACTGACGGAGGCTTCGCTCATAAACTGTCAGCACCTCAGCTCAACAACGTTTAGCAGCTACCACTATGAACCTCTCTCTATCCCTCAAAGATTCCGCAAACTACACGTGCTATGTCCTATGTAACTACTTAACGTATTTTCCCTTACTCTTAAACTGAATACTGACTATAAACTCTTAATTTCTCTGAGGAACAAAACTGAAATGTTTGTTCTTAGGAATTTTGCGATACATTGAGCTGGGTTGCCGTATAAGTAGTTATTTCCCTCTTCACTTAATGCATCAAAGAGTTATTGACATACGTAAACTGTAGGTGGTTGTCAGACTGCTACAAACAACGGACGCCATACCTCCAGGACTACTTCTGATTTTGACAAAGTAGTTTCGCATTTTCTTCAAGTCGAAATGTTTAACAAACGGAATAGAGGCAATTTTTTCGCTGAAAGACACAAAATATTACTGTCAGGATTACTTTCAGAAAATAAGAATAATCTTATCTTACATATTTAAACGAGCAATTCTTATATATAAATATATTCCGCACAACTTGGAAACGGCTCTAACGATTGTGCGGAATATATTTATATATAAGAATTGCTCATTTAAATATGTAAGATAAGATTATTCTTATTCTACAATATTCTACAATAAAGTAGACAATAGAAATGCAACACTTTCTGGCATAGAACTACAATTCTATATCGAGCCTTCCGAATGCGAATTGCACAGTGAACAGGCAGCGCATGGCTTTGGACTGGAAGTAACTATTGCTGCTAAGGTCTATTTTCCCATGAAGAGCAAGCTAGATTTGCATGGCTACCAAATCGCCGACAAGCACGGTAATTCCGACCTTCTTGCTTTCAAAGTTTGAAGTATTATCTATCTCCAAAAATGACAAGACACAGGTGAACCACCTTGTATAAGATATATTGTTCTGCACATTAACTTGTTTGCATAATAAACGTTTTCCATTGCAGTGAATATTGCTCAAAGTTTCAATATAAATGCAGAGAGAATAAATTGACCGAACAATTTTTTTTAAAATTTGTTTAAGTATCATTTTATACAAATTGAGGTGAAATAATACTTAAAGGGTTAAAAATGTTTTTCTGAAGCAGTAAAAAAATTACAAAAATTATGAATCATTGTTTTCTTCATTAGTTCTGCGATATCTTGTAAAAATCCTTATCTCTTTTGGTGCAGAACTATTTGTTAACATAACACAATTCATACACCATCTAGGTAACAAATATTTCAACTTCTAAAATGTCATATTCAAGCAATTTCTAACATCTCCAACCGGGCTTGGTAGCACAGTTAACATACCAGCATTATAAGACTTGCATTTGATAATAAGTAACTAAACAATAAGAAACTAACTCTTTCAAAATAATAGAACTATCTGCAACACCTTTGCAAATATTGAGTAGCATAAGACAAAATTTTAGAAACGTGTAGTTAAAAAAGGACAAGATTTGAAGACTTCATTTCTCAGATCCCTTAGTATTTAAAGTCTTATGTGTTAAGGTGTAAAATTCTGAGGTAAACTAGCAAACAGTAGCCTAAACTACTGTTTCTATTCTGTTTGTTTTTTGTTTCTTCTAAGACAGAAACAATTGTATTGTTCAAGGAAATGGTGACACAAAGAAACTGTTAAGGAATCTTCCTTGGTAAGCACTTTCTTACTTTAGAAATGTTCATGAAACACAGGAAAGCTTTGCCTCTGGGTCCTATTAGCAGAGAAGATACACCTAAGGTGCTCATTTTTATTGCAAGCTCGACCTGACGTTGGAAACAGCCACAGAAAGCACCATTGTGATAAGACGGCAGGCAATAGCAGTGCACGCTAATCTCTACCTCTATGGCATTCCCAGTTCTACTTTGCTTCTTCTCTTCTTGTTCTTAGTTGCAAATTAAACGGTAGAGGGAGGTTCTGCTCTCATACAGTCTTGTAATGTTGTGACTGGGTGTATAAGAGGCCGCAGAAAGCGTTAATGGGTGCGGAAGGAAATTGCAAATGTTTTAACTATTGATGCAGTTTGTGTGTGTGAACAAGTGGAATACGTGTGAGAGCGTTGCAGATGCATCCGAAAAGGCAGACGATCATTCTAAAATATCCAAAGTTGCATGTGTAAATTTCCAGCCAGAATATGGAAATTACTTATGGTTTCGCAACGGAAGGAAAGGAAGAAGAAAAAATACTGGCATTACAGATTCTTATACATTTTATTAATTAAAAGAAGGAATAAGAAACATTACACTAAAGAAACTAAGAAGAGAAAAAAATACCGGACTTCAAACCAATTTAATTTGTTTCTTTACGAATTTGACTATGAAGAAAAAATTGTATTCACTTCGTTTTCAGGCTCCATTTATTACTCTTAAGATTTATCAAAGAAAAAATCCCCATATTTGTCCAACCATTACAATTTTTACCTTCTATGAAGTTGTTTGTAAAAGACAAATCAATGTATATTACTTGTCAGAAAAGCTTATTTGCATAATCCGCGCGCGTGTGTGTGTGTTTATGTGTGTGTGCGTGCGTGCGTGTGTGTGTGTGTGTGTGTGTCAGGATGTGTGCAGCATAACTCAAAAACCAAAAGTGGATAAAAACCAAAGTTGGTATTTAATTTAATGTCTTTCAGGAGTGCGACACGAAGATTTTTCCCCACCCTAAACTACCCTTTGCATGGAAAATGTTTCGAACATTTTTATTTTCTTGAAAATGGCTATAACGATTTTGATTAAAATGCATTATGTTTAAGATATTTGTATGACAAATAAAATTTATATTTTGAATTTTCTGGCTATAGCCTATGTAGTCCTGTTTACCCTGGATGACTTTTGAATAACTCGGAAACCGTAAGAGATAGACAAAATCTTACTCCACAAAAAATGTAGATCTCACTAAATCACACAATTTATTTTTTTGTAGAGTGAACCATTTCGGAGATATTCCTTTTATTTGTGTCAGTTTTGGAAAACGTTAAAACTTCCGTGAAATGGAACACCGTTGTTTATTTTTTTATATGCTAAGCGTACAAAGAGAACGGGATCTCAAAACTTTAAAAGATTTTACTGTAGCTTAAAGCCTACTGTATTCTAATATTCCCCTTGCACCTACAAGGAAATAAGCAATAAGATAATTTGTACAAATGCATATCTCAACTGACACGAAGAAGATACAGGAATAAGAGTTTGCAAGAGTGGTTAGTGCAAGAGTAGAGAAAGTCATGTGAGTACAACACCCCATATTTTCATTGTTAATTTTCTAAAAAATTGTTGTAATGATTTTGATGAAAATATGAAGTATTTGGATATTCTTATGACCATGCATAGGGATTTCTAAACACTGAAGCCAGCACGGAAGGCAGTAGTGTTAACTGGTACTAGACTATAGATAGGTATCGATACCTGGGTAACCAAGCATCCTTCGTGCAGTGTTTTGGTGTTTGCAGGCAGTAAGCAAACCAATTAGTGATTCTTGATCGCTACTGTCAGCGTTCTTTTTAGTGAAATGGTTGAAGTGTTAACAACACTAAGTCAACTACTTAATTCTTATGCCTAGTCATAACAAATAACTTGTATATTCTAAATTATAGCATACTTCGGGGTGAGTTTAGACTCCTTACCAAATAAAGTTTATCTCGTATGACGGACGTCTTGTACAGTTTTAGCAATTTTCTCTAAAAAAGCGTTTACACAATTGGGAATGCGTTTTCCTATTTTGCCCACTACACCTTTGAAAACAAAACTTGATTACTTAAATAAAACGCGGAGTTTTGCTGAGCGCCTTGCGTCCTTATAGCCTCAAACCATGTAAAGCAGATTGAACAACTGGTTTTTAAAATAATTTTTCTGAACAGCAATGGTATCATTCTATTGCAACGAATAGGATATTCAGAATTTAGAAAATACTGCTAGTAATGTTTTAGGATCCCAGAGAGAAAGAGCTATTGAAAATTGAACAAGTAGTAATTATGCCACTGTGCCATCGAGGAAATATACTTATCTCCAGTATGTCCTTCAGACATTCAAAGTTTATTTTCAGCCCATGATAGGAAGTAATTCAGACATGCATTGTAATACTATTAGATTTCTGTGATTTAGTCTCAAATATGTTTGAATATTTTCATCAGGAGATGTTCTACTGCAGATTGTTTTTATGAATATTCGAACCCTAAGAGTTAAAGTGTCCATGTTTACCAGAGGAAAATGTAACCTATAGAACGTTATGATCGCGTTCGCTTTTCGGTTACAATTTACTGAAGATGAGTATTATATTGTAACGACGTTCGGCAGCTGACTTCAGAAAGAGAGCCTATGTCAAGCTACCTCATACCACTGACAGTAAATACGCTGCCCGACGACAATGGGCCGGTAAGAGGAAAATCCCGATTGCACACGGTTCTAGAAGTTGTTCACGTGCTTGTTTACGAGAGAAGCTTTGAGAAACGTCTAGAAATTCGTGACAAAATTACTATGGCTATAAAAGTGAGCCGGCAAGGGTTGAGAAGACAGAACCTTGCTATATCCAATATTGGCAAAGACGAGCCGAAACACCACAAACATGCGAGAATTGAAAACTATAGAACAGCCACGACTCGTCTACTCTGTGCGCCCATCCACCCTGGCTCTAGGTCACAATAAACCACGGCAGAGGCCACCACTGGCAACATGGGACACCACAAGTTGCACGCTACCGCTGCCACACACACATAAAGTGACTAAATGTAAAATAGTGTACATAGTGTAAATGGTGCAGTGTATATGGGTTTGCGCGCTCGTGTGGGACGAGTGAGTGTGTGTGTGTGTGTGTGTGTGTGTGTGTGTGTGTGTGTGTGTGTGTGTGTGTGTGTGTGTGTGTGTGTGTGTGTGTCTTTTGTACATATGTTAATAGAAAAATAAATTTATTTTAAAATGGATGGATAATGTTAATGTTGAATAAAACTGTTCTCGATGACCTACAGGTGGTTACCGTATGGGTTTTATATAAACTAACAAGACTATCAAACAAAACTGTTGATAGTTGTAAACTTATGAGAAGAGCAACCTGTAATCCCGGCCTCTTGCAGGGGCGAAAACATTTTTTGAATAAAGAAAACCGAAACTGTAACTGAGAAAACACTGTTTTATCCGTTTTTATGAGTGAGTCGTCGGAGTTGTTTGTGCGAGCAGTCGAGCAGTATTAGCGTTTTTGACAAAACGGCTTTGAGAAGCTAGTCGCGATGAACTGTAGATTATACTAACGATGAAACAGAACTTGCTTTTGTGCTTCAGTTTTAGAAGAGAAATAAATTAACAGAAAAAGCAACTGGATGACTTGTAATTTTGTCACAATACAAATAGCTTAACAATTTTCACGTCGTAACGTTTCCATACAAACATTAATTAATTTGTAAAGAGACGCATTTACTTGTTAGAGTTCGAACGCATCAGATTTAAGATTGTTTCCTCTACTAGAACACGATCAAGAACACGATCACAGATTTACTTAATCTTAGTGAAACATCAAATATTTGAAAAAATATTTACTCGTTTTATTTGTGTTTAGCTATGCCAATACCACGTATTTTTCTCTAGGGAAAGAAAACGTTGAATCAAAATTCCAAGTGCTTCCCACTATTCTATCGGCTTAATTATGGTTGACGTAGGTGTTAATTTGCTCAATATTTTGTGAAAGTTTAAAGGATTAGTTCTTTTTTCTCCCTTAAATTTCCTCCAAAATTTCCAAAATGCATTTTATTTTTAGGCGATTTCTTTCAAATTTCAACTATGTGTTATTTTTTCGACCATTACGTATTTCTATTCCACTCGTGTTGTAATGTGAGGGAAGTTGAAATTCCTATGCTTCGTGCGTTTTTTATTTTTATAGCAGATGTTACTAAAATGTACCTAATCCTTCAACTATTGCTAATCTTGTAGCACACATGCAATATAATCATAGTTGAATTATATACCTACTATTTAAAATCTTTCCGTTTTTACATCCCTTTATTTGCTGTCATAAAAAGCATTTAGTGGGAATAATCAATGCCATTTTATAAAAAAAAGAAACATAATTTTGATCTTTATAACCTTGTAATGCAATTTCTGGTTATATATAGTACATGGGTAAAACAGCTCCGGGATTTGCCTACTTTGGTATGGGATACTCATAGACGAGTTGTTAATGATTGGAAAACTCAAGTTACTTCAAACATTACCAACATTGTTAGTGCTGCAGATTGGAAATAACACTTGTGTATACGATCCGACTGTTTTAGTAGTTTCATGTACCTACATCAGCTTTTTATCTGCAAAGAAACAGGGAAAAAAAAGGGTAGGTTTGAATCGAGACGGTCTATCACATCTCTTCTTTTTCTCCACCTCCTCCAGACTTCCCTTACCCTTCTTGGAATTGATCTAATTACGATTGCCGCCCGTCGTCGAATACACTGCACAGAGCTCCCCTTCCCTTCGTATTAGCTTAATTCAATGGATTATATGCAGGCATTCCCGCGGATGTCCTAATACCAGCAGCGCTGTCAAGAACAATGCTAATCACCTTGTTCGTCGCGGTGCGCGTCGATGTAAAAGGATGAGTGGAAAAACCAGTTGAGCGGGGAGGATGGTGAACCAGGAGTTTGGTATTAAGAAATTCCCACATTTAGCAAATCTCCCCCATGCACCAAATGTTCAGAGGCTATTCACAAATAAAACCTCTTACGTAACGACGAGTTAAAAGGGTTCGAATCCTTGTTTCCTTCATGGGGAACTAACTGCATCATGAAGGATATTTGGTTAAGAAGTGAAATGAGATGTTACTTCGCTAATGATATACCTATTGTAAGTGATGTAGGAACCAAAAATTGTGCGATTAATTAATAGCTGTAGCACAGTTAGGGTAAATATTTTCCTCGTTTTATATGTAACGGATTTGCTGTCATTACAAGCCTATTCCTTATTGGCGTGGAAACAGAAAAGTTAACACCCGGTAGAAGGATAATGCATGTTATCCTTTAAAGCAGAAATAGATCATGTTTTCAAAATGTTTATTTTACTCATCATCATCATCATGATCATCATCAGCATCATCAGCATCATCTTCATCATCATCACCATCACCATCATCATCATCATCATCATCAACAACAACTCTCCATGGTTTAGAATTCTCCTGTTCCGGGGATATTTCTTCCCATATTTTTATTGGTCCTCCTTTTCGTCTATAACCAGAATTTTTATACTTATATTACTGTAATGGGATGCGAAAGTTATCCATTCTTTGCAAATGACTTTTTCATTTTTCTCTATTTGCTTGTCTCTTTTATCTTAACGAAAATAGATCTAATTCTTTCCATTATTTCTTCATTTGTAATGTGATCTTGTCTTTTAGTGCTCTATGTTTTCATGTAAATGTAAAATAACAGCGAAGTAAGTTGCCTTAAACCATTGCCATTATTGTCATATCTTGTGATAATCGTTCACATTCTTAACCTATCATTATTTTTGTTTCTTGATATATAATATACTCTGTATATTCGTGAGAATATCTATGAAATGTTTTGGATATGCCTTTTCTGTCTAAAACATACCAAAGTCTAGTCCTGCCTAGCTTATCAAAAGCTTTTTCTAAATCTCTGAAGGCTATGCATACGTGTTTCTAAATTATATTATTTTATTGTTTTGATAACTTTGTTAATAGAAAATATATTATCTATGCAGCATCTTCATTCTCTAAATCCTATCTCTTGCAGGAGGTGAGAAAACCACTCTTCCTGGATAAGATCAGAACCGCCACTGAGAAGTGCACTTTGCGAATTGGTTATTGAATTAAGGTAAGGAAGGATCTTGGCTTTGTTAGTGGTGTTTAATCACCAAAACAAATATTTCCTTTTATTTTCCGCAAAAGCCTTAAAACACAGGCCTAGACCAATACGACATAATTCCGCCTTCTAGAGAAAGGTGTGAGGAATTATTTGCAGGAATCGATAGACTTCTATTCCTTTTTTCTTACATTCACGTCCTCTCAAGTGATGTCATATTAGATACGATGAACGAAATGGATGAAATGACGCTCAAATGAGCCCAAGGTCCATAGAGTTTAAAGTTACCGGACGTTTGTCTTATCAGGATAAGGGAAAACCTCTGAAAAAAAAAAAAAAAAAAAAAAAAAAAACAATCTTATCCGGATAACTCACCCTAAACCAAATTCGAAGTCGGGATTTCTTGGGTGAGAGGCGGACACGCTACCACCACTCTACAGAGGTGGGCTTATTACTATTATTATTATTATTATTATTATTATTATTATTATTATTATTATTATTATTATTATTATTATTATTATTATTATTATTATTATTATTATTATTATTATTATTATTATTATTATTATTATTATTATTATTATTATTATTATTATTATTATTATTATTATTATTATTATTATTATTATTATTATTATTATTATTATTATTATTATTATTATTATTATTATTATTATTATTATTATTATTATTATTATTATTATTATTATTATTATTATTATTATTATTATTATTATTATTATTATTATTATTATTATTATCATTATCATTATTATCATTATCATTATTATCATTATCATCATTATCATTATCATTATTATTATTATTATCATTATCATTATCATCATCATCATCATCATCAACATCCTCATCATTTTTATTATTATCATCATTATTATCATTATTACCATTATTATCGTCATCATTAATTATTGGCCACGTCAGTATACACGGTAGACAAGCTAATATGGTACATTGAATTAAAGCAATAAAATCTTGGAAAACGCTCTCGTGAAAACGTTGCTGAGCGAACATAGGTTTCTATTTCACATGTTATACGCAAAGAAATTTAAACTTGGGAGTGAAAAGCAATTTCACTGAAATGAATTTGTTGCATTAACCTGTGCTAACCAATTAGCCCGTGGGCAACTTTTCAATGAAACGAAGTTTTTCCCTTGAGAACCAAGGGATGCGGGTTGATCTCACGAAGAGGGTCCTTGATGTCTTGATCAGGGCAGGCTTGCTGATAATCTTTGTGGAACTAACGACACGGAGCGGAAGTTAATAACAATGCTATGGCTAACCCCCTCCTTTCGATGTTATTTATTTCTCCTCCACAACACGACGGGCTTTCTCCGGCTCGCATCATTAACATTAAGACCAACAAAGTGATTTAAGGACTTGGTACGCGAGTTAGGCACCAAGAATGAACACAACCGGGTCGAACATATCACGTTCTTACTTCCAAGTGTCTTGGGCTCCACTACTTCTTCATTTCAGTTGTTATTCCAGTTTAACCACTTGTTCCATGGATTTCAGTTACTATGCTATAACAGGTTCCGCATTCTAGATACAATACGTGTGTAATAAACTACAACTCCACAATTTTATTTTGTAACATTCTTAAAATGTTTGATATGTAAATACAATATAAAATAAACGGAGGAAGGATTTGTAGAAAAATTGTATTTCCTACAAATTCTACACACAAAATTTACCGAGGTGCAAGGTATTACAGGAATTTAACTGGCTAGCTCAAACTGTTACATCTTTTATTTTTGTTTTTATTTGTAGCAATGTTAATTAAAATTTCTTTGCCAAAATAGTTAATCATATATTAATTGTTAGTTTTCAACTGATATAAATGCATTGCTTTGTAACAAATGATTAACTAAAATACTAGAATAAAACTGCTTTGTTGTTAAATATTTCAATTTTGGCACTGAGTATTCCAGACAAACTGGCCCGTGATAGTTTTAATAACCACACATGAACGTTAAACTTATGAAAATTTCCAGAAAATACGAACCATGTAAATTAAAATACTGTGGTACGCAGAATAACTGGGACGGCTAGCTCTTTCGCTGCCAAGCTTAAACTGTCAGCTTAAACTGGACAAATTTAAGGTTCTACACAAAGCTTTCCACTCACCTCAATTTTGAATCTGTTGAGTTGAGATTTTTTATAATCACTTCTGAAATGTTTTTTTACATTCATACACACTTTTGAGAACATTACTGTAGTACACATATTTTAAAAAAAATTTGAAATATTAAATATTTATTTTGAAATTTTAATTCTCCGCTTTCAGTTTATTTTTGACACCATAATTATTATCACACATCAATTTTGCTTTTTTCTGTCAATTAATGATTATATTAGTTATAAAATTACAAATTTTGAAACTTTTATGTTTGAAATTGTTGAATTGAGTACAGTTAATTATATGAACTACAATTTAGAGTTTTTCTTGGCGAATACAATTGAACACTTATGTTCCAAAAAGCTTCATGTTCATGGTTAATTACATCTTGCCAGTTCGTATCCAGTTCATCTTCATCCTAAATTGTGGCATTTCCTGCCTGAGACTGCGTAGAACACACATGATTGTTTATTTCGTTTATGTCACTGTCATCATCACGAAGAGAAATATCACTACAGCTGTCACTTTTCATCAATGTTACCGCAATTTCGTCTTCTGTCAAAGATTTATTATTCCAGTTTGACATACTTTAATGGTCATTAACCAAACGCCACGAGAAATCACTGTATATAGAATAAATAGTTAAACTCTGCACGCAACAGCCTACAACACGTGTTTACTGCTATCTTCTTCTAGCGCGCTAAAATGCCCGACGCATGATAACCTCAGAAGAAAGAAAAATTAATTGTACAGGAAACACAAAGGCTAACAAACAAACAAACAATGATACCAACATACACTTTAAATATGGTAGATTAGATAGAAGTGGACACATACGCCATCTGTTGCATATTTTGTAAATTATTTGAACGCGAAAAACCAACCTTGGTGGTTCGGACCGTGGCATTATTCAAAGGCAAATTGGCATCGGATTTCATCGGATCTTAGCAGCTAAAGGGTTAAAATAGCCTCTATAACTAGCTTCTAGATATTTGAACTCGAATAATAATTATTATTGTGATTTGACCATGGTAGAGGGCTCTTGTCTTAAAACATTTGGTATGAAAAAATGCTAAGAACTCCGTATGAGTGAATACACTTAAGCACATTTAGTACTGTTTAGAAAATTTGTGACGATGTGCTATCTTACTCAAATTACTGAAATGTATAACATGTATGACAGCAACTATGGCTGACACAAAGTTCACTGGCGGCTGTCAGGAGGAGCTGGTCAACACAATACTCAATCAGGTGCTTGCCAGGTCTTGACGTGTTGTTATAAAGCTATAAAACTCGAGATAAAATATTTACGCAAAAAAATTATTTACTCAACAGAAAATAGACAGTTCTCAGTCGCCATTAAATTTTGTGTCTGCCGTAGCAGAACATATAGTACTAATGGAAATCAGGCCGGCTGTTGCCTCAAAAGAGAGCGGTAAAATCTAAAAGGGCATCCGCAGCTATTGTTTAGGCCACTCTGTTGAAATCCTGGTTACTTACACTTAGTTTTCACTGAACACTGTGGTTCATTGTGTCAGAGGATTGTTAGTACTAGTGGAGTAAAACACAAACATTATGCTCATTGCAATTAACCAGAGTAGGCAATTCGAGTAGGTTCAGCCCCTTTCAGGCAGGTGAGGCAATCGTTATGGTTACTGAGTACGTCTGTCATATCAGTATAATTCAATGTTTAGTTCTTCTTCTACAGGTAAAATCTGCATCAGATTTTATTTTTTCTCTCTCTCTCTCTGGTTTTTTTTTTTTTTTTTCTTTTTTTCCCCCCCTTTTCTAAGTTGAGATCTTATTCCGGACAGTGGAAAATACCAACAGAAATTGACGCAATCTTGTCAGGAAAAATAAAAACAATCTATCCACAAAAACCGTGATCCATTTGCCTAAAGAAGGGTGGAACCAGGGATAAAACTATTTTAACAAACTATCTAGGAAGTCCTTCCTTAGCTAAATATCAGAGCAGGAAAGATTCAATGTTAAAAAGTATTTATGAATATGATTGCTTGATCGCATTCACATGTCTTATATGAAAACTTAAATAATTAATGTATCTTAGTTAATGATATTTGAATATGCATTTTATATGAAATAATATCAGGATCATTTCATTGTATTCTTTTAAAAACGAAAATATATGTAAATATCTCTTATATGACTATTGAATAACAGTTGCATTTGTCTGCAAGTCCACAATAAACCTATTTAAATTAGAACAGCCGCTAACAAACATGCAATAAGATGACGAGGATGGCAGCGTTTATAACTGGCTTTCAGGAGCCAATTTATCTTTATCATTGTTTCATGTTTCCCTCTCACTCTCCAGGCGTATGTTGAATGAATACTGACTGCACTGTCACGACTCAAAGTTCCATGCACAGAGTAAACTAACTTGAAACAAAACAGACGGTGCAGGAAGGCCACTACGCCATAAGGATCGTCCATCAAATGTTTAATGCATGCAGAAAGGGAGCTAAGTACGAAAGGCAATATAACTGACATTACAGTTACAAAAACCCAAACAAAAGGGTGGTATTCCTCGATTATAAATATCTATATTCCGAATAAATCAGGAGCAGCAAAATAGAAAGTCCAGTATGAGAATTAAACACATAAGATGTTACTAAGAAAACGGAAAATTTGTTCAGCAAATGCTAACTTTTATATACCAAAGAACTGAAGCTCTTACTAATATATCTATTATAATTTGTGTGTAAGCAGCATTGATTCACAATTACACTTGATTTTGCATTGCCAGTGTTATTTTAATTAATTTCTCTAAGCGAATTACATTAATAACATGGTTATTGTTATTATACGTTGTAATTTATGAGTTTATTGCCAACTGCGCTCATACAGGTGCATGCGATAGCGTGGAAAATATTAATAAATGCCATTGATAGCTATTTGCATTTACGTATATTGTAAAATTGCATATAACATACAATGCTTCGTAAACACAGAAATCCTTTAAGCAAATAAACTTCCGGCTAAACAAATCAAACAATTGGGAGGTTTCTAACTGCACATAATTTTGGGTATTCTATCTTCGTTCATTCTCTCCATGTGTTGCTTCCAATTATTCTTATTTTCTTCAATCTTCTTATTTAACCAAAATATTTTTATTAGGTCTCTTCATGTATAACGTTTCACACTCTACAGAAACCTCATTTCCGAGGTCTTACTTCTGTCCCTCTGATTTAGGATCCAAGATTTATATCCATATAATATAGCTGGTGTCGCCATTGTTTTATAAAACGAAAAATATTCTGTAAAGTAAATCACTGTAAGTAAGGTTACAAGATTTTATATCCCCTTAGGGCGTTTCCTCAATACTGAGGTTACTCTCATCGCCCGGCCGCTGCGTCCTCCAGTCGCCGTCAAGGCTACGGAGGAGTGCAGGTTGGGGTGGTGGTGGTGGGGGTCAGCACGGCGACTCCCCCGACCGAAAGTCAGCTACTTGACCTTTTAGGACTTCAGGGACCTAACGAGGTTGAGTGCACCCAGTACCAGACCTCCCAGCGGGGGAAAAATTCCATGCCGGTAGCGGGGATTGAACCCGGCAGGCGCGCTATCAACTGCGCTACGGAATTCATTCATTATGTTTATGACTTTAAAATATTCTATATTTTTCTAGTATTGTTTTCACTCATAGTTATCGTACAGGTTGCCAGCCCTCATAGGGGTATATCGAAGAAACGTTCTAGTGTGTTCAATCTGGAAATATCAAAGACTCCGCTGAGCTGTTTCTGCCGCCATCAGGTCTGGCCATACTTCTAACCCCCACGCCTCATCCTTTGCTCCCGGAGGTCTAGTAAGGCTGCAGAGCTGAAATCCCCCTGTGTTTCTAGTTATTATCCCTAACGCTGGTCTACTGATCCCAAGGTCGCGGGTTCAAACCCGGCCCAGGCCGATGGTTTTTAAGTGTGCTTAAAAGTGTAAAAGAACTCCTGCGGGACGAAATTCCGGCACGCCGGCGACGCTGATGTGATCCTGGCAATTAACAGCGGCGTTAAACAACAAAATAATTTTTTAATTTCCTACCTACTCAGACTATGGCTGAGCACTACCATTCCCTTTCCTGTTGTGCAAATACATTTTGTGAGCACAAATGATATTTATATTAATGGCTTTACAACGCGGTTTCACAGCGTATTTAACTGTACAACGCCGCAAGACATGGCAAGCCTCTTCTGTTGACCATCTCCTTCTGCCATCCGATTTCAGTTTTGTGTCAACCATAGTTTTCTTTTGGAGGATATGAAGGCCGTACAAGTAGGTTCTAAATAGCGATTTAATGGTATCAGGGACTTGCTAAATTGATTGCGAAGTGGTACTTCCAATAAATGTTGATCCTATTAACGCTCCAAACTTTTTGAATGAAGTTATCACTAAATACGAAATTAAAAAGAGATTCCAGGCACGAAAAGTACCATCTGCATTCTACAATTGCCGGTATGAGCAAACCTATAGGAATAATGGACCAGCATTCGGTGATAATCCAGCGAGCATCCATTTAGCCACAAGAGAACAGCTATAACATGTTAACTCGAGGCATTATTAAGTGTAGTGGTAAGCCTCTTCATATTTATTGCTGATCTGCGCTGCAAATACCAGAGGCGAATGGGAGGAACATTACATGTTTTCTGTTCAGCGTGATTACTAGGCATTATGATTGTAATACCTAAGGACATCGTTGGATCTCCGATACAGTGGCTCCAGAAGGAAGTACAGCCTACCATAAACATTCATGTGCAAGTTTCCTAAAATGTGCTACCTACAGAGATAAGTTTCGCTTTACTTAAACTCCTATAAGGGTTTTAATGGTAAATGAAGCTCTTGAAATCTGTACCTTATTTGGTTTGCTTATTAAATGGAAAATGTTGACCTTAGGAAAGTAGAAATAAATTAGGGCAGTATTGAATATAATAAGGAGTAAATTGTGACGTCGGCCAATGGAAAATGCGGTAGCGGCAACACCAAAGGCTCGGGCCAGGCTGCTTCAACAAAGGCGCTCAAGGTCCGGCTGCCTCACACGACTGTTGTGAATATGTGACCACACGCAGAACGGCAGAACAGGAAGAGGTTTTAGAGATTATTCGAGAAGCGTCCGGCAGCCGGTGTATTTGTAGAAGTTCGAGAAAGGTCAATGTTACGTCGTCCTTACTATATAAAAGGGCGAGGCCACAAGAGGAGCTACTAGTTACTTACCGACATGAGTTGTCGGAGTCAGTTTAGGTTTTACTTTAGAGGGAGAGCGTGTGAAATGCATGTGTACGGTGATACCGAAATTTATAACTACTTTAAAAATATTAATTAAAATAAAAGGGAAATCGAGCATTTAATAATAATAATAATAATAATAATAATAATAATAATAATAATAATAATAATAATAATAATAATAATAATAATAATAATAATAATAGTAATAATAATAATAATAATAATAGTAATAGTAATAATAATAGTAATAGTAATAGTAATAGTAATAGTAATAGTAATAGTAATAGTAATAATAATAGTAATAGTAATAATAATAATAATAATAATAATAATAATAATAATAATAATAATAATAATAATAATAATAATAATAATAATAATAATAATAATAATAATAATAATAACCATGACCATCATGACCAGCATAACCAGCATAACCAGCATTACCAGCATTACCAGCATAACCAGCATAACCATCAAAACCATCATAACCATCATAATCATCATAATCATCATCATAATAATAATCAATATAGGAGAAAACGAACAAAAAGGGGTAGCCTCATAAATGGGGGTAGTAAAACCAACGTACTTTACAGAGGGCGTCGCGTATGTTTCTCTATCGACGGACACTGCTGGTCAGACCGTCGAGGAAGCCGGACGCACGTGATATTGCACCAAAGTATTTAACATTCAATGGATAAAGAGAAAGTGCCTTAAAAGTTTATTTGTATCTTCAATTTCTGTTGATTGCTGAAGTAATTCTACGATAGTACATATATTGGTCGGTAATATCTCTTGGGGAAAAGAGTTTAAAAAATTCAGACTTCATTAAAAGCTGTTAGATCCGAAATCAGTGTCATCCTTTCAAAAACACCGACGCAAACCCAGATATATAGTACTCATTGCTGTAACAACGACAAAATTGCGGTTTACGAGAATATTCTATACACTGTTAAACGTCGGAGATTATTGTCGATTCAAATAGTTACTCCGACAAGGATGTAACGACGTGAGGCAGCAAAGTCATTCCTGATTCAACGGACGCCTCGTGAAGAAAGATAGCGAGGCAGTTAATAAGTGTTGAGTGATTGTATCATCGAAGTCAGCTGTTTGGGAGACAGAGAAAGTGAAGAAAGACAAAGGAGTAAGTCAAGGTTACCAGAGGAAAACAGTTGTGTGTTGTAATATCACGAAGGACTAAGAGTGTGTTACGTCAGTAAAAGATAACACTGTTGTGCAAAAGTTTTGTAGGAATATAAAAATGTAACTGAACTGGACTTTTGTTATTCTTGTCATAATACCAAATTATAATTGCTCGATGATAAGTTATATTTAGGTGCTCAAAATGAGCACCAAAAGACTGTGACAAATATCAAGCCCAGTTACTTTTTCTGCCACTTTATTTCGCTTAAAATTGAATTACAAAACGCAGTGTCCTTTTTATTGTTAACATAATCTGCAACTCTGTGACCTTGCAAATCACAGCTGTTCTGTTCAACGCAACCTTGACAGACACTTCACTAATATTCTCACTCTGTGTCTCACAAACTACTTCCGACGATACCCCTCACACTCTCTAACAAGAAATAAAACCAGCAAGCAACTGCGTGGTTCAACTCTGAAAGACTCGCTTCTCAGACCTGCATTCGCTTTTATTGCCGAAAATGGTGTTCGCTGAACCGCGTATTTACAAGGACTGCTGTGAGGTAGTTAACACAGGACTTATTTTCAGTCACATCATACAAATTACGATCGTTGGAAAATTTCAGTGAAAAATCAGTGTATTTCATAAATGAGGCGCAGAGGAAAATTCTATTCGGTTCCTTTTATATTGCATATAGCTATAAGTGATATTCAAAACACTGCAAAATATAAATGTGATAAAGTTCCAATAGAAAGCCCTTTGACGGCCTATTGTTACTCAAGGTAGGCAATCTTAATGCAGTGCATACACCACGTAGAACCACCCACCCCCCCCCCCACAAAAAAAACAAATAAAAAATAAAACCTTCCTATTTACATTTCAGTTAGCTATGGGTATCGAAATATCTGAGAAAGGAGATTAGCCTATGTTATAAATTTTATGAAAGAATGTTATAAGATTTAAATACTCATATGGTGTTAGAAATAATAACTTAGTTGGCTTTTGAAGAAGCGCCATATTTTGGATGAGGTGAAATGATTACTGCATCACAAGCAATCGCTATGTATTTCTATTATGGAGCTTCAATGAATAGCAACAAATATGACGGCGATTATCGTAAAAAACAGGCGTGAATATATTAAATGCATCTTAACAAAATTTAACGACTTTAGATACTAGTATCATGAATAATGTGAAATGCTACGTCCACTTATAAATAACAGATTACATGAAAAGCAGAATAACAAAATAAAACGTTGGATATTCTTTACTATATGTCCTGCAAAAATTCTTTAGGACACAGGGCGTGATTAAACGAGCGCTGACGGAACCTGCCGAAGTTGCCCCGAAATAGCGGTGTAGATAACATCCATTGTTGCAGAACCATACACCACCAACCTCTGCACCAATGCCCTGGTGCATGCCTTGCAAACGATATTAAAAGTGCACATGTGTTCACCACATTGTAAGAAGCAAACTATCTTTGTTGTTTATTGTGCAAATAAATATCCCGAACATCCCTGCAATTCGGTAAGCGCATTTCGTAAATGTGGGATGTGTTTCGCTGCTTTGGCAACATTTGTGAATATTTTTGTTCTCGCACCATTGCGTTATGAAGACAAACAAATGCACGCAGTTCCCATATGTTGAAAGCTCATTAAAGAATCACATGTTATGTCGGGAATGCGATGCCGCCCTTCACCCCGGGTGGTTTTGAGAGCAATGTTGGAATCAAAGCAACTACTGTCTCTGCGACTCGGCGCATGCGCAGTAAAGAGTTTGGACTTAACTTTCATTCATTTTATTTCACGTGAATTTATCTGTTTCTGACGTTTAGAGAGTTTTTTTTATATTTGGATCACATTTGTGACATTATTATAGAATGTAATATCGCAACTGAAGTATGGATTTCGAAAAAGGTTCCTGGGGACGTATAGTAAAGAAGAGGCCGAAATTTTAGGAAAGCAGAGTGCCTGTTCCGCTATGACAGAACATAAGCAGGCATAGGAACTTCTGTGCAATAAAGTCTGGTGGAAGCAAAAGGTTTAACTTTCACAATGGACTGTACTAGAGTTGTACTCTACTAAAACTAAGGATCAGTAGTCTTGGTACAGTGCATAAATGACGCAGTAAATGGTGGAATTACCGGTAGAATTGGTAACATTGGTAGGGAAAGAAACATAATAGAAAATATACATCATTTTGAAATTTAATGAGAAATTCCAATGTAATGATAACCAAAAACTGTAACAATGAGTTTAATCATGAGGTCAAAATAAAAAATTGTACCTTTCGGTTCAAAATAACATTACTGGTGATCGCTATCAGTGTCTTCAATCTGACCAATAGTATGCTTTGTATGCTTAGAGGTCCTTCCAAATGTTTCTGAAGACACTAATGTTCCGTAGGTTAAGCAGCCCTTTATATACCCTCTCTCAGTTTCAAGAAGTTTCGGAGTTCAACACTTCCGGTTTCCAGAGGAAGCTAGTAAAACATGATCAAGAAGCATAAATGGGCTCGATATGAGGTAACGCCCGATAGGTATGCAACACACCTAACGTACAGGTAATGCGAGTAGATTCTTAGCTGACCAAGTCTGCTAGGAAAACTACCGTATTCTATACTTATTTGTGTAGCCTACAATAGTTTTACAGCTCTAGACTACACGATAGGTAAGGACGTCGTAGATATTCTTTTGGCGTTTGAAGACAGCATTCGGACCGATATTTGCCTGCCAGTCACTGAGCTTACTCTTTCTTGTTTTGCATTATTTGTAGTGCAACGATTTGAGTGAAACTGTAAATAACGTTTATTATGTCATAACGCGTTTCTCTTTGAGACAGTTTTCCTTTGTAGATCCCCGTAAGAAAATGTAAAACACAGAGGCTTTGGGAAGACGCTTCAAAGAGGTGCGTAATGAATATATCTGATCTGAAACCTGCATGGATAAAAGTAAATTTTAATATGTTCATGCATCTATAATTCCAGAATATTATAAATCATTGAAAATCAGAATAAAGCGGATAAAAAACCTGTGATGTATGAAGATTAGGTCTTGTCATTGTATATATGATAATAATCTTTTCTATCGTCAACCTACAGTTAAGTTTACACGCAAAGTTCGACTGAGTTAGAAAGAGGAACAACAAGCAGCAAAATGGTAGGGAACTGAGATCCTGTCTTAATAATAAGGGTAAGAGACGAAACATCTTGCCACATACAAGCGCACTAAATTGCTTTGCCAAAGGAAACTAAGGAGTCATAAGTTAATATTATATCAAGAATACATACTTGTATTCCTGTTTACAGAAAATATATTTCGAAAGAACTTCATATTTACAGAAGGTTTGTCAACCTATATAGAAAACTTCATCCAGTGAGTCTGAAGAACTCGTGGTTTCCGTTTATTGTGCTTAAGGTATTCTTCATAATTAATTACATTGTGAGGAATTTTGTACTTATTTTCGAAACTGTTAATTAGTTTAGATCACATTGTCTTATTTCCTGGTCTAAAGAGATGTAATGACAGAAGAAGGTACCAACAGAACGTTGTTGTGCAAAGAGAGATACAGCATCTAAGATAACCTTTCGTTTGGTTTGTATTTTGTTCAGAAATAAAAAATATCATAAAAGACTTAAAGGTATAAGTAATTAAGTTGTGTTGTAGATGCGATGACGCGCACCCTTCATTATTTTAATGGTGTTTGTTTTCTTCCTTACGAATGTAGTCTTGTGCTTATGTTTTTCTCTTTGGTGAGTCACGAACGTCTCCCTAACCAGAGCGTGTGGTAAGGCAGGAGAAGGGGAAAAGCTAATGGAATCCCACTGTAATTAAGTCGCTAATCTCATTACGTCTTCTCAATTGAGGTGTTGTGGCGGGGGTCCCTCGCCCCGCTCAGCAAGAGACGACTGGCGTAACTCTGCAAACATCTGCTAACACCGCCGTAATTCTTCCAACCAATGATTGCATTCGTCCGCAAGTAAAACAAAAACAATTCACGGCATATCACTGCTAACGTAAGTGAAAAAGTTAAAGACATATAGACACTGGCCGAGAGCGATGCTGCCAAATGCAGTTGGAGTGTATCGGTGGTAACTTTGTACTCAAAACACATTAAATATCCTTAAAACAGTAAAGTCTTACTTTAGTGGTGTTAACTGATGGCACGTATTCAGTTGGAGAGATTTTTTTCCTTCTTCTTCTTTTTTTTTTTTTTTTATTTATTCTTCTTCTTTATCTAATTACCGTCCCCTTTTATAGAACTTGTACCCCAAGCCAGTGCTGCCGGGGAGCACAGAAATCTCTGGACCAGACAGAGTGAAGATCTGGAAGCAGGTGGGCAGCCAAGCACCAGGCATGAGAGTGAGGAAGAGGATGATATGAAATGCAGGCGAAATCGATGAATAGAAAGGTGATTATGGAGCAACTGGTGGAATGAGTGGCGGGGTAAACCGGATAACCTGCAAAAAATGCGCCCAGACGCCGCTTCGTCTACCACGAATACCACACGCGGGTCCCTGGGATCGAACCCTGGTCGCCTAGGTGGTAGCCGAGCGGTCTAACCACTCGACCACGGCGCCGCCGCTTTTTGTTCACAAGGTGGTTCACATGAAACAAAATATTTATGCACTGAGCATGAATCACTTCACGTTTGTTAATATGAAAAAACAAAAAAAGAAAAAAAAATACTTGTCCCAACTTCGATGACAGACCCTCGTGTCACAAGCACAGGGGAGAAGATAAACACAATTTTCTTTACATATTAATAATATTTCAGCGTGCTTTGAAACTGGGATGCACTAGTGCCCGATGACTAATATTTTAAAAATCATCGGGCACTCTGCAAGCGAACTGAAAGTTGATACGTTCATTTCCAAACTGCGTTGGAAGAATACCCGGGCTTAAAAGACCCACGTTTATGGTTAGGATCGAACCAGCATTATCTTATTGCCTGGAACCAGAGCTGCTACGCCAGCTCACTGCACCACAGCGAGAAAATCATAGTAACAGGGGAAGGGGGGAAGGGGAAAAAAAAAAAAAAAAAAAAAAAAAAAAGACAAAACAGATAACAATTAAATTGTATATATTGCCCATATGGCCGTTTCCTTCGGATATATGAAAAAATGCTTTAAACTGGAACTTACCTTTTTAACGCCATGGCTTTCGATTTAGGAGCAGAAGTTTTGAGCAAATTACGTAAACTTTCACGGCTGGTGTCATAAAACAGAAAATGATTATTCGGGCTTGTGGGCCGTGGTCTAGTGGAAAATATCTCTACTACCGTCAGTCGTCGCCGAGACTAGCAGAGTACTATGGTCTCACCACTGAGGATGTTCGACGCCGCTTCGAACGAAACATCTGGAAGCCCACAAGCCCTCAAGCCCGGATAATCATTTTCTGTTTTAGAAGTTTTCAAGTTATATTCTTTACAGAGCTGATGGAGCACATAAGTTACTGTCTGCATATTTTTTCAGAAATTTGAATAAAAACTGAATGATCTGCATAACCTAAAACCTACAAAATAATGTCCATTATCTTAATTCATATTTGCGTACATTGTTTCCATCCATTTAAAATGTCGTCCATATAAATCATTTGAATAATTTAAAATAAAACGTCGGTCTTGTAGGCCATAAGTAAGTTATATTTTTAGAACTTCGGAGGAATCAAAATCTTTAATTATTTTCCAAAACTAACATATTTATACTGAGCCGGTATTAGTTGCAGCAGTCAGTTACAGAAGCTTCGATTGCAATGAAGGGGAGACCGTTCCTGTATGCCCTTATATTGATGATGATAGGATCTGTAAATTATTGCTATAAAGCCCTTGCGTATTAGCAGTCCAATTAGTACCAAGGGTGAATTCAGAATCTAATATAACTAGTCTTCCATTTATAATGTCCTATAACTAGTACACTTTGTAGAACAAAAGGTTACACTATAAACAACCCTGCAACCCTTGCCGATGTTTCTGACCCTCACCCTGATTCATTTCAACCCGAAATAGCTTGCATATTAGTGACACATTTGGATATAGAGTTTCATTTCCACCCCTTCATTTAGATCCAGAAATGAACACCAAGTTGACGTCTAGTTTAATTACAGACAATGACAATATATATGATTAACAGTGAACAGCACAAGAAGTCCATAAGGAAATTCCATACCCTCACTTTAGAAACCGGAGAGGGACAAGTATCTGTCTCTGGAGACCATCACAAAAACTACAGGATTCCTCCCTCGTGGCTTCAAGTAATATCTGCATACACAGAATGCATCGTGTTATCTGCATCGACTGTTCTGTGCTATGCATAGCAATAATCTCGTTACAAAGGACAAAAGAAGGTGGGGGAAACACGGCATGAAGCATCATCCCACGGGTGTATGTATGAAAATAGTAGCATCCAAAAATACAGATGAAATGTAAAACGGAATGAATCATATTTTTCTCTTGCTCTGATTACAAGGGAGAGAACATGATGCCCAATTTGGGTGCATGTTTTTGCTACATGCACATTAAATGTAATGCTGCATTGTAGAAAATAGTAACTGGCCTGCAGAGTATTTTGTTCCTTTTTTAAAACGATGTGATAGTATCTTGTTGGGAGGCTTCTGGATTTAATTGAATAAAGCCTTTGGGACAACATTTTAACTGCATATTTTGTTGGCAAATAATATTACCATCCTAGGTATCTGTGAAACTCAACTCTCATCTGATTGGAGAAATCACATGAGATCCTAAATTTTACAAATTTAGTTGCCAAATATCAAAACACGCATATGTTTAGCAGCTTTAGAAAATAATTACTTAGACAATACTTTAAACATATCTGTGAGCTTTTACGGCTAAATCGTATACGACATAAAAAGAAAAGTTTACTTTTTTTGACAAGTGCTTTATGCAACACTACATTATAAATAAGTCGTATCATATTCAATACCATACATAATTTGCTCATTATGGTACACCAAATTGTCAATATAAACAATGTTATATTTCCCATGGCAATGACAAAATATCGGTTTATTAAAAAAGATATAATTTTGCGATACTCTTTAACAAGGGACGAAGATTCAAAAAGCTCTGCACATTGTTAAATATAGAATAATTAAGGCCTGAATTCATCATTATTAGTGCTGTTAATAGGCTACATCACAGTCTGTAACACGTGCTCACGTGTCTTCCTGGAATGCATGTAAGTGACTTTCTTCAATTTATCAGTTCAGGAATAACAAGCGAATACATGAAGACGTTCTTGCTTATGTGTGTGATTATCAAATTATTACATGATTTATTTCTTATAATTTATAATGCTAAAATACATATCCAAAGTGTTATAGATATGTAAGCTCGAGGATAATCTTAATGACACCGGTGAAAAGTGATGCTCACTAGTTTCGTATTCATGAAGATTATATGCAAGATGTGCAGACATTATGCGTAGCTATTGCATTCAAAATCAGGAATAATCGGATAATCATGGCATGCGTACTTGAACCATTTTTAAGGAATTACGGCATTACCACCTTCTACTTGATATCATACATGTTACCTTTAACGTAGAGATTAAAATCTTCATTCGCCCTGACAAACATGTGAACATTTTATTACGAGAATTGTCACATTAAAGCAATCATTAGTTAAGAAACAAAACGTAGGCAATAATTTCCATTGACATAGAAACATAGCACTCTCTAGTTCATCTGCGTGCTGATGCCGTGTGCGTCTCCCGTCTCGTCCTCCAATAACTCTGCTGCCAGCTACTCTAGTGTGCATTCTGAAACATTTTTTCTCATGGTATCCTTAGGTGGGCTGAGATAAGCCAACATTAATTAATTTATCTGATAATTTTAATAAAGGCTAATGATGAGCTGTTAGAAACGGCTTGCCAGATGTTTCAGGTAGTAGAAATAAACTGTATCTGAATCGTGTCTCTCAGAATTGCACATAACTATTATATTATATCGGATAAGTTCGGGTATATCCAGATGTTATGGTTTAAAAATAACGGTTTCTTGAATAAAAATATGAAGCCTAAAGGGTAAGGGGTATACACGGAAGGGACTACTCCTGCACTGCGATCTACAGACATTTATTATGGCTAACACACTCAGAAGGCAGGGATGAAGTGAGGAAACCGCAGGGTGTTACAGGACCGCAGCCAGATGGGTCACAGAGACGCGCGGAAGTCCCTAACAAGTGTGAAATCCCTTCATCCCGGCGCCAGGTGCCGTCGAGGAGCCACCACGCCGCGGGACAGCGGCAGCCCAATGCCACCTAGCACTGAGAACAACAGTTACAATGCACAAGGATCCACGTCATCTGATCAACACCACCAAACACCACGCGCCTTAAGGTACACGTGAAATATGATAAGGAAATGGAATGAGGGGAAATTATGGAAAGGAAATCGTGGTATGAAGTTAAGCCTCCTAACAGTCGCCCGTGTCAAGAAGAAACCACGGATAACCCAAGTCAGAGTGTGTGGTCACCGGGGATCGACCTCGAGACCTCCCTAATGCGAGTCGCACACGTTGCCACGGCGCACCTTGCTGGGTCATGTGAGATCTACGTTGCCTACGTGAGTCGCGGAAATGATAAGCGGAAGCTTGCTTGGCGATGCGAGCTAGTAGTACCTATGCGCGGTCTTCAAGCGCTGCGACGGCCAATAATAAACAATCGCAGTACACGCTTTTACTTCTCGTAAAATGCAAATGAAAAGACACGACTTTGAGAAATACGCGCTCTTTTATTAACCTAAGTCCAGCGAACTAACCATCACTCCCACCAACGTTATTACATAGTGTGCCAATCTTACAGCTGCTACACAATTTTTACTCTGATTTGCTCAATCCTAAGAACGTCATTTCCTTCCTAATTATCAGCAATTTCTCAAGTGCATTAAGAAGTCTGGGATGGAAAACATAATTGAATTCCAGGAATGCCTTGGGCTAATTGCCTTTATCCCATTGTGCATTGATTTTAATACACGGCAGTTGTCTGTTGCATTTATCTAGCCTACTTCCCTACCATTTTGTTATGCAATACAATTACCCGTCAATAATTCAATGCTAAATTAGTATAAGCTTTAGCCATCAAGCTTTGACACAGCAAAAGCTGCTTATTTCTGTCCATTTAATGTGCAAATTCTCGATTATTTTGAATATGATGTCGCTATATTGCTATCTTACTACTGTAATTGAGATGTGCTAAATTAATTCATTTTGTATATGAATTATTCAAATCTATATACACCACTAACAAATTCAAATAAAATGTCCCCTTGTCGATGGCACAATTGACTGCTGAAGTGTTGACGTCGTAACATTGCGCAGAATCATAGGCCAAAATGAAATCGTAACATTTTAATATTAATTATTAATATATAATTTAGGAATTAGAATTGCATAAACGTTGTATAGAACTCACGTTTAATATTGATTATGGGACTTAATGTACTCGCTGTCGCCTGTGGGATAAATATTGACTTGTTGCCGTATTCCCCAACACATCACTCTGGCTGTAAAACTATGAGTAATGATTATTCTCCACCGTGTGAAATGTTCACTATTTTTAGATATTTTGTAAAAGTTGCTATATCCAAGTTTCGCTAAAACTTGTAGAATGCAGTACTTGTAACGTGGAAGGAACTTGAAGGGTTGCACTCTTATACTGAAGCAGATAATGGAAAAAGAGGAGAATTTAGTCTTGAATCTCATATTATAGCTTTCGTTGACTATGAAAAGGAGTTTGAGCGTTTAAGTAAGAAAATGCTATGCGTCATGCTTCTAAAAACAACCAAATCATCTGATTAAAGTGATTATACCCTTACTGGGTATAGACAATCCATTGCAAATTCAAATTGGAAGATATCGTAAACTGATACAAGTAGGTAAATCAAGGCGTAAGAAGGTTGTAACTTATCTTCTATATTATTTTCCATTTACATATATGATCCGATAAGAGAATGGATGATTACAATTAATAGAGGCATTTGCATTACACCAAATTTTGCTTTTAAGAAAAATAAAACTGAAGATGCCCTGCAAAGAATAGTGTATATGTTACAGAAGTTGTGTGAGAATTATAATTTTATAATTTCGATATATATGATCAAAAATGGCTTACCTGTGTAAGTATACCTTTGATGTTACATTTGATAAAATACAAACACATTTCAATTATAAAAATGAAGTCTTTTAAAAAATAAGTTACCCATGTTCCAACAAATATGCGTACGATAAATATAAGGCTAAAACTAAAACACGAATGCAGTTTTAGGTTGCAGTGGTCTTGCCTGCTTTTCTTTATAGTTCTGAAACACGAATACTGACGAAAGGTGACAGAAACAGGAACAGGCTGCCAAAATGAGATTCTTGAGAACAGTGAACGGATGTACGTCCTTGGAAAAATCTCCAATGAAAAAATAAGGGGAGAGTGGCAGAAAAAAAATTATGAACTGTAGAAATTAATAGAGACAGCTGTTAATAGAATGCCGAAAGAGAGTGTACCAAAAAAGGGATAGTGCTATAGGTCTAAGGGAAGAAGACACCCGAGAAGACCAAGAGAACGATGCTCAGAAATATTTTGAAGCGGAACAGGCAGCATAATCTAATTCTGAAGACCAGATATTCCAATCTTATTTTGTTAAACCCCTATGCACCGACGTTCAACCGTATCTCTTTGGAGACACTTATGGCCTCCCCGCTTCCCTCCTTCAGTTGGACGGACAGATTCATGTGTCCATCAATATCAGTGATGGACACAAACAGGCGATTCCATGGCAAATTCTCAGTAATAACTTCAATTTTCTGGGAATATCCTCCAAGGACCTCTTCATTCTGGATGATTTTTGCATAAATGTTAAACAGCAAGGGACTGACAAGTGTTCTCTAAATATTTAGGTTGCAATATATCGTATTTAAAAGAACAAGATGCTATAAATAACATCAGTAAATTTCAGCAAATGTGCGGAACAATAAGAACTTTAAGGAATAAAGCACAACGTTCAACACAACTAAAATTTTACAAAACATTAGACGTGTCACTTTTAACTTGTGGCGCGGAAAACTCGTCCATAAATCGAGCAGTGAAAATAGAAAGCAATGGAATTAAATTTCTAAGAAGTGTGGCTGGTGTCACTCTCTTAGATCATCAGAGAAGTGAAAATATACGAAAACAACTGGACATTTTCAACTTGACTGAATTAATAGAGCATAAAAAGAATAACTACAAGTGCTACCAATACACAACAGGAATGAATGACGAGCGACTACCTAAAAGAATGTTAAATTACAAACCAAGATGACATAGATATGTAGGCAGACCAAGAATAAGATGGACGATATCGCCTTTGAAGACAGAACAGGTCAATGGGCCTAATCCTTGTGGTTGATGATGACTTTTTTTCTTTTGAGTGAACCATTTCCGAGACATTCTTTATTAGTTATTTGGATTTGTCAATACCTATACTTTTCTCAAACAGGAATATGTTATTCGTTTTTCTTTTATCTCTTGGCCTTGTAAAGAGAGTGGAATTTCAAAGACTTCGCATAGAAACCACCTATTAGAACATTTCACTATCGCTTAGAGCCTACTATATTCCCATATTCCCCTTACATTTACAAGAAATTTGTAATAAGATATCTGAAAATGCTTATGTCGATTAAAAGGTACTTGATAGAGAAATAACTACGTATTTGTAAGTATTGTGTGTATAAGACCAGGTATAGCTCTATATATGTACATTTGCAAACTGAGTTTCTCCAAATTGAACTATATTAAAAGTCTGTATCGCAGATAGGTTACGTGACGATTACCCGGTGATCGCACTTCGCCTTTGTCGCCAAATATAGATAGACTTGTTAAGCAGTACCAAAGCAGCCACTAATGAGCAGATATTTGTCGCGTAAGATTTGAAAGTGCTTTCATAAATTAAACTTAACATACATATAACGAAACCTCCACTGCAATACAATTGAATTTTAAAAGAGTGGCACGTTCGCATTAAGAGGAAGGAAGTAAATCCAAATGTTGAACATCGTTGTTCTTAAGCATTTCCCATCCAGCTTCTTTGTCATAAGTAACATACAGTACACTTCTCAAGAACATTCGCAAACAAGGGAACATCGTATTCTCCTACAGCAATGAATCACGTCCCTGACGCGCAGTGGTAGAGTTTTCTCGACTTCACTTTTGATCGGTCATTTGGGGTCACGAACATGTGCAGGATGACGGATGAATCTCCAGTGACATCTTACGACCTGCACAATGCAATGGTGTACACAATCACAACGGTTTCCTTGACAGGACAGCAGCCTGGCTACGATATCTTACTCTCTCACAAGATGGGAGAGTTCACCTCTCCTCTTTGCCCATACATCAACTTGACTACACCGAAAGTCAAGCTTTATCAGTTTTACTCTTTGACCACAGTTGAGGGTCCATTGTTGTCTGTCTGCCTCGCTCATTCTTTGATGTTTATTTAAATAAACAAAGCAAACAAACGCAAGATTGTAGACTGGTTTATAATGCTGCGTGCTCATCATTCTAAAGATATGGAGAACGAGATCTGTAGAAAGACGCTATGTACATGAAAAGCTGTTGGTTATTCCGCAGACAAAAGGAATTCCATTTTTATTCCTTCTCTATTTTTCGTATTTCATTTATATTTTTTATTTATTACGTTTTAACCTAACAATGCCAACTGTATCCCCACCTTCTGTAACCTTTTAATTGTTTGATTAAAGCCATACAGTTAATATTATTGCCAGTCACTGTTTCTATAGGTTGCCGTTCGTTCTTGACGAATGACCTTGAGTAGAAATCCAATGAGTGAGCCTACCCTTAATAAACAGGTCAGCAAATGTTTATGCTACGATAACAGACACCTCTGTTTTCCTCTGTCGCGTTTGTGTATACAGTCGACTGCAGAAGTTTTGTGCGGTACGGATATATGTATGCATGCAACGAAAATAGCAATTCAGACGAGGGAGAGATGTCGGGAATAGAATAAATGCAAGAAAGTTAAGTGGAAACAGTTATAGAGGTATAGTGTATAATACGTGTGGCTGATATTACTGCAAGTGTCATAAATTGATTTGTAGTGTTGTACTACTTCAGCTCAGAAGCATGCGCGTCATCTCACTGCAGACTGTACCTCCTCTCTCTCGTTCCCGCAAAAGCTGAGTAGAGACTCGCATTCAACCTTTCATATAAAATTTTCATTCGTCAAGAAGTAACGCGCGACCTATATCACTGAACTGCGTAATTGCTTCAAAGTTTTCATTGCTGGTCTTTCTGAGACACAATGAAATGTGAAGCATCTCCCATCGGTATGATGTGAGTCATATAAAAAGACAAAAAACAATTGGTTAAACAGTGTGAAATATTACTTTTATAAACATGACAAGATATAATACCCAATATTAAAATGTGAACTTTGGATATTATCTTAGGGGAGAAGAAGCTTGCAATAACCTTTTAGCAGGACTGGAGTACAAGTGGAGGAGATTTTGCAGCGTGTGAACTCAGGGCAATTGTATGTCAGACCCCTGGGAGGAAGGGATGAGATGAGAGCGCCCTACTGCATTTTGGAACCCGGGTGAGGTCCGCGAGCCAACGAAGATAACCTTTGCTTTGAGCCCTCTGTTCAACGTTTAGAAACTTAGATTAATATTTTCGTTTTCTGAAACATTCCTAAAAGCAAACTGTATATTAAGTATTATTGTTGCACTTAGCAGGATAAAACATTTAGGTGTATACAGCTTCGAATGTTAAGTAGAGCGGCGGCGTATTTTACATTGGAAGCAACTGATAAGCTGTTGAATGAGGTTTTCGACAGCAGCTCAGTTCCAAATTCTATAAAAATTTGCACATCCATGCAAAAGCAAATTAAACGATTTAAATAGCACAACCTGTATTCGTGTATTGTGTTAACTACGGATATCTTCTCTTTATTTCCATAGCTTTCTCGTACTATCTATCCACCATATCTGCCCTCCATCTCTCCGTCGGTCTAGATGGCAAGTTCTAGTTGGTTAGACGCTAGCCTACTGATCTCAAGGTCGCGAGTTCAAATTCGGCCCAGATCGAATGTTTTTAAGTGTGCTTAAAAACGACAGCTCCAGCTCATTTACTGGCATGTAAAAGAATTCCTGCGGGTCAAAATTCCGGCACAGCGGCGACACTGATGTGATTCTGGGAATTGACAGCTTCGTTAAGCAACAAATTAATTTTAAATTTTAATCCATCTCTTTCCACCGTATCCCTCTGCAAATCTGCTGTGCCGATTTTCCCTTTCTAATTTTCCCTCTGTCGATTCTTCCATGTGTTCTATGCCACTCTACTTCCTGCTTACCGTCCTCGAGAAAAGTATTTTGATCCCTGGAATAAAAACGGACAGGAAAAGATCCTGTATCCTAAAAAGAATGAAATATGCCATTCTCTTTTGCTCGCATTTACCGCTTTCTCTCTCCCTCTTTCCGCTCTCTCTCTCTTTCTCTCTTCCCCTCTATCTTCCTCCATCTCCCCTTCTCTCCCTCTCCCTCTCGCCCACTCTCTCACTCTCCCCACTCTCCTCCACTCTCTCTCTCCATCTCCCTCCCTCTCCCTCTCTCTACCCCTCTCTCTAAGCCATCGTTAAGCGAGGCATTTTGGCATTTCCCATGGAACCAGATTAGAAAGCACTTTTCAATCAAGAGGAACAAGAACATAACGTAGTATAACTCTAAACATTTATGCCATAGAAATTTGCCAGATATCAAAGTTAGCATGAAAAACTACGTCTATAAACTTTGGTATGAAATATTTTTATAAAACTCTACAAGTGACACGTGTAGATTTTTAACCTCGCACTTATTATAAACACCCCTCAAGTAAAAAGTATTGATAATGATCTTTATATTTTGATTCGAACATGCAGTGCAATATGAGTCTACTAAGTTATTTACAAAAGTATTAAATTAATGAGAAAACTTGGTGACAATTTTGATTGCTATTATTTACTTTTAAACTGTTGTTACTGTAATACGAAATAGTGTCCACTAAAACCTAACCTTTCAACAGAGACTGACGACCAGACTTGATAATCAAAACCTCTGCTACTCAGCCCCTGTAAAATATCTTGTGAATAATGTAGAACAGCACTTGGGCCTGCTTCATTCTTGAGTACCGTTAGTCATATCCATTAATCTTCCCTGCTTCTGTATGTGTATAACAGCACGTTAGATATTCTTGCGGTACAAAATAAGAAAGCATTCGTTTCAGATTGTAGCTGCCAGGAACCTTTCCAACTGTTAGCATTTCCCTCCCACAAACTCGGTCTGTGGACAATGCACGGTAGTGACTAATCATGGAAGGCAGGTGTGTTTGTGAATGGTAGATCAAGATGTGCGTGAAATTGAGGTTTCCGACTACCGTACAAAGACACTTGGATTGACATAACGGAATTCCATTTGTAAGTGAAACGAGATCATTATCTTACAAAAGTTGTCTTCAAGTTGTGATGTCTTAGGTCAGGGTCTGGATTAAATCCCCTTACATATCGCCAGTTCCCATTTTCTCATTTTGGTATTAGCCTTATACATTAGAAGGAAGCGGAAAATGCAAGATTCATTCCTATTACGCACATTACTATTGTTTAATTTTTAAAAGATGCAAGGTTTGTTCAAAAATGGAGTAAAACTTTCTCTACCATTTGCCTGTAAAACATAGAGGAAGTATTACCTGCAACCCATACCCACAAATTCAAAACCAAGATTTCATCGGAAATACATGTTTTCAGGTTTCCTGAATAAAAAGGCTTTCTTTTGAAAAAGGTTTGTTTGTCAATATCATAAACAAGAATTTGATACTCAGCAAGCTTGTATTTAAGTTCGGTATCTTTCAACAATACGACACAAAGATTTTTCAGAAGAACCATCACACCAAACTGCCCTTTAATGGAAAATTGTTCCCTGTTTTTATTTTTTCCAAAGTGATTCAAACGATTTCGATTAAAATACCATATATTTGAGATACTTTATAACAGGTAAAATGTAAGATTTGAGGTTTCAGGGAGCAGAAGTGCATTAATTCTGTGAATTCCTATTAATGTTGAATAACTGTTGCATATTTGGTAAACCATAATACAAAATCTTATTATTTAAAAATGTACATTTCATTAAACATAACATAACATTTTTGTGACGTTAGTCAATTCTGAGAAATTCTTTGTTGTTGGTTTGAATGTTCAAATGCTTAAGGTTTTTTTTCATTTCACTATTTATCCTTTTTTCTTGTGGTCATGCAAAGAAAGTGGATTTTAAAGTTACTGCAATGGACGTCACTATCTATCTGTAATCCCGTTATATCTTGACACCCTAATTATTAACGGTTAAGATATATACCAAGTGGCCCATTTAATCCGGCATTGGGATATGTAGATAGCCCTTCGAGCGTTAAAATAGCTGGAGAACGCAAAGGGTTTTTCCTTGATATTCATTCTTATTGTTTTGATTTACAAATACTAGTGCACTTTTACTTTTCTGAACTGGTAAGTGCTGTTGGCGTACCTTCATGGTGTGCAAAACACATGAAGTTTCAAAGCCATTAAATAACATGCTTTGAAAATCTGAGCTAGCTCTTGTTTCCTGCAACAAGACGTGTAAATGCGTAATGATATTCCATCTGGATTATGAAAAATTATGTATGATAATTAACCTTTAAGAAACGATTATAGTTAAGTGAATAGAGAAACTCATGTGAATGCAACACATCAGTTGTTAAATTATCCTGTTCCACGTACATGTTTCTCAGCATGCCTGTTTAGAGCTCACTGAAATCTCGACATCAAACTTTTGTATGGTTACATACTTCTATGGCCTACTATAAACAAATGGCGGGGGAAATAATGGGTTTAAATTAGTTGAAACAGCTGTTTTCCCAATAGATCAGTGCTGTGATGTTAAGGTTTCTAGTGGCAAGGAAGTTATGTATGAAAAATAAACGTTTCTCCGTTATTTGAACGAAGGAAAAACAGCAAACAGTGGAAATGTTCTTACCATTTTCTCGGCGGCAGCTTTGGAGAAGGTCCCCAAATTACTCCTCTCTATACAACTTAATACCCTAATTCCCAAATTCCGTAACAACGGTCTCTAAACTGCTGCCTTGAGAGAGACGTCTGGAAAGAAGACTCGGTCGATATCATTGTTGCTACTGTGGAGATTACCTCGTGCACCCATTTTACTAATGTAGTAAAGGAATTTCTTTTCTGCCTGCGCTTGAGCGCCCAAGAGAACATTAGCGAAGAAACAGCGGTATAAAGACCACAGACGGAGACTGCCTTCACAAAGGACAGAAATAAAAGGAGAAGAAGAAGATACTTATCGCTATACACGATTCTATTATGTGTTTGGTACGGCTATTGTGTTCTTGCACAAGTATTTCTCCAAGGTTTGTGATTATACAGAAGACCATGAAACCATGGAGACAAAAGATATTGATGACGTCTCTGTGGGAAGCTACTTTTATATTTTCACAGGTTCTTTTTCTACATACGCATGTTCGTTATTATAGCGCCTAGATTTTAATGGCTTATGCCGCACAACAGGCAAGCTGATAAATCTTTATCATACTTCCCAGATTATAAAAATGCATATTTATTAGGACATTTTTGGTAATGTTATGGCATTTTCTGCTAAGAGCATTTTCGTTTTCCATGTTACACATATATTTTGTTATGCTCTTGCTCTTGACTAAGTTCCCAGCGTCCGACACTTTTTGATTCCGTATCCAAAATCTCAGTTTTCATGGATGTACTGTCGCTGCTACGGTTGTGAATTATGAAATCTTTTTCTGAGGTTGTGTGTTACTATTAAGTTAGGTGATAAATCCAATGCAGGCTAATAATTAAGTGAATTGTTGACTATTTGAGGACATACCAGGTGGAAGGTACTTTTTCAGATATACGTTAACTAGGGATTCTACATTATGAGTGTTACAGATATGTCCAATGCAGTTATTGTTAATAAAGAACCGCTAGGCTGAAAAAAAGTATTTGCGTCAAATATCTGGAGCCATCAAGCTTCTTGACGAATGGATATAATTGGATATAAATGGTTTATTATTTGACTGTTGCAAAACATAGTGGGAACAATGGTTTAATGCATTTCTACCTTAGTTAAAATGAATGTTAATGTCATGCATCTATTCGTCAAGAGGTACATGGGTACAAATCTTTAACACAAATTATTTTTTTAATAATAGCTTCATAGTGTAGCGCCTGCTGGATACTTGCCTAAGAGAAATGAAAAATACTCTTTTATTACTGTGAGAAGATCCATAAAACAATAGAAGCCATAACTAAAAACTTTATTTGTGGATAGTCGAAGTCCATGTTGTAGTCTCTTCTTCGGTTTTCTCAAGACGTAGTAAAAAAAAGAAGTATAATTTAAATTATACAATGCTTATTATTTCTTTAATATTGAAAACAATCGCAACATTTGACATCAATATTGTGCTCGAACGATATTTATAAGCGTCACTACCGAGTATATAGGTCAGTATGTCACTACCTGATTTCGTTTGTAAGTTTACTGATTTTATCTCTTCTTGGTTAAACCTATTTTACCTAGGTACGTATAACAAAAATAATATGAATGACCGAAATGTAAAGTTAGGACAATAAATGAAATGTCTTTATCACAGATATAAGTGAATATCAATGATAAGTTAATCTAAAACATTTAGCGCTGAACATTTATATATAAGTACAACATTTGCAAAAATTCAAGTTACAAAAATCTGATATGTTGCACTCACACGACTTTGTTTACAGTGCACTAACTATTCCTACAAATTCTTATTTCTCTATTTTCTTGATGTTAGTCGTGATAAACATTTGCAGAATTTGCAGAATTGCTTTGAGTGATACTCAAATGTCTTAAAACTTTGAAATTCCGTTCTCTTTGCATGACCAAGAGATAAAAAAGTGAATAACGATCTCCCGTTTCCGAAAGGTTCAAGTACTGCAAAACTTGCACAAAAACTAAGGAATATTTCCACTGTGAGATAGCTTGTGTGTTTTAACGAGAACTACATTGTTTGTATAGTAACATTTGGTCTATCTATTACGGTTTACCAGTTATGCAAAAGTCATCAAGATTAAACAGGATTACATAGGCTATAGCCATAAAATTGAAAATATAAATTTTATTTATCACAAAATATCTTGAAAACATGGCATTTTCACCAAAATCTTAGAGCCATTTGTGACAAAATAAAAATTTTCCATGTAAAGAGTAGATTAGGGTGAAGGAATTTTGCTCAAAATCTTTGTATCGCAACCTTGAAGATATTACACTGAAATACCAAGTTTGGTTTTAAACCGACTTTTGGTTTTTGAGTTATACTGTTCACAGGCAGACAGACAGAAGACACACACATACATGCACGCGTGGATGATTTCCTAAAATTGCTTTTTGTATTCTGGAGGCCTTAAATTATATATTTCCGGTGAAATCTTGACATCGGAATTTTGGTTCGAATACAATACTTCCCCTACTTACTATACGTAGCAGAGAAATTAAACGTGACTTATGCTTCTGGAAATTACTCAGTGCGCGAGTATGTGTAACAATTCAACTAATCCTTGATAATGGTAAGTTTATAAAAGGGCTGGTTTTTGTCTTCATTCATTATTTTAGAAAGAACTCTTGCTTTACTAGTTGTAGTAAACATTTGCCCCTATCTCTTAAGACATTAACCTTAGGCACCATTTTTTGTAGCAGAGTTTCACCTTTAGAGACATGCTGCGTTTCATCCAAATATTTGAAGCCTCTTTTCAGAAAACCCTATGTAAAATTATAAGTCGTAGAATTTCCCTTAAAATAAATTAAGACAAATGATAGAAACTCTCATGTGAATGTGAATGTTGCGTCTAAAATAACTCATTTTAACCAATTAATATTTCTGTGTTTGTTGAGAAGCTCAATGGATAAGCTCGTTGACATTCTCTTTTATTTATTTCAAGCTGACAAACTTTTTGTGGAAATAGGTTTAAAGCTCATTATTCTATATCTGCAAAAAAGTTTACTACCCTTAAAAGTATTATTTGTCACACATCCTTGCTGTATTCACAACGCTAACGTAAAATACAATACGCCTACTATCTTTCCTTCGAACTCACACAGTATTTAACGTAGTAAAATCGATAGTTTAATTTAGCAAATTTGAGTAACGCGATGTTGTTTCCTATAGCCATTATGCGTTCCATTTCGTTAATTAGTGAAAATGTTATTTCTGTTGAAACTCATATAAATGAAATAACTGACATATTTTATCTCAATTCGCCCCGCCCCATTTCCCCATGTTTATGCAATGAATGCAACATCTGTGTGTGTGCGCCTGAACTAATCGTATCTAAAAGCGAAGGTTTAATTTTTGAGCTGTTAATGCAGCTGCACGAAAATAAACAGTATAATTTGTATCCCTGGAGCGTTATTCTTTTTATTCTTGCACTGCAACTGAAATAATGAATGGAAAGAAAATCACGTGTGACAGTTTAATTTATCGGCTTTGGTGCTCTCTTTTCATAGAAATGTTGACAATCTAGAATAATGTAGCTGAGTTGTTTAAGTGCTAATGCAATATATTTTTAAAACTGCAGTATAAAATACGGATTGTTTTGCTTTATTATATTATTACTTTCGCTACATACTTACACTACATATTTTATTCGTCCCAAAAATTCATACATTCTCTGCAGATAATGTTTCGAGACTCCCTGAGTCCAGGAAAAGCATTTTTAGAAAAAGCTCAACATGGTGTATGAGTGTGTGTGTGTGTGTGTGTGTGTGTGTGTGTGTGTGTGTGTGTGTGTGTGTGTGTGTGTGTGTGTGTGTGTGTGTGTGTCGGTTGGATTCTGTGAACAACGTAACCGTTCAATAGTGTGACTCCGGGCTCGGAGTACAACAAAGGATGGATGAAGCCAAGCTACTTCATATCACATGCTGGGCCTGCGAGAGGGCAAAGGAGTTCATGATCAGGCTGCTTTGTATGTCACTTTGTGTGTACGTGACTAACAACAATCGAAGCGGCTACACAAAAATGGGTTTTCTCTGGAATCGCTGAGAAAGATCCAGCTGCGTCACTGCTGGCGTTATTAAAGGAGTTTGCGAAAGGTGCGTGTGACGTCATCCCCACTATACAATGTGGTTCATCTGTGCGTTATTATTTTTGGAAATAGGCAACACTTCATGCACTGAAAGCTACAAGGTTGGAATTACCGTGCTTATCGACAATTTGGTAGCCATGTAAATCTACCTGATCTTCATGGGAAAACAGGTTAGATTTGCATGGCTAGCAAATGGTCGACAAGTACAGCAATTGCAACCTAGTTGCTTTCAGAGTGTGAAGTGTTGCCTATCCCAAAAATAATAAGGCAAAGGTGAACCACCTGGTATATCGAGGCCAGAAATCTGCAATTGGTTTCAGTTTTATCCCGATTCAGTCAGTGCATCGTAAGAAGAGTTAATGAGCGTCGATTGATCGTATCGACGAATTAGTGTGTAAGAAACAAAGAAAGTGAAGAAAGACACTGAAAGCAGGTTACGAGCAGTAAAATTTGTGAGATGTGACAGCCCGAAAGACTCTAGGCTGTGTTAACAATGAGATGAAGACTGTATTTGTGGTAAAATTTTAGGAGACAATAAAGTGATTTAAAAATAACCGGTCTGATTTTGTCATTTTATCATAAACCATATTGGTAAAGTACAACATCGCTCAACGATGAGACGAAGATTTTCAAATAATTCCCCGTTCCCCAAACTAGGCTTTGTATGTTTTTGTAGTATTTAACGCCCGCGTTTACTCTATCGGCCATCATATAGTGGCAAGCTCTTAAAAGATTAGGGAGTCTCTTGAAGCCAACTGTATTTCTCTGTTCTTACTGTGCCTATAAGGACATATGCAGTAAGACAGGTTGTACAAATGTTTATCTCGATTACATAGAAGAATAAACGTTTGCAGGAAGTGTTTGTACAAGAGTAGAAGAAGTCATGCAATGCAGCACATCATCTTTTTTGTGTAATGTTAACATTAAAATTAATAGCAATCATATGGGAAGTACGTGATTTAATTCTGTTTATTTTATAGAACGGTGCTTTAAAAGTTTTAGCATACTTTGCATATCAGATTCTGACAGATGTGCTTGTGATGGAGAGAATACGTGAATTACTTTCATGGAATATAATAATTAATTCTGAAAGTCTCCAAAATAACGACCTGAATTCAATTTGACAAATCATTACTCTTTTACTCTTCAAATATTGTCAGAATAGCACCAAAAACCAAACAAGTGAACAGTCTATAATTTAAAGTACACAATAGCAGAGTAAAAATCGTTTTTAGACAGTTGATAGTAAAAGTCGGACTTTTAGCAGTTCATGACAGTGTTAAAAGTACAAAATTCTTCCATTCATTGCTCAAAAGCTTTTAATACTCCGATAATGATAACTTTGGTTTCTTACAGAATGTGACTAATGGCTTCATTCAAGTAGGCCACGAATTTCAGTTATATAATGCTTATACGTATAAAATGGCGAGTCGTTTGAATGTGAATATGGACTGTGCTGAACCTATTGAAGTTATACAAGCAGCGGAGAGACTGAAATAAGAATTGTTATCCAAAAACTCAAGAAACCAATATGACGTTGCATACAACGGATTCTGGACTGCTGTAAGATAAAAAAACACACTTTTTTCACTGCCTTCTTTGCGTAGAATATTGTTTTATTTTGTTCACAGCTTTCCTCAACTCGGCTTGTGGCCTCGTTTCGGAATCACACCTACTCACAAAGTAAAATGTTCCTTTTAACCCTTGTATCATAAATAACTATTGCTACTAAGACCGAATTTACTACCACGTATCATTAAACAGTCTAGAAAGATAGTGCCTTCGGAGCGTTGAATCTGCAGATGTTTGACATGTTCAGCTCCTAGAACATTTTACATAGAATGAAACAGACCAATACCTATGTATAAACCCAGGGTTTCTACAAAAGAAGCTCAGAGTTTTAAGACATAACAAATAAAATTGAGCAGATGGAAACTACCCAGGTATTCAAACATGTTCAGCTTTTCAGTTGGAGTCGGGGATAAAGATTTAGAATCCTAATTTTACTATTATTTCATATTTTCAATATATAGGAATTTGGTATTTAATTTGAATCATTGAAAGGACTGAGCACTCTCAAACTGGGTTTACTGTAACTTTTTTAAATTTATTTATTTGTTTATACGTATATATTTATTTATTATTTCATGATAATGCTCTATTTCACATCGTACAGTTTTAGAATTCCGAATTCCGAACAGATGGATTAGGTGAAGTCAAACCACTCGCTTTCTACACATTTATATGCACTACATAGATATATTATCTATTACATTCGATCCAAAATTTCAGTATCGAGATATCACTTAAAGAGACGCATACTTTAACATACCTAACTTCGTGTGTTATCTACGAGTATAAAGAGTAGAACTTAAAACGAAACACCAGGAAAACACGGAAGATGGTATTTAAATTCTGCGTCTTCAAAAGATGGGACACCATTTTCTTAAAAATTCTCACCAACCCAAAACATTGCCAGCATCAAAATCTTTAGTTATTACTAATTTTATGAAAAATGTGTCTCAAGGATTTAGGTTAAACTAGTTTGTAATTAAGATAGTTGCAAGGCAAATAAAACACATTGCTTGAATTATTTTATGCCTTGAGCGATTTTCTTCATTGAGATTGAATTTTGCACTTTTTTATTAGTGATAATGTCTTCTATTTGCTTTATTTAGTTTAAACTATCATTAGGGCTCAATGTTTTAAGAGATTTTTCTAATTATTAAATATTCTATGTGCAGCTTACTTTGCTAATAATTACTTACGTATTCAGTTATTATGATAGGTATTATTCGCAAAATGTAATCGTGACAGATTGCGCAATGGGGAGGTAAAATTGAAAAGTTAACTAACTCGCGAATTATAGAAGTTGTGTAATTTTATGTTGAATTCCACATTCTGGCCTTTTTCCCTTATTAATACTAATAATCCAATAATAATAATAATAATAATAATAATAATAATAATAATAATAATAATAATAATAATAATAATAATAATAATAATAATAATAATAATAATAATAATAATAATAATAATAATAATATAATGATAATATAATATAATGATAATAATTAATAATAATGAATAATGGTGGCGGTGGTGGTGGTGGTGGTGATGATGATGATGATGATGATGATGATGATGATGATGAAAAATCCTATTAGTAATTTAATATTTCTGTTATTCAGGCTCTGCATTTTTAGCAAATGCCAACCATGATAGAATAAAGGAAATAAATACTCTTCTAATGAACACATTTTCTGTTATGCTTATTTTGTTAACATTTTGAAAAATCAATTGAAGTTTGGGAATGGGGATGCTGTTGAAGCCTTAATGCTTCTCAAATAGAAAACTCGGTGCTTGTCAAGTTTTGCCATTTCATGTTTGCAGACAGTTTGGCTGCCCGGTTCTAATGCGGACGATGAACGATTTTGTCAGGATACAATTGCTTGTAAGAAACCGGCACCTTGGAATACTCACAAGTACTGTAACAAGGACAATTCTTCATTATTGGGATACTTGGAAAAACTAAAGTTTAGACGTACAACATATGATTTAATAGCTTGGCAGTAACATAATAGATTGTAGGTATAATATTAACTGAGATAACCAATATTTTATTTGCAACCATTTTATTTTAAAATGTAAGATATAATTCAACGAGAGCAGATTCACCTTCCGACGAAAGAGGAGGTGGGGTTCTAGCCGCTAATTATACAAGCGTCTCCAAAGAGACAGAGTTGGACATCGCTGGTTTAACCTGTGGAAATCATAGGTGTCTTAAACTGTGCCTTATTGCTTATTTTTTATAAGGGCCTAAAATCGAAGGCCTAGACATCAGACACCTAAATGATTTTTTAGAAGTTCTTCACCAGTTATTTTAAGGCATGGGGCGAAAGATAAACGTCTTACTACATCTACTTTGGGCTAGATATTAATATTTTTTTTTCTTTTCCCTCACCCCTTTCATCCCTCAATACATTCTCCTCCCTCCTTGCCAGCCTGTTTCCCTGGCACACTAGCATACACGCATATACACAAAAGTACTCAAAGCATAAGAAAAGGAAGTGAAAGGAAAGAAGTATATGGCACCCTAAGGCTATAAGCTGAAAGCTTCCCTACCCCTTACATCACAAAGATGTTCCCTTTTTTCAAAGAAGAAAAGAACAAACACAGTAACAGAATACTAAATAAACTGTTACTCGCCTCCGGTTAAATCACATAGTTACTGGCATAAGATCTTGTTTAGCTGCATTGTTGAATTAGGAAACCGCGGTAGCAAAACTATGCAAGCAAACAAAGGTCTCGGAATTCAATTTTGGGTTACCCAAGACATTGTGCGGGTAACCGCTGCCGAATGTTTTGTGTATACAATGTATCCGTTAGAATACAGCATTTTATTTCAGAGCTAAACAAGACGTGCTTATCCATCTTGAAATGGATTTTTACCTACCTTGTCCTTTTACATCTGCAATGTTTCAACGAAGGGTTCAAACTGTTGTTATATCCTGAGGCTCGAGGGGAGATTTTCGTGAGGTAGGGAAATAAAAGGGAAGAACACCCCCATCTCTGTCGTAGTCATTATTTGGTATCTTAGTTGTATAAGCGAGACTTGAGTGGGAGTTGAATGGAACAATACCAAAATTCCTGCGTGCAACAGGTGGAGGGTGGTGGACAGGACTTTATTCCCATGGAGAAAGAAAAACATCACCCATGGAATTCCTTGACTATTAAAACTTTTATACAAAAACACTATATAGCATACACAAGGATATAAATATATTAATGTATTCAACATCAAACAGAAGATTTAACAGCTTTGCTATAATTATGTTATAATAGTATTATCTACTGTTATAATTAGCCATAACAGTCCAATTTATTTATGGTATAAATCGCAACTATCAATATTCCAATTCATAACTTACTGTATTATAGTCCATCCTGTTACATGTAGATATATTTGTAAAATAAATTTCCTTGGATATTTACTTTTATTAGGAGTAAAACTTTATGCATTGCCTAGGTAACTCGTGGCTACACACTATCATGGATAAGTCACTTTCTAGGTATTTTCCCTTTTATCCTCCCCTATCTTAATGTGGCTGGCATACAGAAAACCGGTTGCCTTCTCTGTAACTTTATTTCTCCTGAAAAACTGAATCACCAAAACACATTCCTCTATTTTAACAATAACAATTCGCCGTGACCTTGTGACTCACTGCTCCTCTGTCCTCTCCTAACCTTGCCCTTCTACTCTCTCTAACAAACAGCTGACTTTGGCGATACATTCACTAAACACTTTCTCAACACTCAACTCGGAAAGTGCTTCAACACTTAAAAATTACTTGAAAAGCTGCCTCTAACACTGACTGACTCACTCGCTTATATAACCGAGATGAAGTGCCGGTGAATTCTCTGGAAAATACACATTTTCTCGAGAAACAAGCCGAAAATCGAAGTTTTCATGAACAGTCTAGAATCTATCTTTGTTCCAAATCGTCTATTTTTGTCCATGTTTATTCGGCCGCGAGTTGCCCACCAACGTCGTGGTGTGAGGTAGCTTGTGAGTTATGCGCGTGCGTACACGAACAATCAAGGCCTTTGAGCAACCGAACGTTCACAGTAGCAATTGAAGTTTATTCCGTAATGGAATTTATCTTCTGCCTTTGCTCTAAATGTGGCCTAAAATGTGGTCGCTGATTTTTCCTTGCTTTGTAGGAAGAAATAAATTCCAAACTGTGTTACCAGGTCGATATCAATAGGAGGAATTGGACAGTTTCAAGAAAGTGTAAGTGAAGCTTATACTTAAGCTGTTAAAAACATGCGTTGCTTTCACACGAGAACCTGCACTCACTCTTCTTCAAGGTATTCCTATACAACTGTACTCTTCTACTTCATGTTACTGCCAATAAGTCTTCATTAGTGATATCAATTCATTTCACTATAGATAAGTACCTATAAGGAGAATACATTAGGTAGTCAACTCTTTTCAAAGCCAGTGATGGCTTAGATATTCTTTCAAAGTTTAACCAGTTAAGATATACTGGACATGAACGAAATAGGTGAAATGATGCTCAAGTGGGTCCGGTTTTCATAGAGCTTAAACACTATGTTATTATGCTATTAGGGAAAACCTGGGGAAAATGCCTTATGTGGGTAACTCAGCACAAGCGAGATTCTGTTCCTTTTAGATGAATACGAAACAGAGAGTGAGAAAGAAAGGAAGCTATATTTCCTGAAAAAAGATTAATGCCTTTAAAATTGCATTTAATATCAGTTATTGTGTGCTTCAATGAAATTTAATTTTTTTGTAGTACGATTCTGTCTTTGTCTTAGATATGTTCACTAGTTTTGTAAAAGTAACTCAGAAAAATAGAACTTCTAAGGCCATTCCCAGGAAATCAAAATAAACATTTTATTTTTTTTAAGTAGCTTAAGCGTGTGTCATTTTAAGCATAATTGTTAGAGCTACTGTTGTGAAAAAAAAAAAAATAACGAAAATGTTTATTTAAAGGGGAATAAACTGAACGTAAACACCACGTTTCGTATCTAACATTTCTTTTGTTTTTCAGTTATTTTCTTCGCAAATCCACTTCATAGAGAGAAGGGGTACCTTTCTTTCTCTAAACATTTGTTGTGGTTCAAGGGGCCTCAAAACATGTACTACCGGTGAAATGTAGGCATGAAATTTTTGGCTGGAATACATTTTTTTCCTCGGCTTAGGGTTAGTATTTGTTCGAGAAAGCAATAATAAACATTATTTTCTATTTTAACTCTTGAATATTGTCAAACCACGTGTTTTAGCAAAAGTAAAAGTTTTTCGACGTTTGCTAAACGTGTTTGAACTGGAACCAGACCGAGGAGATTTCGATTGTGTCGCAGAGGATACCATAACTATGTACAAAAACACCATGGCCAAATACGTAATTCCGGCAGAAAATGGCTTTTCAGTCCAAAATATACTTACATTACGTATAAATTCTTATTTTTAAACAACATAGGGTTGTGATGGATGTTCTGTGCATCCTCAGAAGAGTGGCCAGACCTTGTGGGTAATCATGATTCATTCAAAGATGGATTGCAACTACCTTCCGCAGTAGGTGAACGAAATATGACGCCAGGAGCCCATTTAAGAGACGCTCAAGGTCAAGCTACCTCGCACTACAACGTTGTTAGCCAACGCGCGGCCAATAAACAAGGAGAACAATAGTCAGGCCAGAAAAGGACCGATTTAAGAGTGTTTGAGAAAACCATTGACTGGCGGTTTGTTTACGAGAAATTGCACAAAAAAGAGTAGGTATATTTTCCAGAGATTTCGTCGTTAATTCGCCTGGTGTTTATAAGTACGTCGGAACGGCGAGAAAAGCCGGTTTTTGACGCGAGTTTTTAAATGTTCAACAATACAGTTGTCGAGTTTTAAGTGAGAGTTTAGTGAGTGTATCGTCGGAACCAGTAGTTTGTGAGACAGAGAAAGTAGTGAAACTATAAGTAATGAAGTGTGTTTCAAGGTTATGACGGGCTGGAACAACTGTAAGTCTATCTACGAATTGTAGATAGTGTTAACGATAAAAAAGAGAACTGTGTTATTGTTATTCGATTTTACAAGAGAAATAAAGTTACAGATAAAGTAACTTAAAGTACTATTATTAGTTGTCCTCGTATGCTCAAAGAAAGAAGTTTTACTACGTCTGAAAGTTCTACGACCTGGAAAAAAGCTGAACCTCCGTCCCTATTAAATACCATCCGAGGGTACGCACTACCAACCTAAAGGTACCAAACAGTAGGATATACGTATATTTTGGGAACACTGTTAGAGCGGGGGCAGGTTTCTCTTTTAAAGTCACGCCAAAATTCAAAGTTCTGAGTTAGGGTACACTAAAAAATTTTGCGATAGCTAACTTAAGTCTGTTGTAGTCAATTTTTTACCAATATTCGATTAAATTTCTTCATACTCGGTATTCTTTTCTTTCTTTGTCACAATTCTTTCTGAGACATTGCTTGTTGTTTGAATTTTGTAATATTTATCCTTTTCTAAATTGGGAAGATGTTATTCCTTTTCTATTCTGGCTATGCAAAGAGAATTTCAAACCTATCACATAGTGACCACCTCTTGAAACATTTTACTATCGCTTAAGACTATTCCCATTGTATCTACAAGGAAAAATATGTAATAAAACTACTTCTACAAATATGTATCCCAATTAACGTGATACAGATAGAAGCATAAGCGTTTGTAAGAGTCATTTGTACAACGTATCAGATTTTCCTTTCTGGCTTATTAATAGATAATCTTTCCTAAAAGCAAAGCACGTTACTAATACGGCACATTCTTGCAAAGAAAACGATCCTTCTTCATATACTTGGTGGTTACTATTGTAAGAATTGAGTCTGCAGATTTCAGTGCAGTACTTTAGAGATTTCAGAATCTTTAGAAGGTTAAAACATTATTCTTTGTTTTGCGTAAGGTTATCTCTTCACATCAAGTTTATCTCCACCATATGCAAATTTAATTACCAAAATTCGTTCCCATGCAACATATCCATACTCTACTACGAGTTTGGCGAGAGGTGTAATTATGTAATTACTAGTGGCTGAAATACCCGGGGTTGCCGTACTTTCACGGTTTTTCTCTACAACATTTAGCCTGAGGACCTATCATTTGACAGCTACATCTATTAAATTTAAAATTGGTTTTTCTTAAAATAAAAGATAATGGATTTTGAAAATAGATTTGATTAAATCGAATTTAATTACATTTGCAAACATTCATTTTGTTCAGTCATTCTCTTAAGGTAAACGACTTTGCAGGCTTAGATATAACCACAAAATATGATTTAGCAAAACTCTAGGAATTAATATGAGAATTTCAATATTCTAAACTTCTCCAATCAAGTTCGACAAATTTGAGTGGCTGTGAAAACAATTCCGTGCAGTGGAACAAGACTGACTGTGGAAAAGCTTATGAACGTCATCGAAGCGAAGATTATCCAGAGAAAGTGCAAAACAGAGAATGTTTTGGTTTCGCATATCCCGATGACTCCAACGGACTTGCCATTCGATTTAAAATGGCTGCAATTACCCGTGCGTCTGCCCTTGGCGATGAAAATCAAGAAATCACAAGGCAGTGGGAAGTCTGAGGAATTAACTTGGAGTTTCCGTGTTTCATGCATGGACAACTGTTTGTTGCATATTTGCGTGTCGGAAAGCCATAATCTCTGTTTATTTACGCACAGGAACATAAAAGGAAACGTCTACTAGAAAGCTTTGCACTGAGTGTTAACTGCATTTATCTTTCATGTCAATAAAATACATTAAATTCATTTTATTGAGTATCATTTAATAACCAAACAACACTCAAATCATACACAGAGCGTCTAATATATATTATCGTTCTCAATGAATTCGAGTTGAAAGGTTGATTAGGTTAGATAATCACTTATGAAGAATTAGCTTGTACGAAGTACACCGGATCATCTAGTTTAAGGTAATATGAGAAGTAAATCGTGTTTAGGAGTAGCGTAAGAAATCTTTGTGAATGGTCTTTTTATAGTTATAAACATAAGAGATAGAGAAAACCGCACTACACATTGCTAATACACATGTTATGCCGTTTAAACTTGGCTTTGATGTTAAACATTTATTTTTCCAAAGTATTCTGTGTCATAAGTAGATTTGGGTCTATTATGTAGTATCACGTAGCAAAATATTTACGTAAACAGTGAAAAGTAGTTAAATATGTAGTAAAATATGTAGAATAGGAAAAATATGTAATATCAAGCTTGTAATTGCAAGTCTTCATTTTCTTAGTTACAACACTCAAATTACACTTATACATACACACTTATATTTTTTAGTACACTGAACAATTTTTTTAAGTATTTTCTGAGATCAATAAAAAACATTTGCCTCTGAGATAACTGGGACAAATTTTAGATAATGATTTTTTCTTGGAGAAATGTCCTCGGGTGGATCAACATCATCTCTATTTAGAATTTGGCATACTCTATGAAATGATGAATAGTCAGGATTTCTCTTTAAATATTTTGCAATTTAGTTAATACACTTGATCCAGTTTCTCCATGCACGGCATTTATTTTTTCAATAGCATCCTCTATGACAGAAATAGAATCTTGCATAGGCAGTCCTGACGTTTCTAAATGTTTGATGCCTTCTGGAGTCAGCCGAAGATGGTCCTGATGTAGGTAGCTAAGGAGTCACTTGGAGTCACTAAAGGCAGGCTGGTATTCACAAATAGATGCAGAACTTTCAGGATCAACAAAATTACAACAGTGTTCACATCATCTGGATGCCCACTATAGAAGTTAGGTGCTTCTATCCATGTCCCCCACTTCGTTAATACTGGTTCCTGAGGCATATCTCTGATAATTATTGCTTGTAAGAGAGCACTCGTTGTGGAGATTTTAGAATAAACTTTTTGTTGCTGAAATTATTCTATTCGGCAACAAGTTTCAGTACATCAGCCAAACAGGTACAATGGAGCATACTGGGATGAAACACTTTCAGAGCAGTTACAGCTTTAAGCATATATGCTTGCAGCATCTGATACCTTCCCATTTTGCACACCAATTGACCATCATTGACAAATGTTGCAATAGTTGAACTATTTCTAAAGTCCAACTCTGTACAGTAGATTAAACATGGTTTCGAGATGCTGTCAGGTTCTAGCTTTCCCACCACAAGATTTGCAATTAATCGATCCTTGGCACCTATTGTTTCATCAACAGCAATCCATATGAAAGCATTTCCTATGTTTTTTCTTATGTTGTGCATTATCTCTCATAGCAGACTTGAAGATAATTCTTGGGCAGTGTTGATTGTTGAGGAATACGTTGATTTGAATATTATTCCAGGAAGCATGTGAATACAGGAACTTCAAGTTTATACCATGGAATATTGGCTGCAATCATCACATTGTACAGGTTTTATAAAACGGGTTACTTGAAAGTGAACGACACTGTGTTAAAAGTGTTTGTTTCTTCTGTTTTTTTTTTTTTTTTTTTTTTTTTTTTTTTTTTTGGTGTTAAAGTAGAGACCGTCGTAATGTTCTTCAAGCTGCTACTTCATAGAACATGTTTGTTGCATGCTTGGCAAATCACTACATTACTAACTTGTCAATTGCTATCCTTGATTTTAACTCTGAAGCCAGCAATGATGCCATTGGTGTCATATTGATTCTAGAGGAAACTTATGTTCAATTGTTTAAATTAAACTATTGTCTCAGAAGCAAGAGTTAGACTGTATTTCCTTGAACCTGCATCGAATGTAATCAAACCTGTAATGAAATTATTTCTGCAAATGTTTATATCGATTAGCAAAAAGTATATAAAACGTAGCATTTTGTCAAAAACGTTTCATTTGCGAATTCTGAATAAATAAAGTCATTCACTTTCCCTGCTTTAGCTCTCTCTCTCTCTCTCTCTCTCTCTCTCTCTCTCTCTCTCTCTCTAATTGTTTTACATTGCTTTAATTACAGGTTAGAGAGATACCTCGTAGCTTGGTGTGTGACGGACAGTTAGCCTCCTAAGTCTCATTACTATATCATATCATCTTACTTCGTCACGTGTTCAAAGAGGCCTTAGTGCTTGACAACTGCATCTCTCCTTCTGCACGTGCCAGCAGATGACATTAGGGTGCTATCCAGTTTGTCTGCTTTCATTATCTGAGTGTAAATGGCAAAACTTACCTTCCATTTTCATTATTACTATGTCTTAAGGTGGAACTTTGGGTCGTGGTGTTAAATATCCAATCTGGTATTTATCTTGGCGACTGAAGGAAAGCACTAAACAGCCCCAGTTATACTGGTGGCCTCACTGGAATTGAAACCAGGATCTCCCGGGTGCGAGCCACACTCATTACCGGCAGTTGACTTTGTGATGTTAAACTTTAGCGCATATGTCAGTGATAAACAGAAATATTTACTCACAGTACACGTATCAATAAAGATTCTCCCGTTGTAATTATTTACAAGAAAATCTATCTACTTTAAATTATAGCCCGTTTTCAGAAACACTCATCAAATGGGGTAAAATAGAGGAATTATTTAGTTGTTAGGAAAGTTGTCCTTTCAGAGTCGGAGACTATGCAGCCAACATACTGTCACTTGCACCTGTATTATATTTACAAAACTATCCTTTTTGCTCATCTCGTACCAAATACTGAAAACCAGAATAATGCTACAAACAGATATCGCATTTGGAGAGAATACCAACCACTATAATATGCAGAAAGTCTTTATGCAGGTTTCCTAAATGACCATTTCAACAATTTTTCTATTGTTTCGGTTATCATCCAAGGTATTGTTGAATTGTTCATCTATACATATAAAAGTGTAGACGTTAGTATAGGTATTTACATTTGGATATTCAAGACTACAGTATCGTCTCCAGTTAAAATCAGATGTGAAAGCAATTGTTGAACGTTGAATGTACTATAGGTAAAAGCATTTAATAAATAAATTTAATAATAAATATAAAAACATCTAACTCTAGCTGATCTAACATTAACATAGTGGTGTAAAATCTAGGCATTGGAAACTAAACAGATATCAAGACTGGGGATTTTCGTGGTGTTGGTTAAGCGTTTTTGCCTCTCTCTCAGAATGTCCTGAGTTCAAATCTCAATGTTCTTTTTTATAGGCAGAGGATATTTATTATCCGGAGAAAACTAATGCTGGGCAACTATAAGCTCTCCGGGGAAGGCCGCGTATTCTTTATAATGAATGTCGACGTTTCGCCCTCCTATGTTGGACTTCTTCAGGTTTTATTTTGAGTACATTTGAAAGCAAGACAAGCTCGATTAGAAAGAAGGACATAAAAGCCTGAATTAGGGAAGAGAACATAGTAGCAAAAATACTAAAATAATAATAAAAATCATTTATAATATGGACCCTTTCAAGATGTGGAGGGATAAACATTTGATTTCTCATGATTTCTCTGTATCTTAAATATACAACATGTCAATCAAAATCGATAATCATTTTTATAAAATGTTACGCGTAAAGGATACTTTATATGATGGGGGTTTTTAATGTATTTATTCAATTACTCTCAAGAGCATATTTCTAGTAAAATCTCGAGATCGAATTATATATGTAGGTAGTAGAGAAAGGAGCAGTAAAATCTACTGTAGCTATTAAGCTTTTTATAAACTGACAATACTAAAAGCATTAATTTTTAAGAATAAAACCAAACGATCAAGAAAGAAAGAAGGAAAGAAGGAGCGAAAGAACGACGAAAGGAAAAAAAAGTAATAAAGAAGGAGGGAAAGAAGGAAGAAAAGTACGAAGGAAAGAAAGAAGGAAAGAGATGAAGGTAGGAAGGAAAGGAAGGGAAAATGGGAAGAAAGGGAAAGAAGGGAAAGAGAAGAAAAGGAAAGAAAGAGAGAATAGGTTAAAATTAGTTGAAACTAGCGAAGAATTGCTTTTGGCCGTTATCCTTAAGCTGTATGTACTTGTAAACTGACTGCAGTTTGGGAGGTTCTCTCTGAGAAATCCATCATTTTGTGCACTTGCTTCCGGAGCGCTCCCGCTTGCTTATTGAAACAGATCCATTTCTCTGTCTTCCCCGAGGTTTCACACGAAAGTTACAAGATGCGAATTGCCAATTTTGTAGCAACGAGTCAAACTGACAGCATACAAATAGGGTACTTGAAACACACTCTGCTCTGACGTCATACTAATATTACGAATCTAAGTTCATATTCCCACAAAGCGTTTAAATTACAGTAACTCCAGTGTATCGCATCTGTCGTGTTTCATTACTACAGTAATTAGACGGATTTCGGCAGAAGCAGCAGTAAGTTCATTTATTATTCCTGCAGTGAAATTAAAAATTCTGATGTGTACGGTCACATGAGTATCTCTGCTCATTCTTCCGCAAAATATTCTTTTACCTATTTCAAGTTAATGGCGATAGGCGTTTATAGAAATGGTTTATTAAAAACTAGCAGAAACCGTGGTTTGACGATTTAAACAACCTTTAGACTAACGCTGCGTACTATAAAGATTCCCAAATAAACAAAATAAATAAATAAAAACACCGATAAAACTATGTGCAAAAGCACTGTTGAATAACCCAAAATACCACAGGAAGACACGCAGGTAGAGAAAGCTGCGTGAAAAGACATTACATTTCTAAATCACTTATATAGAAAATTGTATGAATTCTTTGTAGAAGAGGGAGTAGAGAAAGAAATGCGATTGTGTTTCGAAAAAGAAAAGTGTGTAGCAAAAATCATGTGAATGTAATGTGTTGCATTAGAGAATTGCACGAATTGTATGTTGAAGGGCAAATAGAGAAAGACATGTGATCATGTTTCGTAAAAACAGTGAGTGGACAAAACCGTGTGAGTGTAAAATACGGAACTTCCATTTCAGTCATAGAAAATTGTACGAAATGTATGTTGATCGGTGAGTAGGAAAGAACATGTGAATGCATCACTAAAAGGAAAGCTAGTATAGAAAACCATGTGAATGTTACGTTGTATAGTGACGAGGTTAGCATGCAAGCTTTTCCCATGAAAAGATACAAACACGTGCCGAATTTCGAGGTGATGTGTGAAATGCATACAGGAGACACACACACACACACACACACACACACACACACACGCACGCACGCACGCACGCACGCACACACAAACACAGAGAGAGAGAGATCAGGTGAGTCAGCTACCCCTTATTTTCCAGTTTTATGCAACTCACATTTTAGTTCAAAATGAAAACATCGGCCGTTTGTTAAGTTCTACCCAAGTGTTGAATGCTTACCTCTCATGTTACCGAGTTACACGTTGGAACGAGCCTACCATTCGTAACTAATACGTATGGTGCAGATGTGGTTCAACTCCCCTGCATGTCCCATTTTATTTACCATGAATATTCACATATAACATTGATTGGACAGTTATTATGTTAAAAGCTGTTGTTATTTGAATTTCTAATTGTTTTCCATTTTATGGTATTGTTGTCTATTAGGATATCTTCCGATTTAAGTGCTGAGTTGATTTGTACATTGGCTCTTGCTTCTCCGTAGATCAAAGGCATGTCAATAAACTGGTCTGTCGATTACTTGAAGGAATGGCACAAAATATCATGCAACGGCTTACGCGTGGAGAACTTCGGGAGTGGACATTCATAATAATACACTACATCATGCCAGGCCAATGGGGCAGAAGTTATTGTAGCTGTTCTAGTACGAAATGCAGACAACCAAAAACGATTTAAGTTAAAATTTCCTAAACCCTCCGGGAATTTATAATTAGATTATTGTGAATTAGGTTTCCAAGTTTTGATGAGCATAAAGAAATTGTATAATGCAGAGACGCGAACCCATGTGCCACGGGGTAGTGCATAGGATACAGTCATGATTCTCGTCAGCTATTTTGAAACGTAACTGAAAGCACATTGCGAGTTCTACCGCAGAACCTGCATGCCAGGCGCTACCTCACTGCCACTTCGCGAGAGTTCATGATGAATTTAGCCTTTTAGGACAGTTTCAATCCTTTGCTGGGATTTCTAGTACTACGAGATATAGTTTACACAAAAGTTTATATTAACCGTTATGTAATAACACATGCGTTTTGACTGTACGGGTTCATCGTGGATGAGGCGTATACCCTAATTTCTTGCAAACAACCCAGACTTTAGATACAAGAGTCCGCCATTTTCTTTTTAGTTTATGTTAGTGTACTCATACGATAAGTCCATTATATCAGAGGCTTAACAGAATTTTGTTGTTGTACATACTCTAACAAACGGTTTGTAAAATCAGCTGAAAGCCCGAAATTCGGTCCTAGTTAACGAGTCGCATGTTTCTGAGGTGTATTTTAGCGAGGAGTACGTTCTCTGCTTAAAACGCTGTTCCTCTGAATTTTGCGCATTCTCCTCCTTAAGAACGTCAAGCAATTCGTTTGAGTAAGCGCAAAACTGGACTAAGTGCACGCGGGCGACTAACTCACCTGGTGTGTGTGTTTGTGTGATTTTGTGTGTGTGTGTGTGTGTGTGTGTGTGTGTGTGTGTGTGTGTGTGTGTGTGTGTGTGTGTGTGTGTGTGTGTGTGTGCGCGCGCGCGCTGTGGGTACAATTGAAATAGAAGAATATAGCAGGCTTAAACGTTAGTCAAATCTTTTAGGAAGTGGCTTCACTTAAATTACTTTGGCATAACTGGTAAACCGTATGAGATACGAAAGTCATACTACACAAAACGTGTAGCTCTGGTTAAAGAACACAATTTATGTCAATCAAGTTTTCTCTTGAGACAATCGTTTCCGAAACATTTCTTGTTTCACCATTCAAATACTCTTATTTTTCTCAAATGGGAAGACGTTATCGTCTTTCGTTTTCTCATGAAAAGAAAATGGAGTATCAAGGACATTACACATGACGCACCCTTAAAAGGTTTCACTTTCGCTTAACTTTATTTTCTTATTCCTATAATACTGTAAAAAAGACAAATCCAGTGCAGTTAGTTTTCTATCCCTTTGTTTTTCTTCTAAACTTTTGTACAAATACATAGTTCTCTTCCACTGACGTTAACACAGTCTATAGTCTTTCGTGATATTACAGATCACAACTGTTTACCTGTCGTAACTTTGGGTCATATTTTCACTTTCTTTGTTTCTCAAATCTAACTCTGACGATAAAATCGCTCCACACTCGTCAAGATTTCTTCACTTCAACGCGACGTGTCATTCACGACGATAGTGCCACACATACACACAGCTGTCTCACACTCACTGACATACTGACCAACTCATGTCTGTAACTCTCTCCCCCGCTGCTTACTCGCTTCCTCATGTAGCGAGGATGACGTAAGATGAACCTTTCTCGACTTCCATAAACACGCCGATGGCCGGATTGCTCTCGAAGGTTCCAGCAATCCTTTGTTATGCCCCGCGCTCATTGTTGTTAGTCATGTATACACAGGCGGTCAAGCGAGGCACCCGACTTTGAGCGTTTCTGGATTATGCATTTTTAACACCAGTAAGTACGTTATTTAATGCTTCTTACACTGCAATTTTTACAATTTTCCATTCAAAATGCAGATTTGTCTTCTTTACAGAGATAGGATATAATAGTTTTCTAAGATATAAGATTTTAAAGTTAATCACGTTGTTAAAAATAATTATGTCTCAATTTTCAGTTTTAAGTGTCATAAAACGTTATCCTTGTAAGATATTGAAGATATTGGTGATATACTTGGTTTTAAAGTAAAACCTGTGGAGCAAAATTTAGTTATCATACATACTGTGGAAAGTATTGTCATAAGGTCACGCCGGCAACTCCAAAACTGATTCGTAAGCACCACTTTAAACGCTGAAATATATATATAACATTACAACTCTGTTACAAGTCAATCTTTTTTGTTTTTTGTTTCAAAGGGTACTAATTTTTACTTTCTCTACTGGTAAGCAGGGGACGTATTGTATTCCACCCAACAATTCGATGTGGAGATTTCACCGGAAGAGACCTCCTGAATCCAAAAGACGCATTTTTAAAAAAAGGTCCGTGTGTGTGTCTGTCTGTGTGTATGTCTGTGTGTCTATCTGTCTGTGGACAGCATAACTCAAAAACGAAAAGTAGGTTAAAAACCAAAGCTGGTATTTAAGTTTAATGTCTTTCAAGGATGCGACACGAAGATTTTGAAGAAAATAGCCCCACCCTAAACTATCCTTTAGATGGAAAATTTTTCGAAAATTTTGATTTTCTTGAAAATGGCTCTAACGCTTTTGATTAAAATGTCATATGTTTGAGATATTTTTATAACAAATGAAATGTATATCTTGAATTTTCTAGCTATAGCCCCTATAATCGTATTTACTCTGGACTACTTTTGCATAACTGGTAAACCGTTAGAGATAAACAAAATCTTACTGTACAAAAAATGTAGATCTTCCTAAAATACACAATTTATGTCTAACAATATAGTTCATTTTTTTATATGTTAAGTGTGCAAAGAGAACGGAATCTCAAAGCTTTAAAAGATTTGACTATCGCACAAAGCCTACTGTATTCTAATATTCCTCTTGCACCTAGAAGGAAATAAGCAATAAGTTAATTGGTACAAATGTTTATCTTAACTAACAGAAGAAGATGTAGGAATAAGAGTTTGTAAGCATGGTTAGTACAAGAGTAGAGAAAGTCATTCAAGTGCAGCATATCAGATTGTTCCTTAAGTTGTGTAATGTATTGAATAATTAAAAACTAGGGATCAAACTGGTGAATACGCTTTCTTTAAAGTGAAATATCAGGAAAGCAGTATAAGCGTTCCTATGCGCTCTGATAAGGGCTGTTTAACTTTTCACTTGTCCCACATTTTCAATTCCAAGGCAAAAATATTTTACACCAAAATGTTTATTGCCAAAATTGTATTTCTCGTTTGCCTCTGAAATACAATTGTTTTACTTTGATTTGCTAAATAGTAGGTAACAATCTTGCTCTCTTTCTAATTTTCAGAACTTTCATCTAGGTAAATTTCTGGAATTTCTGAACACTGAATATAACTGATTTACAGGTAAAAATTGAACTAATGGATTTCTTGCTGAATGAGTTCATTACGCCCCTAATTGTTTTAGCTACATTGCTTTGCTAATCGCTTATTCTAAACATGGAAGGTGCATAATGACTAATAATAATTCTGCCACAAAATATGGCCCTTACTTCTTCATGCTTTGGATTGATTAAAGTATTCGGGAATTATTTATTGCAATAATTTATTTAACCGCCTATTATTTCTTTATAATCTCAATAACTCTGCTGTCAAACAGCTTAATGTAATGCTCGTGTAAACATCAACCTTCACAATGTGTTTAAAGGCACATGCTTATGATGTGATTACAGCCTTTAAAACCTTCAAGTATGAAAATATATCAGATAGTTAGCCTTAAAGCTTGAAAGAGAAGGATAAAAAAACCAGAAAGGCCGCCTCTGTGGTGTAGGGGTATCATATGTGCCTCACATCAAGTGGTCCCGAGTTCGAATTTCGGTTAAGGTGTGTTATTCCGATAAGATTTCTAGAGTGTTTTCCCTTGTCCTGAGAAAGCCCTCGTCGAGTAATTTGAAGCTCTACAGACCACTGGATCACGAGCATAATTTCATTCATCGTCCAATATGACCAGCCAGGTTAAACGACGTTAAACATAAAAATCCTGGGGTGTAGCACTCACATGACTTTCTCTACTCTTGCTCCTACAAACACTTGTTCCTCTATTTCATGTTAATCCAGATAAACATTTGTAGAAATTATCTTATTTCTAATCTTCTTGTAGGCACAAGGGGAATACAGTAGGCTTTAAGCGATAGTCAAATGTTTTAAGAGTGGTCACTGTATGATGACTTTGAAATTCTGTTCCCTTTGCATGATCAAGAGATAAAACAAGGAATATCTCCGAAATGGTTCACTTCACAAAAAACAATCATTTAACATAAATTGTGTGTTTTGACGAGATATACATTTCTTGAACTGTAAGATTTGGTCTATCTTTTACGGCTTTAATTGTATTATGCAAAAACCATCAAGAGTAAACAGAACTACATGGGCTATGGCCAGAAAATTAAAAATATACATTTCATTTTCCATAAGCACACCTTAAACCTACGGAATTTTAATCAAAATTGTTTGAGTCATTTTCTGCATAGTCAGAATTTTCGAAAAAGTTTCTGTTTAAAGGGTAGTTTAGGGTGAAGGAATTTTCTTCAAAATCTTTGTTTCGCATCCTTGGAAAATATTAAGCTTAAATACTACCTTAAGGTTTTAATCGACTTTTTGTTTTTGAGTTATACTTTTTTGGGGGATTCAGGGGCCCTCAAAATGTTTATTTCCGCTGAAATCTTGACATCGAAATTTTGGGCCGAAAATAATACTTTTCCTACTTGTGATACGTAGGAAAGGTAAAAAGGAAGTAGAAATCTATTACTGTGGTGATTATATCGATTTATTTGGTCACTTCAATCTATATACCTGCATATGTCATAAGGGGATTAAAATGTGACAAAAGTTTATCAGCTTCTCGCTGGATTTATAATGTCCAAGCATTCTGCTTAAAGCAAGTAACAACAGCGCCGCGCCGCAGGTAGTGACAGCTTTAATAAATAAAAACTGTGGATAGCATGTCAGATGTTAAGCTACTGGTTTTTATTTCCTTTCCTAAATTTTAGGAAATACCCTAAAGGAACGCACGACTCCTTCCCGCCTGTTTCGAATTATTCACCAGGTGTGCCCCTCGCCCTGAGAAAGGAAGGGGCACTTGTCATGTGCATGTCTTGTTACTTCGTTATTTCATTATCTCACTCCCCTCCTCTGTCGCTGGTTGGCTGGTTTCTTGTGTGAGTTAGGCAAATTATTTTCACTCCTTAAAGTACCTCGGCCAAACGGCGTTAGGAGCCCGGTCCCCACCCCTGATGTTCCTCCAGGTCATGATAATTGGAGTTGCTGTCAGAATCAAGCGTTCACATACACACAGGCTTCTCTGGTTGGCTGGTTCAATGTCTGCACATGTTGTGCTTGGGTTCCTCCGCCTTTGCCTCGTCTACTGTGAACTTTTCTTGTTTGCATAAGATATGTTTAACGTAAAAGTGGTATAATGTAGACCCCCGAGTATGTTCTCAAGAGTTTGCTACCGTCTTGGAGAAATATAATGCCGAGAAGAGCCAGAAAGTTTTCCTAGAGTGGTAAAAGTGGCTTAATTATAATAAAAATATGTTATGTCTTGCATTCATATGAATTTCTCTACACTCTGTAGCTACTTTTGCATCTTTTTCCACTTAATCCAGAAAAACACTTGCCAAATAACTTTATTTCACCTTCTTTGGAGGAATGTAGCAGGCTCAGTCGATAGCAATGATGATGTTCTAGGATTAAGGGCTTTCAACTACTGCATCGTCAGCACCCTTATAAAACAGATCAAAACAAAAGCCAGAGATAAATTTCAATATAAAATAAAAATACTATTAAATAGCAAATATACATAAATATGCCAAACAAATAGGCAAAAGCCAAAATTAAAGCAAAGTTATAAATTATAAAAGAAAGTATAAAATTTCGTTACCTAAAGATTTAAATTATTAGATTTATATTTACCATTGCTAAAAATTAAAATCTCTTTCGACCGCTTGTTTATCGTTCGCCTGGACCTCCGCGAGTCTGACAGTAGTGCAGAGACTCGAAGGCGTGCTACGAGATACGCGAGAGGAGGTTACCCAGTCCATCGGAAATGGTTTCACTTCTCTTTGCTTCTCATATTACCGCTGAGAACTGACCATTCTTCGTGCCAGCATGACAGCATCGCTCTCCACACAAACGATAACATATCGATATGTGATGGCTTGATATCCCTTCTCTTTGTATGATCATGAGAAAAAAGGAAAGGACTGTGGCATTAGAAGTTGAATAAATCTTTGCAAAATTAGTTTCAGTAGACATTTCGTGATAGGCACAAGGTACACAGAGCAAGCCGAATTGATCTTCAAAGACAAGGGCCATTAAATTTCCATGGGCTTTCCATGACGTCACGATAAACCATTGAAAGCGTCAGATCTTTAAGATAAGCAAGCATCGGCGTGAAATTACACATTTTCACATTGCTACTGTTTTTCAACATTTAAGGTGTGCTGAACGTAAATATGCAAAATTGGGGGATTAATTAGCATATAGTTCACGCCCATATTTTCTTCTACTTATTTTTATATGCTCTGTACTGATGATCAGCAACGTGTTCTCTGCCCTAAAATTACAATTCTTGGAGTATGCCACAAAGTTCTGAATAATGTACAAGGTATTAAAATATTGTAAAAACTTAGAGACTATTTTTTTTTTTTTTTCAGTTTTACATTTTTTGGTACTTCGGTACACATAATAAAAAGATATTACATATAGCTGTATGGAATTTTGACTGAGTGTTTAAAAGACTGTAATTAACAATAATGAGAATATAATTTTACCTGAGATTTACATAGTTCCTTGGAAAACCACTACTTAGTAATACATTTTTATTATAAAGTTGACGTAAAAAGCAATTAAAAACGATTCACATTGAAAGAAAACCAGTTCGTATTGTTGTAGATGAGTCTATGCCAAATGATCTCTGAAAATCTGAAGCTTGAATCTTAGATACACGCAAAGCAAAGTGTACCAGAAGGTTGATGAATTTAACATGGGTAGTACAGGTAGGTCTTGCTTACCTTAAAAGTGTAGCGAGCAACTTAAACCAATATTAACGAATATCTCGGAAATGTCTGGATGACACAAAAAGGGTATAGGAAATAAATTATAAGTTCCATTTATTATGAAAGTATCCTAAACATATTATAGTATTTAAATAATAATCATTAATCATTTTGAGGAAAATTGTCATGACGTGCAAAGGGTAATTTGGGCTGAGGATTTTCTAGAAAATCTTGGCGTCGCTTCCTTGGAAGACGACAACTCAAATACCAAGTTTGGTATGTAGCTGAGTTCACGTTGTTGAGTTGTATCTGTTCATAGACACACAAAGTATCCTTTTCCGCACACACAGATGACTTTTTCATTCAGGGTGTCAAATGTGAATTTTGTGAAGAATTTTTGGGTGAATACGTGTTACTGAAAGAAAAAGGAACATCTAGTCAGAATTTTTTTGTTTAATATTCCATTACCAGGTGCCATTTTCATACATATACTGCTGAATGTTCTAAATATAAAACGTGGTGGACAGTATAAATGCAATCTAATATATGTGTTCTGAATGACAATTTGAAGCCAGACCAAAGAAACGAAAAGGTAAAGGAACAGGACCAACAACAAATGTATATTTTTCTCCTCAATTTTAACATTCGTCCTCAAGAATCGGGATTTTGGAAACTCAGGAGTGTGTCTGGGTCAGGACTTTCAGTATAAAAATCGGTATGTCCCTGGCAAATCGGGACAAATTATTTACCCAAGCACCCATGTGAAGCAGACCTGGAATAATGCACAATCTTTGACGTGAGAGAAATGAATGGAAGCGGAAGGCAGGCTTGTTCACCTTAAGGCGGTGCCAGGAAGACGTTCAGCTGTTCTGTTCAGCCAACCAAGATTAACACTCATCCTGTGGCAAACCAAATGCTTCTGCTTCTTCTGCACTCCCCTTTTCAGGGCTATGTCCCGCCTTAGGACATATCCGAAGTATTATATACATGCACCTATCTAGCCACCAGCTCAAACATAATATAAAAAACTGGCTGAAACTGTTTTTTCTTCATAATTGCATTAAAACCTTAATATAATTATATATTAATTAATTACCTTGTTATTCGGGCTTATCTTTCAAGTTTTCTGTCACATTCGTTTTTCTGTCTTGACCAAGTAGTAATAGTAAGGTAAGGGAGTACCTATGGTATTCCACCCAAAATTTTGATAAAGAGATTTTCTCGGAAATATATTTTGAAGCCTTCTGAATTCCTAAAAGAAATTTGAGGTAAAAGGTAGCTGTATAAAATCTGTGTGTGTGTGCGTGTGCGCGCGCGTGTGCGTGTGCGTATGTGTGTGTGTGTGTGTGTGTGTGTGTGTGTGTGTGTGTGTGTGTGTGTGTGTGTGTGTGTGTGTGTGTGTGTCAACTCAATAACGAAGAGTTGGTTAAATACCACACTTATTACTTAAGTTCACCAATCAAGGATGCGACAAGAATTTGAGGAACATTCCTTTATGTCAAACTACCCCTGTACATGAAACTGTTTTAGAATAGTGTATTTTCTCAAAAGTATCTCTAGAGAATTTTATTAAAATACCACACTTTTATGTTCATTTTCATCACAAATTAAATGTTTGTCTTGAATTTTCTGGGAATAGCCTCTGAAGTCCTCTTCATTCCGGATTACTTTTGCATAACTGGTAAACCGTATGAGACAAGCAAAATCTTACTACACAAAATTGTAGATCTGTTAAAGCACACAATTTATACCAAATAACACTTATTGTGTGATTAACCATTTCTGAGATATGTTTTCATAATTTGTTTTGAATTTTCAAATACCTTCTTACGCATTTCTCAAGAGTTAAATTACTATTGTTTTCGTTTCCCTTTCTGGTCATTAAATAAGTAAAGAATTTCAAAGCCATCACACAGTGATCTGCTCTTAAAAGATTTGTTTGTCGTTTGGAGCCTGCTTTATTCCACCAAGTGATACTGGAACCATTTCAGAGCTGAAGGCACCCACAGGGCATAGTCCGTTAGCTCCAAGGGTAGAACGGTGCTGAGAATGGCGGTGACATGAGAGGACCTACAGCTTTTACCATGCCCTCTAAACCGCTTTGGGTTCTGGAGATCCTCATATGTGCTCTCGAAGGTGAAGGTTTAGATATGGATGATTTAAAATCCCCACCCCAGAGCCGGCAATTAAGCCAACTTTGAGCCACCATGGCGGCATTTTTCTGCAAATGTTTATCCTTATTAATAAGAAGTAAATAGAAGAACAACCATCAGTAATAATATTTTGTTGAAGAATAGGTAGAAAACTCACGTGAATGTTACTCATTAGGATATTTTTTCTTGACCATGGAGCATGTCAATTGATATTAAAATATCCTAAGCTTGAAATCATTATCCCTGTGTTTCTCTCCCATACTGAGGATGTCAACTTTTGTATCTCATCTCTAAGATTCCTATTACCGTTTCCAAATTTGGAATGATGATTATGATAATAACAACATCTACAGGAACTAGAGGTAATTGGAGGTATTGTTGTGGATTTTGCACAGCGTAAACTGTCCGCGAAATGTCTAAAAACACATTAGAATGACATGAAGCATAAAGAACGGATAGGTGATGAGTAGTTAAAATACACATTTTAAGATGATTTCAATTTTTCTTTTATAAAAACATGCGTATTCTATCAAAATAGTGATTTTAATGAAAGTTATACATCTATAACCTTAATTTTGTATTTTTCTGAAGTTATAAATTGCAGTTTGATGCTACTCACTTAATTTTAAACAGATACTGCGAGTATTAGATTAAGTAAAAGATTCAAACATGAATAAATCAACAGCGTTCTAAATTTATTGACGCCTAGAACTGGAGTGTTATAATTTTATGCATATTGGGAGAATTAGTGCTTGAATGAAGAAAAACACACAGAATAATTGATCTTTCAAAGCGTGAAAAATCTAAAACGACGTACAAACAGCTGTTAGAAGGTCCTAAATAAATTAAATTTAAAAAAAACCGCCGATATCTTTAAAGATATTTTAAATGCAAAGTATGTATAAACATTTTAAAGTTTTTTTTCACCATTTAGGGGTACAATTTCTTTGCTTTCCTACTGGGATTAACCTCATTTCTATTAAAAATAGTCAATTTAATGTTTCTTTGAGTACATCTATCATCTTGTTATAAGCATGTACTGCCTGCATTTGTCTCGAAAAATTGAAAACTTTCTTCCTCCGTGTCTGTAAGGATGCAATTCCACATAAAGAGCTGCCCATTTTAAGTCATTAATTGTAACAGTATTACGCAGCAATACACCAGGTAACTAACACCAGCTAACCAAAAACAATGAACCGTAGCCACTATCACACAACACTGCAACAACACATTTTTTGTATGAAACTTTATTGACCAGTCATAAAAGTTTACGAGGTACAACAGCGGCTTGTACAATTAATCACATGAACAATGAGCGATGCCTATCTCTCGAGGGAATTTGAATAATAATCCATTCCAGCCCGTGATAATGGTGAGAGCCACCAGACCTCAAGGTGCTATTCTGTGCATATTCTTAGAACTCCCACGAAGTAACTCGCGAAATTTTCCTTTCCAGCTAATGAAGAAAAAGAAATACCACAAGCGTAGTAAATGTGTTCTTACAACTCTTTAAAAGAAACACTGTTAAGAAAAGTAAGGTCATATATTTTGGGAAAATCGTTCACTAAGACTCGGTTGCTTAAAAGTTAATCTGAGTTCAACCATCTGAAAATAATCTTCAGTGAAACTGAACTTAGGATTTTAGTTCTATAAACATTGATCTAAATTCATGGCATCTTGATCTAAAATCTAACCTGACTGGTGATTTTTCTTGATTGAATTTAGTTTAGCAGAACGTCAGAAGGGAGAAATAAATAGCAGAGCTCTAAATAAAATAATAAAGTGGCAATTAATGCATTTTTAATTATTTAGATGTTAGGAACGTTATTTTAAATTATTGCACTGTGCTAAAAAATTAAGATAGAAGTAAATACTGATCACTCCTAACCTAGAAAACTTTTCAAAATGGTAACATGTGAAGTTATTGTTTTTGAGCTTACTTGTAGAAACACGAAAAAGTTAAATAAATTTACAATTATGTTCTTCAAACTTAAGGAGAATTTGCTGGACTTAAATATGCCTTGATTCAATAATTCGTAACATATGCAAATATAAAATATTAATAAGGTAAATAGAAAATTAAGCTCGAATTAAAATCTCCAACGACTTGGAGAAACTGAAAGTGCAGCACTTTTTCTTCAATTCCACTCTAGGCTTGTATTTTCAATTAATTATCGGTATATATATATATGTCACTACGGTTACAACATTCACGAAGCATAACGTTTTCATGACAGTGAAAAATCTTATGTATGTTTAATAACAATTCTAAAGCTACAGCAATAATTCTGAGAGAATACGTAATGAAATGTCATAGTAATATATTTCTGAGTATGTATTGTATTTGACCTAAACACTTGTTTCTTTTGGAATTTCATTGTGTCTTTATGCTATGATACTTTTGAATGTTGCTATGGTCGGGTTAAGAGCATTGTGAAGAGGTCCCCGCCCGATCACATCTTCCTTGTAGGGAACAATGCAGGGCAAAACCAACGTTTTTCACACAATTTTGTCCTAAAATTCCCGCACAATGGTAATTCTACAATATGCTACACTTTACTAATTGGTCGCACAACTGTACCCATACAATATCACGCATGTCGGTGGAAAGTAGATCAGAGAACATGTTGTGTAAGGAAGTCAGCTGCGGAATATGTAGAGTATATTTTACTAGACTTGAATTGTAGAAACAGTCTTTAACATTTAGTTTGAATGTAGCACTTATTTAGCTAAGTTCGTGAGCAAATCAGAGATCGAAATAGAATACCCCGTGCAGTGAAGTGGAATTGGGAAATCAAAAGACTGTCTCTCTGATCTGGTGGTTACTGTGCTAGTTTCGAAATCCGGAGATCTTGGGTTCGATTCTCGGCTGGAGAATATGAATTTTCTTTAGCCAGGTTTATTTGTCGTCCTGCCTAGAGTATGGAAGTAAGAAAGTGTGAATTTGTGAGGGTGGGTGTGTGTGAATTTAATGCTTATCAAGAAAATCCAATCTAAACAAACCCAAGGTTAGTATACAAACAGTAAACCAGCAAACATCATTGTCGATAAGCAATTAAAAATGGTTCAAACTACAATAGCTTCTCTAGAGAGATGAATAACCTTTAACAGCACGTTTCATACAAACGCCCATTTTATTGCTATTGTGCAAGCAATTACTAATGTTAACAAAAAATACACGAATATAGCGTGTGTATGTGCTTGGAATTTTCATTAGAGGAGTAAATATAAATTTCCATGACATTACAACATTTCAAAAGTAATTGTGCTAAGCATACTTCAGGTTAATTCCAAAAACCACAGAAACCTTTGGTTTATCCTCGCCTCTTTAGGGTCTGACGACTAGCCTCGCTGGTGCTTTTATGTGCTTTATACACTATGTGATACACCAATATTCCCTTAGTTACTTATTAAAGTTCCATTTCACTTAATTTTCCTTCTTACACTCCATCCCCACCTTAGCAACTCTTTTAAGTAAGAACAGCCTCGATGTGGATTTCAGCACATGTTAGATCTTTTCTAAAATAGAAAACAAAAATATAACATTGGAATATTTCAGATTGCCACAGGATATATAGTTTAATGTGTGATATAGTACAGCCCTATTAGACTACTCTAGCTGCCGACCTAACACCGACATGCGCAATAACAGAGGTGTACGATCATTTAACTAACACCGGAAGATGGTCAACTTCATGCTGAACTTTGACTTTTGTAGCACATACTTCACAGTATTAGAAATACAGAAAAATATTTGCTTCAGCTGCGTTGCAATTCAGCATGGTGTATTTATAGACGAACTGTACAAAGTCTGTCAAGTAAGAAATAATCTGAAGCTTAGAAAAAGGGGTACTATTATTTAAAATGTCTCACGCATTACTTTTTTGGGTACATGCATGCATATTTGAAAAGTAATGGATACTGATCCGCCAGCATGTCGTTTAGACTGACTCCAGAAAGTATATGCCTCCATTTAAATTAAAGGAGACGACAATTAAAGGAGAGGAAATTCTATTTCTTAACCTACATAATTAGAAGATTGGTATTCTCTAAACTGTTTGATATTATTATTTTATAATTTTGTGAAAAATGCACTAAGTATTAAAACTTTTTAGTATGTGGTGCACCCAAAATGTTGTTTTTATGCATTTACTACAGTAAATTTTTATGCATAATATCTGAAAATGGCACCACTTATGACGGACGGAGGAATATATTTAAGTAGTAACAACTGAGGCATTAATTAGGCTGTTAGGTAATGATTATTAATACATAATTACAGGTCTGACATATTTAATTTTGCCCTTCAGATCAAAACTAATTTACATCGTATTTCTGCCATTACATAAAGGTAATTGCTTAACTAAAGGGATATAAAATGTAGTAAATGCCACACACGAAACAATATTAAATTAATTTAAAAGTAACTGTTTTTACAAAATGAGGAAATTTGAAAAAGTTCATAAACAAGTAGACTCTATCATTTATTCTTTCGACATATTAAAAGTTCGTTAATTTTGCTGCTAGAACTTTTTAAATTGGTCTTCACGAAATCACTATGTTTATTTGAGTATTTTTCAGCACCTTATTTTGAAGGCATAATTTCCATGCTTCAAACAAGAAAAGAGTTCACCAAAATCCACTTAACTGTTAACCTAGCATGCCAAATATGCAGGCACTATTTGCAATATAAAAATATGCATAATAAAAGCTCAGTATTGTCTCCTCGAGTAAGCTAATTAAGGTGCTAAGGTACAAAAGTCGCAGATGTATTTGTCACTGAATTACCTAGATGTGTAAATTCATCTTATAATGTGTTTGCCATGTCTCTACTTCTGTGAGCACAGTCACTTATTAAAACCTCATTGTTTTATTTTCAAAGCTTTCGCCGTGTCTAAGAAAAACCAAATGAAGAACAAAAGAAAAGCAGTTCACCAATAAAACGAGTTTTTGCATTTAGCAGCCTTGATCATTTTCTTGAAGCGCGCGTGCCTGAACCATTTTCATAGGTAAACATTGGCCGCAACACAATTTCCAAGAACAAGTTGCGTGATTCGCTATTCCGCTAGGTCTGCTTTCATTTTAATACCCTTTTAGACATATTAAGCACTAATATATAATATTAGGGTTTATTTTTATTATATTGAACCGCAATCACCACCACGTATTCATTTTTGCGTGTTTAGCCCACTACAAAATCCTATGTAATATACATCCTTGAATGAAATGAACCATTAATGATCACTTTAAAGAGATTCGGAAATTCTACCTCTGTTTCCAAGGCCGCTTTATAATTGAGATTAAATGACAATCATTAAATGCCGGAGGGAAGAATTCAAAATCACCGCATTACAGAATGAGGAATGTGGCAACTGTTGTGCAAATAAATTTTGTGGGTTAAAATGATATTTATATGATTGGGTTTACAGCGTGTTAACCATACAAGGCATGGCAATCGTATGATTGAATTTAATATCGAGCCACCAAATTTTGGGACAGTTATAGAAACTTTCTTACAGTTAAGACGTCTGGTTGTATAACATAGTATTCGGAATCATATTGCTCAAAATAATGACTAAATAATTACCACATTTTAGAGTTCACTGATTTTGAAAAATACAAATTAAAGAACTATGTGTTCGTTGTAAGTGTGGCTGGTAAGAAATTAGGTCGGACACTTCCTTGTGTGGGTGTGTGTGTATGTATGTGTGTGTGCGTGTGTGTGTGTGTATATAATCTCTATATACAATAAAATCTCAAGTGTTTTGAGCGTACACCTCCTATTTTTTTTCCTTGCGGCATGTTTTGACAATGTGCCAAATTTCATTAAAATGAATTAATATTAACCCGTACCGCAAAGAGCGTAAATATTTAAATAAACTTAAGTACTGAAACACTGTTTCTGTTTTTACTTTCTCTACTACGTATAGTAAGTAGAGGAAGTATTGTATTCCATTCAAAATTTCAATATCGAGATTTCACCGGAAATACCTGTTTTGAGGCTCTCTTTAGAAAAAGGTCCATGTGTCTGTCTGTGTGTCTGTCAGTCTATTGACAGCATAACCATAGCGGATAGAAGAATCCGCTATGGCATAACTAAAAAATGAAAAGCCGGTTAAAAACCAAAGTTGGTACTTTATAAATTACCTGCAAACCAGAGTGCAAACTATAACAGTGCGAACAAAGGTGTCGCTGCCACATGGGTTCCTCAATGCAGTTTTAAGACTGTCACGTGTCAATGACCTCGTCGACGGGCCCTTAAGTTCCACTCACTCGCTCACTCACTCACTCATCTTGTCTAGCTTTGTATATACAGACTAGATTTTTATGTTAGCGTTATGAGTCATGCATTCCATTCCTGTCTTTAGGTTCCAATCCCAAGAGATAAATAGGTTGCCAGAAGTCTTCGACAAAAGTATATGCCTGTTTGGGTTAAAAAAGATCCTCAGACAATAATTAAGTTGATATAAACAGAATAAAATTCGTATTTAAAACTAACTACTATTAGCTAAAGAAATGGCGGAGCCGTTGACTTAACCATTTTTTCATTTAACCTTCGCTGTTTATAATGCCTCCCTTGCACCCACGGCCACCATTAACTAAGCCACTTCTTCCTTGTAACATGGCGTGGGGCAGTATTTTCCTATTTTCTTTGATTTCTTATGTATTAACGTACTTTTGAAGAAGTTTAAGCCTGATAAAGAAGTCTCTGAGCTAAATCGTTCACGTCCAATATAGAATATTGCAGATCTGGTTACGTGTTGTAACCATTTTAACATGTTGATGTTAATGTGGGACGAATGTGGAGGTGCTATTTATCTTTTATTAATCTTCGTTGGAATGAAAGGCTTTGCGAAGTTGTATTACTCGCGGCCTAGCATCACCTGAGAACTATAAGTTTCTATTGCTGTTGTCACGGATGTTTTATAGATGAAACAATCAATATCGTTTTAATGAATTTTTCGAACACTTTATTAACACTTCAAAACTATCCTTCTCATGAAACTCTTACAATCTTCTCGCCAACGATTGTGAAAGTCAATGTACTTCTCTAATCCCGTTGCACTCGGTTGATCTCAATCAACTATTGACAATATCGTTCCTTTTTATGAAGATCACAAAACGTCACAATTAATTATTCACTTTTTGACGTATGATTATTATTTTTCGTCGTTATAATGTTGATCAGAATCATTTCTTCCTCCTTCGTTGTAACACACATGAACAGAAGAAGTCAGCCTACTATATTTTAACATGGTTATTTCAGGAGTCTTTCTGTTGCTTCTATATTCACAATTTGAATCATTTCAGAGGGCTTATACAAAAATACGGCCTCAGTGTGAAAATGTTAACCAAAGAATATATTTGTGTACCAATGTGCAATGCAACTTGTGTGGTAGTTGCTATTTGCACTTAGATGCTGTAATTGCCTCCTAGTTTATAAATTAAATAAACCTTCATCCTTCTTGTGCAATTAGTACTTAGCATTCAGTGGGTTCTAATGAGCAAAAAAGGACATTATTTTATAACGGGTTAATTTACGGACTGATTTCTATTTTATTTCTCTTCTTTTGATTCCTCATCCCTACATTTTAGACCATCACTTTCAAAACATATTGTATGTGAAGGTACATTCAAAATTCTATGTCTTAAACATTTCCGAGGTTAAAACTTTCCTAAAAACTAAAAGCATTTACAGAAAAATGCCTCTAGGTTTGCTGTTTAATCACAATTGTGTAATTACGTAATTGAAAAGCTCGCCGTTATGTAGAAACCTTAAATAGGCTGTTTACCCTTGAATAGCAACGTGTCAGTCTGTATGCTTCACCAGCTTTAGAAATTAACTTCTGGGATGGAGCCCCTGAAACATTTTTCTTCTTTTTCCTTTCCTTCCTTTCTCCCCACGTTTTTGTCTCGGACGTTTAATTCTCCGTGGAATTCGTAACGCTACATCAGTGCTGATGTTTAGAGCTCTTATTGAATTAGATCATGGTTATTTCTTCTTATTTGACCTCTTGAGTTGATGATATTCCGGGTTGTTTCTTGCCCGATAAACTACAGCCATGTCAGGCACGCTTACTGGACCATGAACAAAGGAAACGCAACACTGACTCAGGCTTTTTTCTTCCTTCCTGACTTTCTTATTGCACTCTTCGCTACAGAAGAATGCTCGAAAAATGTAGTTGGTTGGTTTAGCAATTCATCCAGTGATACATCGTATGACTTTAGGCTGAGGCTTGATACATACCTTTTACAGCGTGCCTGGGAGCAGATGCTAATAACAAATTTGCATATCAGAATTAAATTATCATAATTGTTATTTAATATTCATGCATTCCTCTTGAAGCTGCATATTCCCAAGAAGCAACTCTTTTCCTCCAAAGTTCATTAGTTAGCAACAGTGAGGCAATAAATTAATGTCGAAGCATATTAGTGGCCACAGATGAAGATTCTTATATAATTTACTGGAGCTTAACATATACCTCTGTATGTAACCAGTGGTGAGTAACCTACGCCAAGTTTCATCCGTTTTTGTTTGTTTGTTTTCAAAATGAATTTAATTTTATGTGAAACGCTGCTGGCATAGAATATCTACATTAGTTTTAATTTTATGAAGTGAAACATCGCTTAAATTACATAATAGTTTATTTTTACATAATTCCTATTTCGATTTATTTATTCATTTCCGCTGCAATAGACCAACGCTCCAATTAAAGCAGCTACATGATTTTAGAGCTAGTCCATCACTTTTGTTTCAGAGAAATCCAGTTTTCTGGTTAACATTACTACATGTAAATTCTGACAATACTTAAAGCAATTTAGATCTAAAGGAAAAGATAAGAGTTTTCATTGTTTATATCAGTAATGCTATGAAATAAATTATGTTACGTGCACCATTGCACGTCATAAAGTACGTTTAGAGAAAAAGCAAGAGCAGTAGAGAGAGAGAGAGAGAGAGAGAGAGAGAGAGAGGAGGGGGGAGGGAGAGAGGGGCAGAAAAACGGAGATGATATTTGTATAGTAATATAAGCGCATCACCTCTGCAACACAAAATTTTAACCAGGATTTAAAAAAATAATTTTAAATGTTTAAAATTTAAAAATAATTTGAAAATGTTCCAAACATTAATAAGTCGATTTTGACCTCTAGTCTAAATGTTTACGTATACAGGGAATAAAGAGTGGTGTTTTCCAGTTTCTAAACACATGGAAATGCAAGCATGGTTTTATATAAAACAGTGAAATTAGGTCAGGCTGTCCAATTGAATGACGTGTAACATCGCAGAGCCTGTTTGACTAAGAGTGGTTTCTAAGAATCATTGGAAAGGAAGGATAGTCTATCTGCCTTATATTTTGTAGCGGGTTATACATTACCCATGGCAACCATGGTGTTCGTTCGTTAATAACTTCGTCTTCCCTGCGTTAATCTGCTAGCAGATTTTTACCTCACTCTACAGGGAATAAGAGGAATCATTTTCTGACGTTTAGTTGGTGAGGAAATAAATTGCTGTCTCATTAATGCGTTACCAATGCTCAATAACATAAATCGAACATCTAAATGTAATAAGTGGACTTCTTTAGGGAATCATATTTGTTGATGTCTCGTTAATGAATTGCCTCATCAGTCTTAGAGTACATATTTCCGGCAATATAAGCAACCCTTTTAAACAACACAAACTTTGATGATTTACAAATTCTAACACTTACATAGAACACATTTTAAGCATTAAAAAATCTCCATGCAAAATAGGAGCCCTAATTATCATCTGAAATTTTCAACTGATTTCAAGGTTAATTACAAACTGTAACTAGGAAGAGAAAGAGAAAGAAAAGAAAAGAAAGGAAACAAATTGAGACAGAAGTTATTAAATAAAACATACGGGATGTTTTCAGTCATGTTTGATGTCTAGAATCTGCAATGTTGTGGATAAAATATTGCAGCATTTAGCTTCATAGTGGATTATAGTATGAAACAAATTTTAAGGCCTGTCTTAGAAACTCAGCGACGGGAGTACGGATTTTTAGGGGGACATGATGAAAGACTTCCCAACAGAAGGAAAGGACGGGCATTGTGCTGAAACACACTTTTCTTACAATCCATAAGGCAGTGAACGTCAGCTAAACTAAGTCTTATGCCGCTAAAACCTGAATAACTAATGCATTTGAACGGATGTAATCGTACCTGGTATCCGTCCTTCTGCATATACACCAGCAGTGCAATAATAACTTCTGCCGAGACCAAATGTTTTCCTGAATTATGCAAATATGGGAGCATGCGTTATGTTGTCACTACGCACAACGTTATTCCCATGTCCACATAGTTTGGTCAAATTTTTCTTTCTTTATTTTACGGCGCTTTAGCTACGTAATTAAATAGTCCCTCGTTGTGTCGCCAATTTGATGCTGTATTATTCGACGTCTATTTGATGCTGCTAATTTGTTCGACGTTTCTTGAAAACTCAGCTCTGATTTCCTGCGTTGGTCGACTATTGGAGTTCCTTCTGCAGCTTTACCACGGCTGCTAAAATGGAGAGCTAATGAGCTTTATCCTCAGGGTATACATGGGCTGGTAAGAATACACAGATCTGATAATGTTATGAGTTTTAATATTTATATAACTCAATGACATCAATGGAGGTATGCCAACCGTTGGATAACACAGAAATTTTAGCTTTTACGCGGCACACACTAATTGTTGACCCGGTCTTCCCTCGAGGCAACCGCCAAGTAAGTTTTATCAGACTAACGAAGTCAAACGAGTGTGCGTCATCCACCGGTGTCAAATGATTTACGTATCAGTAATCAATATCACAACTGATCTGTTAGGCAGTTAGGGCATACTGATAGATTGGTGTGCGGCGGACAGTAACCTTCAAGGTCTCATCTCCACACTATACCGCCTTCCTTTGTCACGGGTCCACGAAGGGAGCAGTGCAGGACAACTGCACCTCCACCTCTGTGATGGGCAGAGGGCATTCGGGTGCTATCCAGTCTATAACCTTTAAAAAAGTAGACTTTCTAAAACGAGTAGACCAGTTGAATTTATTAGAATGTTATTTGCAATTTTAACACTAATTATTAGGGCAGCTTTATTTCATACATAGGAATGATAGCTTCGCATCCACCTGTGTGGGAATGTGCACAGATGGAAGTAATGATTGATACATGTGAATCTTTTTAGCGGTGTCGTTATGAACTGTGCATCTTTGGTTGGTGGATAGCAGTATGGTTCTGAAGGAATTGATATGAGATCCATCACAGTGGCGTATAGGCGCTATGTTATTGTATGCGAAGCACAAAATGTCAAATCCGGTATTTATCTTGGTAACGAAAACAAAGAAAGGAAGAAAGAAAATGAAACAAAAACAATGATATTTGCAGGTGCACGGGATTTTGAACCTGGGGCCTTATGAATATGGGCTCCAGACATGAAATTACGATCTGGGTCATCCCTCTCTGTTTGATTAACTTTTGTATTAAAAATTAATCTGAATTGCCATGGAAGATCCCAGATTACACAGACATGAAAATTTGCTTCGTCTTCCTCTAAACATGATATGGGAAACTATGCGAAGTACTGTAAACTGAAACTGAAATTCGTCAGTGACTGCTAATACCTATCCAAGATAAGATTAATGTCCGTTGTTGAAAAACAGACGACGTTCAGTTTTCAAGGGAGGCCGAAAGATGGCGTTTTTTCTGTTTACCACTTTAATAGCTCTTTTATGGATTCATAGTTTTACATTATTTTAAGTGATCCTGATGATACAATGTTGAGATCCACAAGGGCGGGTGGGTAATCATTGCTAATGTTAGGTTGATTGCGGTGTAAAATGAATTGATTCTCGACGGCTCATAATTCTTGGTGCCACTGAGGGCATCCCAGTGCTTTAAATCTACACCTCCCACCCATTTCCATTCCTCTCCGGCCCACTAAGTTTCAATTTAACGACCAATTTTGAAAGACAAGGTTGTGCGGTGTATACTTAGAGCGGTACAAAAACGGAAAGGAGTGGGGGGAAGGCAAACTGATTGACGACGCTTGATCTACGTGGGTGGCATTACAATCTGTCCAGAGCTTCCTTTACTTTGTCACGGAATGCTTCTCGCTGTTGACATTCAAATTCAGCACAGATTAACTTGGGAGGAAAGGTGTAATTTACAACCTCCAGCATCCTTCTCTCATGTACACACGAGCAAAACGCTGGCAGATAAAATGCTAACTAGCCGCTTAACTCGTGGCTTGCAGCTGTAATTGCTAGCCATTAAATTCGTGTGTTCTTTCTTTACACAAGAACAGGAATTGTAAAGTACGTGCAACAGGAAATGAGTGGATCTTATTTCAATTGCATTCGCTATTTTACTTTTATGATGAGCTTGTACGGCATGCAATCTGGTATCGTCACTAAAACAGTTGTAGATGCGGTGAAGTTTCTTTTCCATTTGGTTAATATTTTAAAAAATACCACAGGAGAGCGTATAGAAACCATTTGCTTATGTCAACATTGTTAAATATCTCAGCTGTTTTTATTTTTCTAAGCGTCAATATCTAAACATGTTCATATACAACTCGTATTTTGCGAGGCTTTTTAATAAGTAAAACGTGAATTTGTAACTTATAAGGAATCTCTATGTGACAATTAAATTGGAATTAGGATAGGAAAGCATACTGTTTGTGTGTTTTTTCCTTTTCAGAAGAACAGGAATTGTAAAGTACGTGCAACGAGAAATGAGGCAAGAGGTTTTGTTTTTAACAATAAATGAGAAAATTGTTCAGTGACAGAACAAATTGCTTTGCATGCATTTGACATAGTCTATAAGTGATAAATGGGATAATTTTTTTTCATATTTTCGAGAATATTGTGGTTTCAGCGATAATGAGAAATATTTACTTTTTAAAATTTTCTTTAGAAATATGAGGTTTTTTATTCATTGACTGATTACCATTGGTGTTTAAGCTTTGGTTTTTATAACAATGGAAGATTCTACATCTAATTCTTACGAATTAAATAACCCAGCTTCTTTTGAGATTAACTTGTAACAATACTGCAAAATAAATATTATTGGCAGAGAAAAAGAAAGCTGCCCAACAATGCAATCGGTGAGGCTACAATAAAAGGCTGTTCTCACAAGGTCACATTTCCGTGTTATCGAAGTCACCGCAATAAACCTAAAACGGCTTGTTGTTACGTTTAGAAGTTTCGACTGGATAGATTCTGGCGTGTGCGAAGTAAAGATTAAAAGCAAAAGGTGAAAGTTACCACCTTTTCTGTGAAACATCCTTTCAATGCCTTTGGCTACCAATATCAGGGTTGCCAACATTTAAAAGTAAAATTATCGTACTGGCCACTCAAAATTGTAGATTTGGATTCAAAATTATCATACATCATAAACCAAATGCTACACCAATAAAAATAGCAGTAAAATACATATGAAAATGTAATGGTAATGATGTTTATTATATCCACTTACAAAATTGATGACCACAACCAGTGTTACAACTTTAGCACTTATGTTTCACGCACTATTCATCTGAAAGTTCATCTTCCTCAACCGCTGTAGCAGTATACAAATTTACTGTTGAGATAAACTTTAACGTCTCGGTGACTTGCAGATTTTCGGATCTACCACATTATTTCATAAACTGAGACGACAGACTAAGCACATTTAACGTATCTAGCGCCAATCTGTTTCTAACTTTGGTTTTTGCTAAACCCAGTTTAGAAAAAAAAAAAAAAAAACTCTTTCACAACGAAATCACTGATAACGCAAAGGCCGCTAGTTATTTGAAATCAGTGTTTCCACCAAGGATGTGTGTTTAACAACACTCCAGAAACTGTCAGGTTCAGGCATGTTCTTTATTTCACACGGAATATCACTTATTCCGAGTTTTCTCCATTGATCATCAATTTTCTGAATAGTGCCTTCTTCATTGAGATCATCAGACCTGGGCACACTGACAATAAGAGGATAAAGGGTAGGAAGCTTAATAGGGTTGGAAATGATTGACTTAGAGGGGTGGAGACAGGCCATGAGGACAAAAGTGGTGTCGTTATTTGTAAATTAGTTTCATTTCGCTAGTGTGATAAAACAAGTGAAAATGATATTTCGCCTATACCGAACTATCATACATTCGAATTATCGCACACACCCATAATTATCGTACGGGTTGGCAGCCATGTGTACAAACATTAAAATTATCGTATGCCCCCATAATTATCGTACGAGTTGGTAACCCTAACCAGGGTGGCAATGTTGCATGTTGCAATTTGGTGATGCTAATTGACGGGCAATCGCCCTGATTTCTGGTGCATGATACCTATATGTAGTGATTCATGTCATGATAATAATAAAATAAGTGATTTAATTTGGAGAAAGTTTGAACCATAATGTTATAGAAGCATTACTTACCTGTTAATTTTAATTTCACTAATGTCTATGTGTATTAATTTTATCAGAAAATTTGTGCAAAAGTAATGCAAATGTTTAGTATACAATATTCAACACAAAATAACACCAACCAAAATTATTAACGCGAATTTTTCAAATTATTATGACCAAAAAATCTTGCCTTTGCCTATAATGAATAATAAACCGTGACATAAAAGAAACGAAAACAATAAAACTGAAATATAAATAATAATAATAATAATAATAATAATAATAATAATAATAATAATAATAATAATAATAATAATAATAATAATAATAATAATAATAATAATAATAATAATGATAATGATAATGAGGGTAATGATTCAGCATACCTGGGAGAATATGAATATAGTCTCTTAATCACTTGATAACGCAATTCGATGCATTCCATAACAGCAATGTCGATGGACATAAATCAACAACTTAAAATTAAGGTTTTCATTTAAGCTCAAGTTGTTTATCGTGCGATGTAATCAGTTAATAATGTAATACATACAAATCACCCGTATAATTTAGTTTTCTATTGCCGCTGACCTATCGTAGCATGGTTTCCTCGAAATAGACTATAATGCCGCATAATGATTCAAATTTCAAGAGCATAATTTTTAGATGCAGTGGTATAAATACGCAGCTTTTACAAAACGATTTTTCTTAACGCTGAAAATGTTTGATATCTTTTGATTATTAATTGTGATCTTCAGTTCTTATACAGGGTGGAAGGGAACTTATCACATTCCTTCTAATATGTGCTTCTCATAGAAGCATTACAATATGTTGAATGTTATTTTGTTGTTTTTAAGAATATTGTTCCGAAGATAAGGTTTAGATTAGAAATGTAGAAATAGGAATCCTAAGAAAACAGTTTAGAGCTGACTAAATAAGGAATAACCATAAATGGTAGAAGGCACATGCTTTAAAAGAAAAGTTTGTATTGAAGTTTAGGAACTTCAAAGATCTATTCCACCATTTGGGTAAAACAAATACACAAAAAAGTTTATGAGAATACATCCTCGTGTTGTTTTACTAAAGATAAAAAGATGTATTTAGTCGGGAAAATATTTGCTCAAAAATCCAAACCAAAGAGCATTAATAAGAGGCCCAATTGGTGGAGTTGTACACGCATTCCCTCCATTTCTGTTAAGCATTGTTAATGTTCTAAAATGTTCATATTTATATGCACTGCTCAGTTAACATTTGATGTTTGATAAGCATTTCATATACAACTGTCTGAAGTAGTTTTAGCTTACCTACGTAAACTCTGCATTCACAAGCCAGTTATACACTAGTCAGTCAAATCAGTTTGCCAGATACCAGTAGGCTCGTCACTATGATGAAACGATACCAAACTGTTGTCAAATTCAAAGTTGTAATGAGTTTGTCTGAATTAGGGGCAGTTTTATTGATAGTGCCCCTTCAAAATAAAATCACTTAGGGTCCTCTCCTGTTTCAACGGCTATGTTTTTCACCAGGCGCAAATAGGCCATCTAATATATAATCAAAATTGCTTCCCTTCATTCCTTCATATCTAACATTTGTGTGAGACCTTCATGTCCTTGCCAATCAAATTTTAGATAAGAGTAGTACATAATACCTAAGAACAAAATAGCTTAGTGGACACGACTTTTATTGCTCACTTTCGTCTGGCAAGCACGATTTAAAGCTAAGCTTTACTTCTGATTAACCTGATAGGATTACTGTCTTCTTCAGTAACTCTTGAGCGCAGAGATTGCGCAGGTACCGTCTTTGAAGCTTCAACAGGAGTGTAGCATACACACACGAATATCGTGTAATAACTTGCGTAAAAAAGTGAGCTCAAATATTTGCAATAATAGGCATCTAGTTTGTTAAGACATAACACTTAATCACAAAGAATATAAGAGGACATCTCTTAAGCGAGGAATATTATTATGTCATTTAAAACTGGGCCATTTTGTCAAACCCCAAGGTCAAAAGATTAAAATTTCAGCCACGGGCTTGGAATTTACATGCGTATGAGAAAGTATTACATAACATTATTCTAGAACATGTTCAATGTGTGTGAATGTCTCCTCCCTCACTATTTTCTTTCCAAATAATTTTATAAACAGTTCTAAAATGATATTTGCGCAGTTCCTTTATTAAATCTTTTTCTACTCTCTTCCCCGGACTTAGACTCCGAAATCACAGCACCTCCTGCTTTTCTTGAGTAGGCCTAGCTCGAACTCCTAAACTAACAACATTCCTTAATTACTCAGTCTTAAAACCATCAATCCAGATAGCTGAGAGTATTTCACATTACCTACTGAAAAAGATAAACACAATTAGGAGGCAGCCCATCAACCAAAGAATGCAGTTAGTGATCAGTGATTCGAAATGCATCTGGAATTTCATTTTTGTGACAATCTATCTCTGGTAACCATGTTTACTCCACCTTACATAAAGAAAGATAGGGGGAGGGGAAACTAATTCTTATGAACTTCTCAAACTAGAATTTTCCTGTTTGGAAGTACAAAAATGGTGAAACAAATTTAATTCGTTATTAGTATAAATAATAATATGCAAATATTTATACAGTTTGCAAACAGTCTGCTTTTGTTCAAGGCTTTTTAAGAAAATTTATAATGCAGCAGCCACTATCGTACTCTCTGTGCAGATATCAACCTCCTGCCTTCTGCTGAAAGTCTAGTTTAAAAAAAAAAAATTATTTTCTTATTTAACGACGCTGTCAATTGCCAGGATCACATCAGCGTCGCCGGTGTGCCGGAATTTTGTCCCGCAGGAGTTCTTTTACATGCCAGTAAATCTACTGACATGGAGCTGTTGTTTTTAAGCACACTTAAAAACCATCGGTCTGGGCTGGGTTTGAACCCGCGACCTTGGGATCCGTAGGCCAGCGTCTAACCAACTGAGCCACCCAGACCGACGTCTAGTTTTAAGAGAGATATTATCCAGAGTTATCGCGATATCACTTTGAGGGCCTAAGGTACCTCCTTCCTTCAGGCTGTATTTTATGTCTTTCATTATACTTGAAAAGAAACAACCTGCACTTTCCCTGTCGTGCACGCCGGGCCCAACTTGTAATAATAAGAATCTCGTTACAAGCTGAGGTGGGGGACGGCTTTATTTTCCTATTTGAGGAGAAGCAAAACCAACTTGTGTGGTCCTCTTCAGAACCCCTGAGGGCCGCGCTTCAGGAGTGAATGTTCCGATAGCAGATCAGCACGCAGCCAACTACCTCCCCACTCCTCTTGCAGACTTATAACTTCATTTGATCGTGTTTGGCTTGGCAGATGCGATCTCATTAGTAGTCTGTTGGAATCGTGATACAGTGTTCTCCTCCAGTACCTTGTTCCATCCCTCCCTCCGGAGAACCCACGTCCACCAACGGCCATTCAAAATTTTCCCTTTTTCTCTCCCACCACTCTCCCAGCTTGTCTCTATAGACCATTATTAGCTGAGCAATTAAGGCTCAGGCATATCACAACATAATTACTACAGCAAGGTAGCCCAGATGGCTGGTTCCCTTCTATCTTAGCACAGAATGATCTGCTGCGACAGATGACTCCGATACCAATGTGGTGGGTATAACAGCGATGTAAACTCAGGCTGATTATCGAAATTTGTTTGTTTAACTAAGGCATTTGAAATTACATGGGCAACTTAATTGTGGGTCTAGTGGCCGGTAAGAAAATGAATGTAAAACATCGTGTTGTTTGTTTGAGCAAGTGACAGGTGCACCAGAAAGTTCTTTCCTCTATAAAGAGATCTCGAGCACCCGTGTTTATTAAATCCAATAACACTGTTAAGCTTTAGAAATGCCTTTAAAAAGTTAAGAGTGCCATTGTTATAGCCACTGTTGCCTGATGGGCCCATAATTTTAAAATTGTTCGCATAGTTTATGTTCAGCCACTTTTTATGTTTTCAAACCCTATTCCATATATGTCCCTTAACCGAAACGTGCAGTAATCTCTCATTGGCTTCTGTCGTGCGATACCAAATAGTTCCTTATTTAACATGAATAATATCTTAATTGTCAATGTATATTTCATGACCGCATGAATGACATATATTACGTAATAGAGACAATACTTCTAAACGCATGTACATTCATATCGGCTAATAGACAGGATAATCCTTCATTTGAAACCGCCTCTCAGAATGATGAAAGTACGTACATATATCCAGATGCTTTAATTTAATCACTCTTATTGCCTAATATTGCGTTACACAGAGCTTGTTACCAGATGTTCAAACAAAGTATCTCAATATTGCAACAGCAGCTGTGATTGATCAAAACTATAATAAATGTTCCTACAAACACATGTCCTCAAACAAAATACCTGTTGAGATATGAGTAGTTTTATTTTTGTTGAGTACATGCAGCAGACAATGGAATTCATCCAGCAAAGGCATTCTAGGGAACACTTTACTGTCGCAAACGGTTAACGGAGCAATTGCTGGGTAAAACGTGATTACTGTGCATTCTTACTCATGCTGCAACTTTTATTCCCAAGAATCCAGAACATTTTTGATCATACCTATCTGCTCTCAGATTTGGGCACAAGCATTGGGCACACGCTCTTGTAGCGTATGCACCATGCCAATGCGTTTGCCATACGCCTTGAATGTCCCTATAGCCGAAATTCCAATAGATTGAGGTTCGGCAACGGGGCAGCCGTGCTACTGAACCTCCTTGACCAATTTATCCGTTCGATGAACTATTCTGTCGTAAATACCCAAAACAAGGAAAATGTCTGATATCTCAACTGGTATTGGTTTTCGGACATATGTTTGAAGGAAACTTTATTCTGAGTTTGCCCAATTCTAGCTCCTGTTACAATATCAGAACTTTTTTAAACACCCTGTGTGCTGTGCATTAGCAAATCATAGGTAGAGGTGGAGTAGGTACGAAGGGGATTCCATATTGAGCCTATGGAGGCTAGTGTATGTTAGGCCCCGGGCTGAAAGATACTCTATGGGCGCGAGAGAGTCTGGGCGAGCAGCGAGGTGGCGTGAGGGTATCTAACGTGTGCTGGAGATTCTTCATCTCGACACCGGATTCATCAAGTAGTCATCAGCTGCATGGGTTTCGACAGCGGCCCCTCTCCCTGTGGTAGGCCTGGCAACTACAAGGTCATCCATACGTCGAGAACAGCAGAGTGTGCAAATCCCCCACACGCAGTGCTCACTCGTGCCGCCATTATTGCTGCCATTATATGTCGAAAATCTTCCTGTCATGCACTTGAAAAGCGCTGAACTAAGATATCGTATGTGGTATTTAACAGACTTTTCGTTTTTGAGTTAAGCCATTCAAAGACACACCTCACCCACATACTCAAACACACACACACTCTCTCACACACAAAACACAGACTCACACACAGACCTTTTTTCTAAAAATGATCTTTTCGGATTCAGGGAACCTCAAAACGTTAATCTCCATTGAAATCTCGGTATCTAATTTTGGGCGGAATGCAATACCTTCTCTATGTGTTATGTGCATGGAAGCAAAAGTAATACAAAAATCATGCTCAGGTTGCTAAACAGTGTTTTTGACGCAGCGTGTGTAATAGCTTTTAGATGCTTTACCAAGAACAACAAAAAGTTCTCTAATTCCTTTCTCAGCTTGATTATTTGCAGCTAGAGCTGCACTTACCACAGTTTCAGCTTTAGAGCATTCTCCAGCTTTAGTCAACTGCAGCAGTTTATTTATTAATTTTAATTATATTTGAAGCCCTAGCATTATAACAATAATACGCTTAATAAAATGAAATCATTTTAACATTATTTAAATAAGACTATTTACTAAATTAAATAATGCTATCTATTAGTTTAAATGCTTTTACATCTATGCACATAGTCTACATTTTCTCTTTTAAGTTCATATTTATTATTTATTCAGGGCATTAAATCAATTATGCGAACTACATACAAGTAAAATATTTATTGCAAATCTTTCACAACATTATTTCCATTATACAAATCACTGAAGCTAGACAGAAATACTGAATTATATATTATCGAAGGACGCCCATATCCGTTCATTATTTGTTAGTATTTCAACATTGATAACTGGTTGGAATGGAACTCTGTCACTTCTAGTTGCAGACAGAAGCTTTGCAAATGTAGCAAAAGTTGAAATAGCCAGTTCAAAAGGTCACCAGACTATCATGAAAAATGCATAAGTTTATCAGCTTTGAAATTTTATTTCTATGCAAGCATTATTCTCGTAACAGAGGATTACATTACACTTTAGTGTCATCATTAGGATTTTTATGTGAATGTCCTGATATATATTGCATATAGAGAACAAAACTGTAGCTAAGACTGAAATTTCCAAAGCACGTGAAGCATATACGGCATTCTATTTGGCATTAAAATATATAGTTTTGTAATCTTTTTATGTAAATAAATATTTCAAATTATGTTTCTAAAACCACACACTTTATCGCTTTTCTTTGTTATAACTTTCAAATGTAACAAAACATTTCGTGCATTGTTATGGGCATTATGAGAAAGCAATTTAAACGTATACGTATTGCGTAGTGAGTGACTTCCACTACACGTGCTGCCTCGCTATCTGAAAGGACGGCTGATACGTACAATGTCCACAACAGTCTTTAGTCATTGTCTTTGTCTTGTTCAAAGCAGAGCGTTTATATAGTACGATGAAGTGATTGGTGATACGATGCCGAAAGTAAAGTCAACTGTTCGCTCTCACTTGCACTAATACGCTGCTGGTAGATTAGGTCAGGTTATTTATTTGATATTATTTTGTCCTCTTGCTGGTACAGGGGTCCAGCTTGCAGGGACAACAGTTTACATATGTATATACATTCGGGCTTTTAATATTTATAGTCTTTTTGGGTTTTCCCAAACCCATACGGGAGCCCGCTGTGTGTTCTCGAGAACAGTCGGGTATAGTAATTGTTTTATGTTTGGTTTCATTTGCTTTGTTCTTTATACATATATACAATATTTACATATTTACACTGATTCATTCATTCTCATTCACGCACACGACACTCATACACACTATTTCAATATTTGCATAGATCCCACTGTTTGGCTGAGTGGGCAGAATATTCTATGTGGTGGCGGACCTGCGTCTAGACGGCATTTTCTTTTTCTTTCTTTATTTTATTTATTTATTGTTATTTTTTTATTTTATTATTATTTTTTTTTGGCGGCCTCCTGTCATAGCAGTAAGTGGCCGTGAGCCAGTGTTCTAGGCGCGCAGTGTTGTGAACGGGGGAGCTGTGTAGAACATTTTTACACGCCTATGTTTTCAGTGTTTTGGCTCGCCGCTGCCGATGTTGGTTATGAGCTGGTTCTCATGTTGTCTGATTCGTACCCATGTTCTTGTGGCTACGTTGTGTATTGCATCTGCTATGTAGGGTGAACGTTATCGAATTCAGTGGTATCTTTATAAGAGATGGAAGAATACTATTCTGTCAAAAATGTGGCAAATCACCACTACAGACCAGCGATTTCAAGTCTTGTATCATTTAGCAGACAGTAAACAGAAAGGCCACTTCAAGAGCAACTTCTGCATTTTAGGTGAAGTAATTTCCTCTTCACATACCCTAGTTTCAATAAGTTCCTAATATTATGAAGGTTTATGCAAAACTCATCTTTCGTGTAGTATTCCTGTATAGAAATTCAGAAGACGGAGCTCAAAATATTTAACAAAATAGAACAATTTTGAAAAACAGCATAATCAAAATGTGTCTGCCTGTTACGAAGAAATGCTAAGGAAGATCAGAGCAGAAGCTAAAATGGGGATAAAAAAAAATGGGGGGGGGGGTAGAGGGGTAAGCGAGACGAATTACCAGCAGTAGGAACGTGGGAAATGTGGTAGATAGCTAGAAAATGAAATAGTGTCCACGCGGTGTTTTCTATTAGCATGTAGAGAAATATCAACATCGAACCATGTGACAATGGCTCGCTTATTTCAGTGAATCTGAGTTTTTATGGCCTAATGGTGTTAAATTTGACTTACTTACGGATGCTGCTCCGTATATAAAGAGGATAATCGAAGGCCATTCTGTAAGCTTCCTAGATATAAAATACCTAACTGTATAGTACATGATTCACCCAAAGCATGTGAGCAGATATGCAAATTTATCCTATAGTGGAAAATTGATGCCAAATGCAAAAGGTGTTTGTGAAAGTGCCAACGAGAATTTATTTGTTCAGAGACGAACATCCAGATCGTGCATTTAGACCCATAGATACTCCTTGGAGAATATGCTTGGAAGTACAGTGTAATGTGCAAACAATTAGTAAAATTCTACATCGGTGACTCATGAACTAAATGAGTTCAATGCTTCTTATTTGATATTTTTCAGAACTTACTCAACGACAGTTGTCTTACACATCTGCAAATTTGAGTTTATTCTTTCACTGTATCATATATTAAAACATCAGTTAATTAAGACAAAAAATGAAGTGCACAGTCGAGAAAAAATTAACTTAAACCTCCAAAAGTGGAAACTATGAAACATAATGTACCACTGCCTAGCGTGGTGAGTGAGCTTTTACATAAGTATTTACAGTTATAATGTTTAAACAAAATATTTCCTGCATAAAAATAAAATATTTTAAACTTTTTATAACATAAACATTCGTTCCCTAATCATCAGTTACATAACAGTGCTGTGGAATACAAGTTTCACTAAATTGTGCTTAACTTCACGTTCACTTCTTGTATTCTAACTGGAGACATGAGGTTATGCAGAACCTGTGTGACGTAAGAGTGCCACAATAGAGAGACTTACGAGAATCTTTGGTGAGGAAAAGTCAGTCTTGCTGCGTCGTGTTTTACAATTACGCACTGAGCACAACGTGCACCTTTTGTCCATTAGCCCCTCCAGTATCATTTTACTTTCCGCTTATCTTATGAAGTCATTAGTCTTCAGAGAGCTTCCTCACCTAAAGAAGAATAAGTAATTGTTGTGAAGTAGTAGATTCTGTATAACAAGGAACATTATAATAGTTGAGTCATTCATGATTCAATGCGAATGTCAAGGATACCATAAAATAAATATCGCTCGTAATCACAAGAACATTGGAAGCAAAATAGACATCGTGAACCGTAAGGCCTTTTTCGCAGAAGGTCGACTAAGGGGCAAATAAGGTTAAGTAGACAGGCTGATCAATAATCTTTCAAAGTGGGAGACGTTTACAGTTAATTGTTGAAATGCATGTGAACAGAAAATCCTAACGAGAAATGTTGATACAAATAGTAATCCTGGATGACATACCCACGAAAACATCAATAGGAAATCATATCCTGAAAGCAATAATGGCGGCAATCCACTGTTTATACGTCCTAGATTTCATCTATAGTTTAAAGTGTCCATTAACGATCCAATAAAATTGAAGTCAGTCCCACAGCTCATTTCAGAGGCAAATAAATACTTTAGCCTAACGAAACCTTCAAAAGCATACTTACAGCCCAGTGTTAAATTGAAAAAAATTAAAAAACGAAAACTTTGCGGAACATTTTAATGTTTTGGATCCTTGTTCTTAATATGTCCAGCCTAATGTTTATGTTTATATAATAAAATTCTTTGTTGCTATATATAAATTGGAAATTGGGGCATACACTTGATTAATATTAAGACCTTTCATTTTACTGTTGCGCATTTTTATGTTTTCATCAATTCTGAAGTTTACAATCAAAATTTATTATAGATAAATGAGTGCAAAAAAGGAATTTTCTTACAACATTTTGGCTAAATACTTATATAACAGTGCTGTAATAATTATTTACTGTTGAAAATGCTATCTGTTTCAAAGTAGCTCTATTAAGCTATGAAGATGGAGAGAGAGGTAGTTCTTTACAAGCTCTGCGTCTTGGAGGGGAAAAAACTCGTATAATTGTCTGTGTAATAGGCTGTTTAGAACTTTTTAGTAAATGAACCATATAACATGATCATCGCATTTTGAATTGAATTCCAAATAAATTATTTATTTTCCCTTTCTTGCCGCATAAAAATCTTCATACACTACAATTACAGTTACAGTTCATACAGTTTGAACTTGTTACCTCGCATTTAACACTTGGAGGTTAAAGAATTTGATATCATATTTTATGTTGTATTAGCAATTGCCATAAATTCTAAGATGTACATGTCAAAGTATAAGGTACATTAGCCTGAAAGAAAAGTTTCTCTGTTGACAAATAACGACATGTCTTTTGGTGCACTGTTAGAGTTTTCCTAATTGCTTTTAACAGATCTTACCGATAACCGCAGTAGTTTCGGCAGTTTTTCCTTAAGTCAATTCGCTACGCTGGCTGTGGATGAAGAGTTTAGCTGTCATTGTTTGTTACTGCTTGTTAACATTTCTGAAGCAGACTGTATAATTAATGCTTTTTTTATTCTTTGCTCCGGGCCGGTTCTGTCGGGCGGACCCCGTGCATTAAAAGGAAGATAACCAGTGGAAGCAAGAGATTTTTGAACGTCAAGCACACCGCCCATGCGCAAGAGTGAACTTCAAAAATTCACAAAGCACAGGATGTTTTACAGCTTCATTTAAATATATTCTGGAACGCTAATTTAAGAGGCGAGAGGCACCCAGGTGTATTTCCCGGGGAAATATGCCACCAAGAATTTCATTTCCAGCAAAAATTGTTGCGAAACTATATATTTCTGTTTTTTTCTCCTTTTTTCCAAGGAGAACGTTATGGTTTAGTTGTAATAGGAGAAAGTGGAATAAACCTTGCCTCAGAGATATTACTAAATTACGACTTCATTATTTGTAATTAAATAATTTTAGTGCACACATTATACATGCACATTTGTAATTTGAATAAAACCTCAAGAATACAGGTTGTTTATGAAGTCACTTTTCATTTTCCACTTAAACACTCAAGACAATTGATTTTCACCTGATGCACTTTAAACTGATAAAGCCCCTAGCGAAAAAGTCCATCGGGGTCAAAACCGGCGAACGGGAAGCCCAAAGTCTTGACGATGCATCTCGGCATAGTCTCAATTTTAAAGTTTATGAACAAATGAATGTGGTAGGCATGTATGTGCAATTTCAAGTGTGGTGTTTTTCACACACTGGTGTGTGTGTGATACCAAGTTCCCTGCTTAGTCTTCTGGTTGGTGCTGAAGGACTGCATGTAATCGCTTTCTGAAACCTTTGCACAGCTTCATTTGCTACAGCCGATCTTGCAGTTCGCTGTTCGTAAGCATCTCTATCAGTTCGCCTGAATTGGTTCACCATGTTCTTGATGGCGCTCCTGGTAGCAGCTGGTTTGTGAAATTTGCGCATGAAATTGTTCATCATGTCAGTCCACGCAGTCTGTAAGACACGACTATTCTTTCTTCTATTGTGTGCATTCCTTTAGATCAGTGGTGGGCAGAATAGTGTCTGCTCCGAATCCACTGTGCACACAACCCGCGTAACATTTTGCTCGTTGTAGGAGTGGTATTTCTTCGCTTCTTAAACTGCTCACAGTGGTAGATTGATACACTTAACGGTCAACCCGTCTGTTTCAAACAGAAAAGAGATGGTCATACTTTTATTATATGAAATCGGAATTATACATTATCATCAGAAGCATGAGAAGACATTCAAACTCTGTTGTAATATCTGTAACAGCAATATGCAGTTACACCGAGAGGTGGTCATATGAAACGCGAGATCTCAGCCTAGATGTTTCTATGTTCATCAGAGAAAAAATGTTTACAGACATATATGGGGCAAAACTTTGCTGTAACAGTGTCACAGAAGCTGCACGTTCTTTCAAACCAACATATATTGCCTTACATAGTTCTTTGAACACGTCTGCGCCAAGTAAATCTCAGCACTTATTTTTTGTCACTAGATATGTTTGTAGATCTATAAGTTCACATTGAAAGTTAACTCTTACAGTAACTGACTACATCTACACTAAAGGGGCTAATAAACACTGAAATGTCGTTCTCCAGATTTCTGAAATTTTGGAATTTGTGTAAAGTAAACTAGGTTTTTAACTCTTCAAGAATGGGAATATAACTAATTAGTTTATTCTCCGGAACAGTGGAAGTAATTTTATACATTTGAAATAAGTATTTCATAATTTGATTTGTTGGTTAAGAGAGTTGTTACCTGTTATGGTATGTTTGTTATGTTTACATTGTAAACCTTCTAGAAAATTGGCATGCTCTAAATCTGTAATCATAATAAAGAAATAATAATAATAATAATAATAATAATAATAATAATAATAAATATAATAATAATAATAATAATAATAATAATAATAATAATAATAATAATAATAATAATAATAATAATAATAATAATAATAATAATAATAATAATAATAATAATAATAATAATAATAATAATAGTAATAATAGTAATAGTAATAATAATAATAATAATAATAATAATAATAATAATAATAATAATAATAATAATAATAATAATAATAATAATAATAATAATAATAATAATAATAATAATAATAATAATAATAATAATAATAATAATAATTCACAGGCCGGCTTCAGACAGAATCATAGTACAAGTGAAAATGTACTCCTACTAAGCCAAGAGATCAAGGAAGCTTTCAATAGAAAGGAGGATACCTTAGCAGTATTCATTGATTTTAAATCAGCATATGACTTAGTCTGGAGAAACAAATTAATTGAGAAGTTGCAATCAATAGGTGTGAAAAGTAACATGCTTAAATGGATAACTCAGTTTATTTCACAAAGATTTTGTGCCACAAAATATAATACATACATTTCCAAATATAAACAAACACACCGACGACTTCCACAAGGTGCTGTTCTGAGCACAACACTCTTTAACATATATATATATATATATATATATATATATATATATATATATATATATGTGACCTTCCATCAATAATAAAAACTTTAGAAACCAAAATTGCTTTATTTGCTGACGATGTAGTCATTTGGACTTCATGCTCTCCAAAAAAACCTGAATTAATTAAAGACAGAATAGAAACAGCCCTAAACAAAGTACATGAATGGAGCTCCAAAAACCTATTGACTATCAATGTGGAAAAAACAAATTATGAATTATTTACACTAAAATACAAACCAGTTAATATTAACATAAATTATAATGGTAAACCACTCAAAGCAGTTGATGATGCCAAATACTTAGCATCACTTTTGACAGAAAGCTAAGTTGGAAAAAACATATAACAAACATCTCAGATGTTAAACCAAACCTCTTGTACTGTTCTGAAGCTTTAATAACAGCAGCAAATGCTAACATCAATAAACTTGAACAAATACAAAATCAGGCTCTTCGCCTAATCACTGGAGCAGTTAAATCCACACCTATTGATGCCATGCTTGCCTTAACACGGACCCCATAAATAACAACAAAAATAGAAGAACAAGCATTGCTCCAACACGAGAAAATGTTACGACTGCCAAACTCTAAATGGACAGAAGAGAACCTCCCCCCTTCAATCCTTAAACTCATAGTAGTTTCCTAGAAAAGGTAACACAGATTAAATCCAAATTGAACATTCCTAACACCAGAGAAAATCTACTTATAAGAGAAAATCCATCGGAATTATTGCAACCTATGTACCTTCAATTTGAAATTGATAGAGGAAATAAGTAAATCAGACACACCAAAAAGAAATACAAAAAACTTCTAGCTCTGGAAACAATCAATACTAGGTATCCCACAGAAGAATGGCTGCACATATATACTGATGGATCCTCCAAGGAAAACCTTGCTGGAGCTGGAGTTACGTGTTCACATTTTTCCTTTTATCATTCTGCTGGCAGAGACACAACAAATTATGATGGAGAAATAGAGGCTATACACATTGTTCTCCGACAATTATTAAATCTTCCCTTAAATAAATTTAACAAGGCAGTAATTCTTTCGGATTCTAAAGCTGCAATTCAGGGAATATGTTCAAATACTACAAAGAAGTCAACAAAAATTAGAGAATGCTACAAAATGTTAACACAACTCCAAAAAGTTAATAAGACTGTTCATCTCCAATGGATTCCAGCACACTGTGGAGTCATAGGGAACGAAGCTGCAGACTCACTTGCAAAGAAAGGCACAGCAATAAAACAAAAGTCTAAATTCAATTTCTCATTTACCTAAATAAAACGCTTGATCATTAAAAAATTTTCTCATTCATACCTACAAGAAATAGAAACAAATGCCAAAGATAAAAAATGGATTACACTACTTTCCAACCCAGATATAATCCCCCTTCCGACTATTGACAAATCACGACTGCTTAGCAAGTCATCTCTACAGAATAGGTATCTCAGCCTCACCAATATGTGTCCTGTGTAACGATCCAGCAGAAATGAATGAAGACCACTTGAAGACCTGTGAAGCATTAAGATCAGAAGAAACTACAGTTCAAAAGTATTGGAAAGCACGAATGCTAATGGCTTCATTGCCAGATGCAAGGCACTAGAAAACAACAACAACAACAACATAATAATAATAATAATAATAATAATAATAATAATAATAATAATAATAATAATAATAATAATAATAATAATAATAATAATAATAATAATAATAATAATAATAAAAATAATAATAATAATAATAATAATAATAATAATAATAATAATAATAATAATAATAATAATAATAATAATAATAATAATAATAATAATAATAATAATAATAATAATAATAATAATAATAATAATAATAATAATAATAATAATAATAATAATAATAATAATAATAATAATAATAATAATAATAATAATAATAATAATAATAATAATAATAATAATAATAATAATAATAATAATAATAATAATAATAATAATAATAATAATAATAATAATAATAATAATAATAATAATAATAATAATAATAATAATAATAATAATAATAATAATAATAATAATAATAATAATAATAATAATAATAATAATAATAATAATAATAATAATAATAATAATAATAATAATAATAATAATAATAATAATAATAATAATAATAATAATATAATAATAATAATAATAATAATAATAATAATAATAATAATAATAATAATAATAATAATAATAATAATAATAATAATAATAATAATAATAATAATAATAATAATAATAATAATAATAATAATAATAATAATAATAATAATAATAATAATAATAATAATAATAATAATAATAATAATAATAATAATAATAATAATAATAATAATAATAATAATAATAATAATAATAATAATAATAATAATAATAATAATAATAATAATAATAATAATAATAATAATAATAATAATAATAATAATAATAATAATAATATAATAATAATAATAATAATAATAATAATAATAATATAATAATAATAATAATAATAATAATAATAATAATAATAATAATAATAATAATAATAATAATAATAATAATAATAATAATAATAATAATAATAATAATAATAATAATAATAATAATAATAATAATAATAATAATAATAATAATAATAATAATAATAATAATAATAATAATAATAATAATAATAATAATAATAATAATAATAATAATAATAATAATAATAATAATAATAATAATAATAATAATAATAATAATAATAATAATAATAATAATAATAATAATAATAATAATAATAATAATAATAATAATAATAATAATAATAATAATAATAATAATAATAATAATAATAATAATAATAATAATAATAATAATAATAATAATAATAATAATAATAATAATAATAATAATAATAATAATAATAATAATAATAATAATAATAATAATAATAATAATAATAATAATAATAATAATAATAATAATAATAATAATAATAATAATAATAATAATAATATAATAATAATAATAATAATAATAATAATAATAATAATAATAATATAATAATAATAATAATAATAATAATAATAATAATAATAATAATAATAATAATAATAATAATAATAATAATAATAATAATAATAATAATAATAATAATAATAATAATAATAATAATAATAATAATAATAATAATAATAATAATAATAATAATAATAATAATAATAATAATAATAATAATAATAATAATAATAATAATAATAATAATAATAATAATAATAATAATAATAATAATAATAATAATAATAATAATAATAATAATAATAATAATAATAATAATAATAATAATAATAATAATAATAATAATAATAATAATAATAATAATAATAATAATAATAATAATAATAATAATAATAATAATAATAATAATAATAATAATAATAATAATAATAATAATAATAATAATAATAATAATAATAATAATAATAATAATAATAATAATAATAATAATAATAATAATAATAATAATAATAATAATAATAATAATAATAATAATAATAATAATAATAATAATAATAATAATAATAATAATAATAATAATAATAATAATAATAATAATAATAATAATAATAATAATAATAATAATAATAATAATAATAATAATAATAATAATAATAATAATAATAATAATAATAATAATAATAATAATAATAATAATAATAATAATAATAATAATAATAATAATAATAATAATAATAATAATAATAATAATAATAATAATAATAATAATAATAATAATAATAATAATAATAATAATAATAATAATAATAATAATAATAATAATAATAATAATAATAATAATAATAATAATAATAATAATAATAATAATAATAATAATAATAATAATAATAATAATAATAATAATAATAATAATAATAATAATAATAATAATAATAATAATAATAATAATAATAATAATAATAATAATAATAATAATAATAATAATAATAATAATAATAATAATAATAATAATAATAATAATAATAATAATAATAATAATAATAATAATAATAATAATAATAATAATAATAATAATAATAATAATAATAATAATAATAATAATAATAATAATAATAATAATAATAATAATAATAATAATAATAATAATAATAATAATAATAATAATAATAATAATAATAATAATAATAATAATAATAATAATAATAATAATAATAATAATAATAATAATAATAATAATAATAATAATAATAATAATAATAATAATAATAATAATAATAATAATAATAATAATAATAATAATAATAATAATAATAATAATAATAATAATAATAATAATAATAATAATAATAATAATAATAATAATAATAATAATAATAATAATAATAATAATAATAATAATAATAATAATAATAATAATAATAATAATAATAATAATAATAATAATAATAATAATAATAATAATAATAATAATAATAATAATAATAATAATAATAATAATAATAATAATAATAATAATAATAATAATAATAATAATAATAATAATAATAATAATAATAATAATAATAATAATAATAATAATAATAATAATAATAATAATAATAATAATAATAATAATAATAATAATAATAATAATAATAATAATAATAATAATAATAGAAAATGTATACAACATATCTAAAAATGTATACCAGAAAATACGTGCCTACTAGGTTTTTTAGTTGCATGCGGCACGATATCTGCAATAAAGCCATTCAATATTGGCTCGAAGAAAACCATGTAATATCTTGTTACAAACAAGGAAGACGGTGTTGGCACAGACATAATTCCTCACTGCATTGACATTTTAAAGCACAACTTATTTTAAATTATTTCCAATATGCAGTTAATGGCAATAAGAGAACAAAGAAAGGTTGCAGTTCTCTGATTTTCAAAAGGTGCCAAGGTGCCTCCGTAGCGCAGTTCTTAGCGCACCTGCCTCTGGCGTGAAGGACCCGGGTTTGATCCCCGTTACCGGCATTGGATTTTTCCCCCGCTGGGAGGTCTGTACGAGTGCACTCGTTAAATCCCTGGGAGGCCAGTTGAGGAGCTATCCTGATAGAACGGTAGCAACCCTAAACGGTCAAGTAGTCGGGGGAGTCGGCGTGCTGACCCAGGCCACCCCCAACCTGCATTCCTCCGTGGCCTTGGCTGCGGCTGGAGGACACAGCGGCCTGGCGATGAGGGTAATGTCTGCATAGAGGAGGCGCCCTAGGGGGAATGTAGATGTACAGAATGATCAATTATTACATTTTATTACAGAAATGAAGCTAATGCATGAAATAAAGGAATTTTGGACAGGGATGATAGAGGAGGGTTGGAAAACAGATACAAATCAAATAAGAACTCGTGGAAATGGGGTTTAAAGTTAGGTTCTGCTAGTGGACGACCAGTAAAACGCGAAATGAGAGAGAGAGAGAGAGAGAGAGAGAGAGAGAGAGAGAGAGAGAGAGAGAGAGAGAAATTAAGTTTTTCTTGTTCACGAACGTCAACGTGTCAATCTGCAATGGCGTCAGCAAATTTTATGGAGACTTCTGTCATTTGTACGAATCCTTTGAGGGAATTATGGTGGGAAACCAGCCACTTCCGCTCTACCCGCATTCAACGGAATCTTCCACAAAATTGACAGTCTACAAGAAAAAGCGAAGTGTGAGAGAAAGGACGGGAGAGACAAAGGGGGATAGTGAGGAGGAATGGCTTCCATCCATCGCTAAGATCACAAATGAGGCATGAAAAGTGCAACTTCCTGGAACGCTTATCCGGTTAAGCAAAAGCAGAAAACGGAGCAGCAGTTACAATAGTTACAGTTAATGTGAATGAATCAATCACGCTCTTAATTTCTGGATAAAATATTCTAATAGAAGCAATGATCCATCAAAAGAAATAGCCTTCAACGTTTTGTTCGGTATAATGTTTTAACCCACACCTGCATGGATTCCAGGTGACTTCCACTGAGATTAATGGAACTTCACATAATTAAGAATATCCATAATAATTGCAACAGAGGCCTGTTTTAAAGTTTATTTGCCGTGTTATTACGCATTATTATTATTATTATTATTATTATTATTATTATTATTATTATTATTATTATTATTATTATTATTATTATTATTATTATTATTATTATTATTATTATTATTATTATTATTATTATTATTATTATTATTATTATTATTATTATTATTATTATTATTATTATTATTATTATTATTATTATTATTATTATTATTATTATTATTATTATTATTATTATTATTATTATTATTATTATTATTATTATTATTATTATTATTATTATTATTATTATTATTATTATTATTATTATTACTATTATTGTTATTGTTATTGTTATTGTTATTGTTATTGTTATTGTTATTGTTATTGTTATTGTTATTGTTATTGTTATTGTTATAGTTATTGTTATAGTTATTGTTATTGTTATTGATATTGTTATTGATATTGTTACTGTTACTGTTACTGTTGTTGTTGTTGTTATCGTTATCGTTATCGCCGTCGTCGTCGTCATCGACATCGACGCCATCGTCATCGTCATCGTCATCGTCATCGTCATCATCATCATTACGTATAAAAAATCGCCGTTTAAAAATCTCCTCCTTAATTCCCTTCTGTGTTACTTTACTAGCATAATGCCTTTGCAGATAATCACCGCAGGTAACAAATGTGTTTATTGCTCGTGACCTATCGCTGTCTCACCCGTAGTCATACTCTTACAGCATGCGTTAACCGGGATAATCTATTTCGGACCATGTTCTGCCACTGTAGACGTGAATCTCCTGCCTCGAGGATATAAATTTACTCTATACAAATCGAGGTTTAATCAAGAAGTATTTATATTTCATTCCTTCAGGTGGTTTTACAGCTCATTAGCACCAATGGTCTTCAAAGTCTGCACAATCATTTGCGATTCTGACGTCAGTCCATCTCGGCTGGAAGGATGTTTAAAAAAAACATAGCTACGAGAAACATGGTTTGGAGTGGAAGTTAGCACCGCGACCTCTAGAAGATCTTTTGTGCGTATGCCGTGATGAAGCGCCCCCTGGAGGGAGTGGTGAGATGAGAGGATACGAAGGGTAGCAATAGAGACGACAGCAGAGAGCAGGGTACCTAACAGTTACAGACTTCACTCTCCGGTGACGGTTCGTACTCCGGCTCCCCCTTCCCCCGACCAGGCTCTTGGTCTCCTTGGGGCCCAGGACTCGGAGACCTCGAACCGGAGGGAAAGCGTCTAACTCTACAGAGAGCAAGCACCGGCCATGCAGATATAATATAGACAAATATTTGAAATGCTTTTACAATCCATTTCCTCATTTTTGTAAGTTTTTATGTCTTTCAACCACGTAGGTCATATCGGACGGTGAATGAAATTAATGAAACAATACTCAAATGCAATCGGGTCCAAAGAGCTTTGAGTTATCCGGTAGCATCTTTTCAGGATGCAAGGACGGAGAACTTATGATATTATACCAAATGTAGAAGAAAGGCACAGGGATTTGAAATTTCTTCTTCGTCTGTGACCTACTTATCTATTATTTATTTTATCATTTTAGGATTACTTACAGTTAGTTGTTCTTGTGTTATTTCTTAAACAACGATATATTATATTTTATACATGCATGTATTATGACCTATATATGTATTCATTGTTAAATTATGTTGTTCATTATCTTGGTTACAAATCTACAACTGTTTTGTTCAATTTTCTATAGGTAAATGAATATATTGGAAAGAAAATAGGTATTGATACACTCTGGTTTAAAAATTGGTGCCAGATTTCCCGAAAGAAAATCATAGCCAGGTAACTTATCCTAACCGAGATTCAAACCTCTTGACCGATATGCTCCGCCACCCCACCCCCCCCCCCCCCACCCCCTTGCGCCCACAACGGTAATAGGACATTCCTAATTGTTTCTTAAAGAAAAGTTTACTTTATCTGAAGCACTAACTTCTCTAAATACTTCAGAATGGAGCTTGTTTCTTAAGCTGTGGAATGTGAGCTACAACTTCCTGAATTGTTGCAGATAATATGCTAGTTTGTTGAGGGAAGATAGCCACATTTTTTACTGTTACACCAAAGCTGGTATCAGTCATGGCTCATCAAGTATGTTTCGAATCAGGGGATGGGCAGGAGGCCGACTGACCTTCGCAATATGAGTTTTTGATGGCATATTTATATTGAGAGGCACATTTAAACTCTCGTTACCAGGGCCATATTCTAGGGGAACTCGAGGTATATGGACCATGAAATGATACGTGAGGACTACCATCGTGCCTCACAAAACCATTTCTGCTTTCCTTTCCTGTGCTTAACATAACTTTATTACGAAGAAGCATCCCACGATATGTATTAAGCTTGGACGCAGTTCGTTACTGCCGATGCTAACGATGTAAAGGACTGGGTTCGTTAAAGCCTGTTTACTTCCTCTGATGATTGGGTCCTGTATTTCCAGCTCTGCTGCTCTCTGAACCTTTCATGCATTCTCAGCATCACTGTAATGGAATTTCAAGACAGACTATGAGTATTGCAATAAAAGAAAGGAAAACATGACGTAGAAGCAGGCGTGTACTACATTTCAATAGTTCGAGGAATGGGGTTACATTCAATCATTTTGGGGCTTTCTTTCTCTACAATTCTTTCCTTGAAAATTACTCTGCTAGATGCAGAAGGTTTTCTATGTAATAAATGTATAAGAATTACACTGCTTGGATTTATTGTATGAAATATGGACATGGATAAATAAAAAGAATGCAATGAAAATATTAAAATGCTTGCATTGAATTACTTAAAACAGCTCTCTTATACTAGGCGCTTGAAGTATATGTGCTGCAAAGCATGGATTAAGTGTTGGTAATTTTCTATTTTTAATAAACGCTTATTTGAGCATGCACAGGCTGCTCTGATGTTAAAATCGCATTTTTAACATATCTACTACGTAGAGTAAATAGGGGAAGTATTGTATTCGACCCAGAATTTTGTTGTCGAGATTTCACCGGAAATATATGTTCTGAATCTAAAAAAACAGTTTCAGAAAAGTTCCGTGTTTGTGTGTGTCTGTGAGTGTGATGTGTGTGTGTTGGTGTGTGTGTATGTGTGTGTGTCTGTCAGGCTATGAACAGCATAAATCAAAAACGAAAAGTAAGTTGGTATTTAAGTTCAATATCATTCAAGACAGGTGTGTCCAATGTCACCTACCCTATTTAATATATATTAATGACGCAGTTGTACGATGGCAAACTATGCTCAGAACACATTTTAAAATAAAGGGGAGAAATGTTGACACATTGCTGTTCGCTGATGACCAGATTTTAATTGCGGAGAAGGAAGATAACTTACAAAGAGCCATACATGAATTAAATAATATTACAAGGGAATATAATCTTCAAATTTCATATGAAAAAACAAAAATAATGGCTTTTATAGGAACAAACCATTTAAGAGCAAAAATTTGCATAAATGATAAACCCATCCAACAACAAAGTGAGTTTAATTATCTTGGCTATATTGTGTCATATACAAGCAATAGAGATATACAAAACAAAATAAACAAATTCCAAACAATGTGTAGCACAATAAAAAGAACTTTTAAAAATTGTAATCGTCAACTTTGTTAAAACTGTATAAAATAATGGCGATCCCAACCCTGCTTTATGGGTGTGAAAACTGGGTCTTGACTATCTCACAACAGAAGAAAGTGGAGGCTGCTGAGATGAAATTTCTGAGACAGGTGGCAGGTTATAGACTCACAGACAAGAAAAGAAACGAGGATATTAGAAGAGAATTGGAAATTCAGAGTCTAAATGAAACAATCATTGCATACAGGCAAAAATGGCAAGATCATGTGCAGAGAATGACCGAAGACCGTACACCACAAATAGCGCACAAGTATAAAACTGTAGGTAGAAGAAATGTTGGCAGGCCACGAATGAGATGGTCCGATCAATTTCCTTGAAGTCGGAAAGGGCCACAAGGCTTATACCGTGATGATGATGATCATGATGATGATGATGATCGTTCAAGGGTGCGACACGAAGATTTTGAAGAAAATTTCTCGCCCCTAAACTATTTTCTCTAAAATGGTTCCGAAGATTTTGATTAAAAACTCACATGTTGAAGATATTCTTATGGAAAATGAAATATGTATTTTGAATTTTCTGGCCATAGCCCATGTGGTCCTGTTTACTCTTGATGAATTTTGCATAACTGGTAAACTGTAAAATATAGGCCAAATCTTACTGTACAGCGATGTAGAGCTCGTTAAAGTTATGTCCAAATGCCTTTTTTTTGTGGAGTGAACCATTTAGTCCCTGTTATTTGTGTGAGTTATGCAATACTTAAACCTTTCTAAAACGGAAGGTTGCTATTCACTTTGTCTTTTGATCCTGCAAAGAGAACCCAAATTCAAAGCTTTAAAAGTTTTAATTATGGCTCAAAGCATATTGTATTCCCATATTCCCTTGCCCTCTACAAGAAAATCACCAATTAGATCATTTGTGTTTATGTTTATCTCGACTAACATGAAGAAGATAGAGGAATAAGAGTTTGTAGGAATCGTTAGTACAAGAATAGATAAAGTCATTGGGTGCAACACATCTGACATTTTAAGCGTATACTGCACCTTTATACTCAAGAATTTCACAAACAATATACTTTATGGTAAGATAAATACATATAATTACAATAAAGGTCATTACTCATCACATGGATGATAAAATATTTCATGAAGTATAAGAATAAGGGTTATTTTAATATCGTCGAGATATATCTACTAAAACTTGGTATACAAGTTTAATTTATGTTTGCTTTTTCCAGGAAGATATGAGGTGAATTTCTATAAACATTGATTGAATGTGAAAATCTTGTATAACAGAACTTTACAACTGTAATTGTTATTGGAAAAGTTTAAATGAGATATACAGGGTGTAAAGAAATGATCATAGTGGTTTTCTCTGTGGTATGTAATACAACTTTGAACCATGGCCAACATTAAGTAAAAACTGTACCACGAATTACAAGTATTCAATATGGGATCCTTTGTAGCAGAGCATAAGTCAATGGGTGATCCATTTCTTGCCTCAGTGTCGTAAATGTGTGATATAACTCCGTGCAATAATTCTCCATCTTAACTCGGAGTTGCAGGTATGGGTTTTACTTATATTTAATCGTTGACATTGTTGGAATTGCTAGTTCTCGAACTGACCGCCGCACAGATATCTTTTTAATGGGTGCCCATAAATTAAATTTATGAATGTTGCAGTTTTTATCTAAACTTTTTCAATATTTTGCCACATGTTTCTATACCACAATTATAGTGCTCACAAAAGTTAAAGGCATGTGAACGCTGGCTAATGCTCAAGCAGAGCGCTGTTGCCAAGCGTAGTGCGTATACCGGCAGAGGTTCTGTACATAAGAGCGAGTGAGATGCGTGTACCACATTCGGCAGCGCTGGTAGGAGGAGCAAGCTTACGATTCGCTGGAGTCTGCAGTACGGCCCGCCTCCATATGCCTTTAAGTTTTGCGAAGATTATACAAGAGTGTTTTAAACTTAATGTGTATATATGTATTAGTTTTGGAGAAAACAAGTATTTTACTTCTATTATACTAAGCAGTCAATTGTATACACGATACAGAAATCGTAACTTTCAAAGAATAAATCTACTAGCACATTATAATAGAATGTGGAGATATCCGGACTTGGAGATACTGGTTCAACAAATGAAAATTTACCCACATTTCGCCCTTGGCATTTTCAGGAGAAGGTGGCCCCCATGGTGATGGCCATCAACATCCCCTTAAGTTGCCAGCGACGTTGTAGGTTGCAGGAACGTCTAACTATAAGGTAAGCTTACAAGCCTATGCAATTGAAAACAGAAGTTGCTCCTGGCTTCCTAGAAATAGTAGTTTTATGTTTTGAAAGCTTCTTATGGTGAGTACAAAGAGGGTGAAAACAGAAAAATACGAAGAAAAACAGCTGCTGTTGTCTACGCATCTGTAAATTTTAATTAGAAAGGAACATTGTGCATTACACTATAAAATGAAAGTAATGTTCAGTTCACGTTTATTATTTTGAAAGAAAAATAGATTCCAGTTTTAGAGAGCATTGCTTGCTTTTCAGTCATCTGATCCAGACAAGTTTGAAATTCAATACTCCTCAAATCAATTAAATTTTATTTAGCACTTAAAGACACGAGACTGATATACTTTTTAATTTTCTAATGAGTGAATATGAATCCACCTTGAGAAAACGAAAAATCTGTTGAAGCTTAACACCGGTCAGTGATTACTTCATTCTTGCACCAAGTATAAACGATTGAACACGTGGCTCAACAGGAATGCCGACGGATATTTGAGTTGTATAAATGCTTTCACTGCGCCAGCAAAATGGTGATTGAAATGTAAGACAATATTTTTAAAAGAAAATGCTTTGAAAATAGCTCTTTGAGATAAAGCCTTAGGTTATTTCCATGATTGATGTAATATGGTAGTCAACCTACTCGACTATAGTATACTGAGAGCACCTGCAGAAGATGGTGTATTCGCAGAAATTCATATACCAAGCACTCTTGTAGATTTTTCACACGGCTTACACCAAGAGTGTAACTTTTAATGCAGAAGGGAAAACTATCTGATGTATTGCATTCACATGACCTTCTCCACTCATTATTCAGCAAACTAATAGATACTAAAGCTTATTTCTCCATCTACATACTCATTTGAATCCAAATATTCATTTGTAAAAATTGTTTTGCTCTATATTTGTTTGTAGGTAGAACGCGAATTAGGAATACGTTAGATTAGTCGAATATTTTAAGAACTAGTCGCTGTGTGAGGGCTTTGAAATTCCATTTTCTTTGAATGCCCAGGAGTGAGAGAAAGGGAGAGAGAAGAAGGAAAGAAGCTGCCCATTTTAGAAAAGTATTAGTTAATGCAGAATTCAAACCAATAACAACGAATATCATAGAAACGGTTAACTCCTCACAAAGAAGTATATTTGTCATAAATTGTGTGGATTAACAGAAATCTGCTTTTTATGCCGTAAGATTTTGTGTACCTCTTACGTTTTATCAGTCATACTAAAGTCATTCAGATTGAAAACGACTTTAGAAGCTATTCCCAGAAACCCCAACATATACATTTCATTTGCCATGAAAATATCTTAAACAATTCAATCAGAACTGTTAGAGCCATTTTTGGGAAAATTTGAATATTCAAAGAATATCTAAAGGATAATTTGGAGGGGGAAGCTTTCTTGAAAATCCTTGTGTGGAATTCTTGAAGAGGAAGCACTTAAGTACTAACTTTGGTTTCACCGACTCGTTGTGTACTTAAGTTGTTCTCAGATACACACACACGCGCGCGCGCGCGCGCGCACACACACACACACACACACACACACACACACACACAGACACACAAACATACACGCGGGCATTTTTCTAAAGGTACTTTTGTGGATTCAGAAATCTCAAAGTGCGTATTTCCGCTCAAATTTTCCATATCGAATTTTTCGATGCAGTGCAATACTTTTCTCCAGCTACTGCGGACGTGTCAGAGAAAGTGGACATTTTCTTTTTTAATTCAGGGTACCTGGAAACGTATCCTCACAGCACAATTCCGGTTTCGAATTTTTGAGGGAAATACAACACGTTCTTTACCTAGTTTTTACGTGGCAGAGAAAGCAAAGAAAGTGGTATGTAACACGTTATTAATGTAAGAGATAAAAGCTTTGGAGAGTTCCTTAAAGCACACAATTAATGTCAAATCCTTGTTTTGTGGAGCTTTTAGAGATATTCTTTGCTATTGGTTTGGATTTTAAAATCCTTATACTTACTTTTCTCAAATAGGAATAGCTTTTCTTTCATTCCCTGGCCATGCAATATAAGAGATTGTCAAAACTAACACTTAGCGACCAGCCTACTATGTTTCTCTATTCCCATCGTTCTTACAAATAAATATATAATAAGACAATCTCTGCAAATATTTATTCCTTTTAACGTGAAGAAGACAAAATAATGCTAAGCGTTTGTAAGAATAGTTTGTACAAGAGTGAACAGAGAAAATCGTATGCGTACAGCGCCCAGTGACCTAATTGTCGATGGGCCTTTAGACCTCACTCACTCTCCTCTTTTTTTTTTTTTTTTTTTTTTTTTTTTTTTTTTTTTTTTTTTTTTTTTTTCCCTTTAACAAGTCGCTATGGCTTCAACCTGCTCTTACACTCCTTGTCCCTGTAACAAAATGTGTAGTGCAACCAATTTTGCAAACTTTTGTCTTGTTTAAAATGAAGTAGACAGAAGGCTAACGCTTGAAAGTATATTGTAGAAGTTACAAATATTAAATAATAGTAGATGGAAACGGTTATGGCTAGTGATATTTGATATTTATTTGTACTAAGTTATTTACACATCGGGGTATATTGGGTGTCACCCTAGCCACTTAAGACCGCCGATATAAAATATTTCATTACATTTATCAACTTCTTGAATCTTAATCTCCCTATCCCTCCTCTCCCTGTGCAAGACGGCAAACGGATCAGTTTTGAAATAAGAAAACTTGTCAGCAAATGCACGGTTTGGACGCTGTAGCGCATTGAAATGTGAGTTGGTTGTACGTTCACATTTCATCAATAAACCCAACATCCACCTGTCTACATTAGAAATGGGCTTCGACCTGTGTAACCCTTACATCATTGCAGAGCAGTGGTGAGCCTTATGTACATGACTCAATACGTGAGGTTGTTTTTTAAGATTTTCAATCGCTCCGTAGACTCGAGCCATAAGGTCCTCCACTGACGTTACAGGAGTTTCATACCCCGTACTCTTCACATAACTCCACAGAAAATAGTCGAGAGGTGTCATATCTGACGACTTTACTGGCCGTAGAACTGGTTCTCCTCCAGCAATCCATCTATTTCAGTGTGCAACGTTAAGGTGATTCCACACATCTACATCAAGTCGGCCAATTCAGCAGCTGTGTACTGGTACATGTCCTACTGCTGTTAAAAAGTTTCTGTATTGGAAACTGCACAAGTAAAGCAGTAGGATGGTCACCAAGGACTCTATGGAACAATTTAACAGATGCGCGGGAATGTTATCATGCTCAGGTCATTCATCTCAGTGCACAGATGGCTAAAGAATTACATATCTTCCGCGTTAAGGTACTAAAACCAATGTTAACAATCTGTTACAACCGTTTGTTCAAAAACTTCGACGCTCTCCAGCGCAGAAAACCGTGCATTTCCGGACAGGGGTTGCTATTTGAAAACCGATCAATTTGCCATCCCGTACAACATACTAGGCATTAACGGCGCTTTTTTGGGGCAGCCAGTATATTTAACGTTTCACATTCCTTAGACCTATTCATTAAATTGATTCCACAGACGGAGCTTTGACATTGCAAATTCTATTGTCCTAATGTACTCTTCTCTATGTTCCTCATTCCATTTCTATCGCTCTAATTGTATTATGCGACTACTTTGAACCAACATTTGCTCCTACTTTTGATTTAATTTACATTGTAATACTCACTGGAAAAGGTATACTGCTCATGGACCTAGAGGGCTATGTTGGCAGTCAAGGAGGAAGGTTGTGGTAAGGCAGAACACCGGAAGTTAATGGGAATAAGTAAGAATGGGAGTGGACATCCAGATATACAGAGCAAAAGTTGGTGAATGTGGTACAAAGAAAAGAAAATGTAGTGGAAATAAGTTTGAGAAAGAATTAAACAATACGTTTATCTTGTTGCTAATAGTGGGCTGTTTAATGAAACGTTTAATGCTTTATTTGTGTAACATCGACTTTAATATTTGGGTTATGCTACTCAGAGACTATACGCTACATAAAAGGTCCATTCACTTTAAATAAATTGTCAGAGAAACTAATAAAAATAGGGTGTAAAATCAGATTGCCATTGCCCATATTAAAATTGGCAAATCACCTTGATAATTTCCTGCTCGACATCAGAGGACAAGAGAATATCTCTGGAAAAAATTCACATTCTTATCACTAACGTTGTAGTGAAGTTTTAATTACGTTTTTCTTCTTAAGTTGCATTTATATGTAGGCTTTAATATCGAAGGTTACATCAGCGACTTTGAACTTCTTGGAACAATTGCTCAAGAGCAATGGTGATCATTCGTTTAGCGGTGATTTTGAACCTTGGGTTTCTACTACGGTTCTGTTTCAATTTATTGCATTAAATTCACACATTCACACTCCTATTCATACTTCCGGAATCTAAAGAGGACTTGAAATAATCCTAGTGGAAGAAAAATTCCCACCCTCACAACCGGTAATTGAACCCGGGACTCCTTGCACAGCTGGCAGGTAGGTAACCTACCGACTGAGCTACGCGGACCGTTAAGTTTTTCTGTTCTACTGTGTATCATGCTTTAACTCCTTTTTATAATTCCACTTAAAGGTTTTCAGTTTTTGTGTTCTACTGTACTTCATGCTTAAACCCTTTTTGTGCTCCCACTAGGGGATTTTCATTTTTTGTGTTCTATTGTGTTTCTAGCTTTAATTCTTTTTATACTCCAACCGGAGATTTTCAGCGAAATAATCCTAATAGCCGTAAAATTCTACATTAGAATATATAGCTAATTCAAACGCCTAGGTATATGTAGTGACAGTGATTCAGACCTTCATTGGCTTTCCTGAATATCAGCGTACAACAAATACCGTAAGATAATTCGGCACATCATATCTTATACGCTGGCTTCACTAGATAAGGGACTCAGGTGAAGTATTGACATTCTATCCATTGTAATGAGAGCAGCTTTTGTCTCGAATGCCATCTGGTGACGAGCTTGGTGCTGCAGGCATTGATTAATCACGAGACTGTCCCATTTTTATACCAAATGTTCCCGAATTCTTCCCTGACACATGTTCACGAGTCCCTTGGGGGATTAAAGAAGTTCCAGAATAATAATCATTATAAAAAGGAGTAGGTATTGGAGACTTGAAATCACGTGCGATGTCAAACTTTCAGCTAAAATGTGCTGAGAAATCCTTTTCTCCTTCTAATGCCACTCACGGAATTATATAAAACTCATTCATAATGAAGAGTTCGCCGACTGTTTCCAGAAAATTCAAGTTATACATTTTATGACTTTAACATATTTACTGTAAAATATATGATGTTTCAATCAAACCCAACTTTAAGTAAATCAAAACCATAAAAACATTTCTATATAAAAGTAACTTTTGGCGGGGGAGTATCTTTATAGACCTCAATTTCCCTCTTTGAAAGACACCGAGTTTAAATACGAAGTTTGACATTTAATCTACATTTTGTTTTGTGTGTGTGTGTGTGTGTGTGTGTGTGTGTGTGTGTGTGTGTGGTACACACACACACACATACACACACACGCACGCACGCACACACACACACACACACTCACCTTTTTCTAAAAATCTTTTTTTTTTTTTTGGATTCAGTGGGCTTCAAAACATATATTTCCGGTGAAATCTCGTCATAGAATTATGGGGTGGAATACAATATTTCCTCTAATTTGCTAAACGTAGTAGAGAAAGTGAAAATACAAAATGTACATTCAATGCTTATGAAAATATTTCAAACACAATCCTTAACCATTGTTGAGAAAAGGTGGTATTATTGAAAACATGTCCACGTAAACGGTGGTTTGGGAGGGCTTTTTTTTTCTTTTTTTTTTCATGCTTGAATGATTCTGAACTTAACGATAAACTTTGCGTTTTCGTTTTTGAGCTGTACCATCGCGGACACACAGACGTTTTTCTAAAACGGAAGTCTCGAAGCGTTATTTCCGGTGATACCTCAACATCGAATTTTTAGAGGAATTTAATAGTTTTCCTACTATATTACTTAGTACGAAAAGAATAATCGATTTTGGCTATAGAAAGACGTTTTCTTAATGCGATTGTAGTGCTGCTTACCAAGCTGGAGACCCAGGTTCGATTCCCGGTACCGGTGAGGGGATTTTCTCCCGCTGGGAGAGTTGATCTGGTGTGTACTCAGCCTCGTTATGCTCCTCATGGACCAATTGAGCAGCTACTTGATCAAAAATGTAGCGGTCTCTGGTTACAAAGACCACGTAAGTGGCCGGGAGGGAGCGGGCGCTGACCAAGTCCCAACCAACAGCGCTGCACCCCACTCGTAACGCCTGTGGTGGGCAGAGGTGGGGGATGTAGCGGTCGGGCGTAATGCTGCGAGGTTAGTTAGTGGCTATAGAATGTGACGTGAACATACGACACCTAATTTGTTGCCTTTTATACTCAAAACGACATTTCGAATCACTTAAATTCGCTTTATTTGTACGCGGCAAGTTCCATCATCAGCTGAGTTCGTAAGTTATAATACGCATATAATAAATAATGCTGAATGCAATAGTATTGATTTCATAAGTTATGAATTATGCTCGTTTAGCTTAACAAGGAGCTAGAGAACATGCCTAGTTCCCTCACATATAGATTGTGTTGGAAAACAACTGCGAAGATCAACACAGTTGACAGGCATTGCGAAGCTAATTATCCTGATGACTTCATAATCCAAATCTGCCACACACAAATCCCACCTTTGTGCAAACCACACACAGGCTTAAGTAATGAAATGGCTCAGTATAATGGCAGTTCTCCTTAGTTAGAGAGTATCACTGACATGCACTGTTAAATCTCTGTTGTAGTTTCTCCATTGTTTCAATATTTATACAAGGTATCTGAAGTTGATACCGGGTAATAAATCCATCGCAGTTAAAGTCATTCAAAATTCCATGCTTGTAAGTTTAATAGTTTTAGAAATATGCAGAAGTTTGTGTTGCATTATTATTCGTTACCTAAAATGTAGTAGTAGAGAATGAATAGGAATTTAAATATGTATTTTAACATCTTTGTATTAAGCTAACCGTTGATAAAGCAACATACAATTTATGATTTTTACATCACAAATACTTTTCTGGGAGAACCTCTAAGGTCGTCCTATTAAAAATAATGTTGAATCACAAGAATTTCTTGTGATGGTTAAACCATAACATGTGACGCAGCGGCTATGGCCATCGTTATCGGATGGTCTGCGTCGGGCACTTGGAACTACAAACAAGATAAGACGCGCGCTCACCAAGCGCAAACCCTATAAGCCTATCGCCAGAAAGCTAGAACCTTCTGCCATCTCGAGTGTTCTGGAAAGTTCAAGAGAGAGCCAATCTGGCACGTGGCACTTCTTGTGTTTCTGGTGGGACAAGAAGTGCTATTCTCCTTAGTCTTCTATGTATTACATATTAATGAAGATAGTCCTTTATAGGAATGGCTTTATTACATAGTTCATGCGTAAAATGTGGATAAGAAATTGAGAGTTGACTCTGAAATTCCGTTCTCTTTGCATAGTTAATAAAAAAATAAAAAAAAGAGAGACAGAGAGAGAGAGAGAGAGAGAGAGAGAGAGAACAAAACAAGATAGAATAGGGAATTCCTCTTTGAGAAAAAAAGTATTTGAAAATTCAAACCAATAACAAAAATATCTTGGAAACACAAATATACACATACTTAAACACTTATTATAATTTTACATAGAATCAATTTCGTTATTCACGTCGAGAGCAAGCATTAATAATTTCGTCACCGATATTTAAATAAAATATTTAAGGAGGACTGTTTATGAACGACTGCAACTTTAAATTGGAATAGAGAATTTAAAGGACAATTCAATGCCGTAATGAATAAATACAACTTAACTGAGTAGTTATTAATAAATTATAGTGTAGACCGTTGACACAAACTAATTATTTGAATTGTTGCATGGCATGGAAGTAGGTATATAAAACCTTGGACAACTTAAATCAACTCTTGCTATGACCTATGATAAATCTGGGGTGTTATATGTAATGATTTAGATTTCATTAAATCTATTTAAATTAGGACTTCTTTTACCCATACTAATTCAGAGACAAATTAGGAGTTTTAGTCGTCGTTCTACCGATTTCCGAAAGCCGTGACAAATAATCAATTTCTCTAGCACGTCCATAACAGGGAGGATACAGAGAGTTTACCGGAAATACAAATTTTGAAACTCTACGAGTAAACGTTTTTAAAACTTTTGACTGTCTCAAAAATTATGTAACCATTTTGAAAATATTGTTGAAAATATTTCCCTGTCAAATAGAATGAATATTTTTAATTTTCAGTGAAAATCCTCTGAAGGCCTCTTCATTCTCGGTGACTTTTGCATAAGTGGTAAACTGTAAAAGATAGCCGAAATCTTACTACACAAAACTGCAGATCTCATTAAAGCACACAGCTTCTGTCAATTGTAGAGACAACCATTTCTGAGGTATGCCTTGTTATTGTTTTCTTTTTTTCCTCCTGTCACGGATAGAAAATTGATTTCAGATAGCGATTTTAAGCCTTCTGTACTGCCCTATTCCCATTGTATCTGTAAGAGCACAGGCCATTCCTACAACTGTTTATTCGATTGATGTGAAGTAGATGGAAGAATTGAATTTTTAAAGAATATTTTGTTGACCAACGCAGAGAGAGCCGTGTCAATTTAACAGATAATTTTAACTGTTCATCAACCTTCACACTTTAAGGTTTAAAGCGTATAAGAAAGCGATTTAATGGATAAAATAATGCAATAAATTTGGGTAACCAAGAAGTTTGATATTCGTATCAAGTCAATCATTTAATATCCTCAGTGCTTTACATTAATGTTATCTATAACTTTAATGCAATGTGCCCACAACAATTCATTTTGAATTATTCAAGCACTGCTATGGTTGTCACAATATTTAATGGCGGGTAGATCAACACAATATCCAATCAGAGGCTTGCGCTGTTGTATAGCTAAACACGCTGTGAAATCACCTGTAAAGTCGGTGACAAATACCATTTGCGACCTTCAAATTTATTTGCACAACAGGAAAGATAATATAATTGCCAGGATTCAGCCGCCATAAAATTTTGTGGCAGCCATAAGATGAAACCTCAGAGGGCAGCCAATGACACGTGTGGATATCTAACCCACTCAACAATGCGCGTCACACAATGAGATTAATAATGACGGATTGCCTGTCTTGAACACAGAGTGCTGTAGATCTAAGGCGATGAGTCCAAAAGCAGCTCATTTCAGCTGAGAGAAATGAGTATTGGAAAGCCAGATGTATGGTCATGCATCACTAGAAGTAATTTTTGGATGCACTCCTCCCTCAACTTATTGCTTTCGCGCCTGAGCTACAAGGAAGTAGAGCTCTTGAGAATTGGGACTGCTATTCTCATTAGTGTTTCCTGGCAAGTGTTTTTCTTTTCAGTAACAGTTGTCGCCTTTCAAATGAGAGGGGGTGTCAAGACTTATGTCTTTCCTTTCGGCACATGCTTGCTATCTTCCTCTGCAGAGATTTAGCGGCACGTTCTCTGACATATTGGGAACAAATGTAGCGCTGACGTTAATCTTACTTCATTTTCTGCGTTATTTGAAAACTGTAGGAAGCTAAATGTCAAAAACGTGATCTCCCAACTTCTGCTCGTTATTCATATGCTTTTGCACAATGATTCGTCTGGCTGATGGTAGAGAATGCTTTTGGTTCGTGTAACGTACAGGCATCCATTTCCTGTCAAGTTAGCTTCATTTGCTTGTGAGCTGTTCCAGTCCAAAAACGGACAGTGAACTTAGATGCGCACGTATTCCAGCTTCTGGATCAAAAATAAACGAGAGACCCACTTCTGAAAAGTAGCTCATGTTGAATTTCACTTCTTTTGTAGTAATAGTTTAAGACAAAGATTTAGTTTATCTCCGCTGTTATTTAACATTTATATTCAGTTCTTTAACAACATTCTTAGAAAATTAAAAGATAAGTACAATTAAGAATAAAAATAAATAAAAATAACGCGTTTGCGGATTAAATTATATTAATACAGGACAGAGAAGATAAACTGCAAATACGTATGTACAAGTTAAAAAAATTGATCCAAGATTAGGGTTTAAATATATCATTTGAAAGGCCAAGGAAAACAAATAAAAAGATCGAAGATGGTGTTAAACAATAGTGTTAGAACTTGTAGGAAAATTTAATTACTTGGGCTGCAATGTAACCTTTAAAACAAAAAATGAAGAAATAAGTAATAAAGTGAGTAAATTCCAACATATTTGTGGAATAATAATTCGTACCTTGAAAAGAAAAACCCGAAAGGTTACAAACCTAGAATGTTATAAGACAATGGTTGTTATAGTTTTACTTTGGCTCCTAAACAGAAAGATTGGAGTCAAATACAAGCGGCGAAATGAAATATATCCAAGCAGTAAAAGGATGTACAAGACAAGATCATATTAGAACTGAAGAAATAAGGAACAAATTGGATATATTTTCATTAAAAGATACAAATAAATAGAGAAAAATGGAAAAGTCATTCGCAAGCAATGTATATCTCTCGCATTCCATTACAATCTCACAAACATAAAACTTCTGGTTATAGAACAATAACCCCCTAACCCTAGCGCAACAGCCCATGAAGGGCCAAGGGCTAGTTGTCAACCAGCTGAGTTATTCTCTGAAGATGCCCAACGGAGTCTTGGACGAAACGTCAGAAAATTCATCGATTGGACCACGGCCCACAAGCCCGAAATCTACCATTTATTGATACCTTATTGTGCTTTTCACATTCTTGATGCATCACACACATTTAATCGTTTAACAGCATGTCTGAAATTCACCCTATATCTAAAAAATAATCATCAACACGAGTAGCGAAGTCCTTTAAAGCAGCAGGTCCCTGGTTCAAATGCAGCCACAACAGTCTTTTACAACTGACCTTTTTTCCCCAGTTTTTTCTCAGTCCTCCTAATTGGGTAATGCTTGGGAGGTGCCTTCAACTTATTTTGCCAATCATTTTTACTTTCCGTACTGGTGAATGGAGGAAGTATTATATTCCAACCAAAAATTCGATGTCGAGATTTGGCCGGAAATATGTTTTGAGACCCTCCGAGTCCAAAAAAAGCATTTTTAGGAAAAGGTCCGTGTGTGTCTGTGTATGTGTGTGTGTGAGAGAGAGAGAGTGTGTGTCTGTGTTTGTCAGTCTGTGGACAGTATAACTCAAAAGGAAAAGTCGGTTAAAAACCAAAATTTGTATTTGAGTTTAATGTCTTTCAAGGATGCCACACGAAGATTTTGAAGAAAATAGCCCCAACCTAAACTACCCTTTATATGGAAAATTTTTCGAAAATTTGGTTTTCTTGAAAATGGCTCTAACGATTTCGATTAAAATTACCTTTTTAAAATATTTTTATGACCAATTAAATATATATTTTAAATGTTCTGGCTATCACGTATGTACATAGTCCTTTTACTCTGGATGACCTTTGAATAACTCGCAAACCGTAAGAGATAGATCAGATCTTACTATACAAAAAAGTAGATCTCGCTATAACACACACTTTGTGTCCTAATAATTTCTTTGTGGAGTGAACCATTTCGGAGATATTCCTTGTTGTTTGTGTCAGTTTCCGAAAACAAATTTTCGTCAAATGCAACATCGTTGTTCCTTTTTTACATGTTAACTGTGCAAAGAGAGTGGTATTTCAGAGCTTTAAAAGATTTGACTATCACTCAGTCTACTGTGCTGTCATAATCCTCTTGTACCTGCAAGGAAATAAGTAATAAGATAATTTCTGCAAATGTTTATCTCAACCAATAGGAAGAAGATACAGGAATAAGAGTTTGTAAAAATGGTTAGTACACGTGTAGAGAAAGTCATGTGAGTGCAACACATCAGATTTTCAGATAATGCATTACTGTAACAGAAAGTTTGACTATATTCAGATAAATAGAAAAATATGTATAAGGGGGAATGCTAGCTTTTAAGGGACACTGGGATTAAAACTGACCGAAAATTGTCAAATTGACGATTTTAGATTTATCCATATAAATGTTCCCCAAACCATCAGTCATTATCTGCAGACATTTTTTTTTAGAATCCGACATTTCTAAAGGTCGACCGCATACTTTGAATGCCATGTGCGCTACGTTTAAGTTGTCTGCAGTATTTGAACAAAGCATGGCCCAGAAAGGGCTCAAAAAGGAAGAAATTCCACGGAAAAGGGTGCTTAAGCTATGAATCTGAGGAGAGATACTACAGACAAAAGAGGACAGATGTGACAAACAGGTAATCTGACTCATGATCATGATGCATGTGTAGAAAAATTGTTTTTTTTTTTCCACTTTACAATTTCATCTGCTCCATGCACATTAAATTTTGTGCTATGTCCCTAGAATTTTTTCATCCTGTGCTCCATTTATATGACTTCAACTTCTGTGTTTGCATGTGTAGAAAAATTGTTTTTTTTTTTCCACTTTACAATTTCATCTGCTCCATGCACATTAAATTTTGTGCTATGTCCCTAGAATTTTTTCATCCTGTGCTCCATTTATATGACTTCAACTTCTGTGTTTGGTTTCAAAATCTGAAAATTTATTTTCCTTAAAAAATTAAATACACGACAACATTTTAAAAATATTTTCGATGTCCATCAAAGCAAACAAATCAAGTAATTTTTGCTGCTGATGTTTGTTGGTCAATTAGAACTTATAAAATAATAAAGCTGTTTTGATATTTTAGTTTTTGATGCGCGTGGAATATTTTGAATATTAAGGTGTTTGCCTATTGTGAATAAATTGAATAGTTCATTCTCTCGAATCAGATTGTGCTAGAACTTTGCAGGATAGTTCATAAGTGTGCAACATATAGATATCATACCTAAAAAATCATACAAAATTCAAATTTCAATCCAAGGGTCCCTTAAGACGAAGTAAAAAAAACGTACTGTAGGAAATTCCAATATAAATTTAAATTTATTTTTCAGCATCTAAAAATAAAGTGTACTTTATAGCGTCTATTTTATTCTGGAATTTAACATGTTTGAGAAAATGTTGGCATTCACTTGATATGTAAAGCTCCTAGTAACGTAGTGCCACAGTCAAGTTTTTCTATGGATCCCTAAAAGGAAGAATTACTTCTTATTTAGTTAAGCATGTAGATGCTGAAGCTGACTGATCTGGTAGCGAGATGGACCGTGTTTTCTAAAATGGGAAGCCTCTGGTAATAATTTTTCTTGCCGTCAGCCACGGTGTTCCGGTTCGCGGCTAAGGTTAACAAGAAGCCACAGGTGCTCCTTGAGCTCAGGAGCACGCCTTCCTCCGGAGAATCCCTTAAGTAGACATGCCCGGTCTTTTCTGACAGGAGTAAAATATATGTAGGGATATGTGTGATTGCAAGTCCAGCTGTTTGCGGCTCGTTGAGTTCTACAAGACCCTTCTCCAACCCTCGACTTGTCCCACTAATCATCGTCTTCACACAAACATGCGGTGTGAGGATTCTCTTACTTCCGTTCAACTTGCCCACCCGTGCCCGAGAATTTCCATTCGTATCTCGTATAATACTAATCAAGACCACTCAAGGCATTTACACATATATGGAAACATCAACAATAGGAAAACAAACCGGAAGAAATTGCGATGATTCAAGGCGTATGGCCCTGGTGCAATATTTCACACCTCCTCTCTTTTAAATATTTAAATAAACTACTCATTCAAAGTCGGCGATGGGCCCTTAAACCACTCACTCACTCACTCACTTCAAAGTTGGAGAAGAACTTTTATTATCTGAATGACAATGCCATTCTGGCAGGTTGTCACAGTAGCTTGATGGTTAGAGAACCCCCTGATAGGCTGAGGGTTTGTGGTTCAAATCCCAGCTGTGGCATTGAACTTTCAAACCCCAATTCTACCTCTCAAACATTGCCCACACACGGCTTATGTGTTTAAAAACATCAACAGTAATGTTTAAGAGGTGGAATCAGGACTGGAAAATTCAATGCTATAGCCGGAATTTGAACTACGTATCTTCCGCTTATCGAGCGGCTGCTTTAACCACTAAGCCAATAAGACATTAAATTCCCCAGCTGATTCGCACTTTTTCCGGTTAGACCACAAGGGAATCTCACATCAGAGATAAATACTCGGGCGACTTACAACTGTAAGTACTTTATGTCCCGGGATTTTTCAGTCCTGATTCCACCTCTCACACATTGCCCACACACGGCTTGTGTATTTAAAAACACCAGCAGTAAGCTTGTTGACATAAATAATAATAATAATAATAATAATAATAATAATAATAATAATAATAATAATAATAATAATAATAATAATAATAATAATAATAATAATAATAATAATAATAATAATAATAATAATAATCAACAGTAAGTTTATTGGCATAAATAATAACAATAGTAGAATTTGCATTGATAATGACGTTCCTCTTATTAGGTAAGCAGAGATTTTCTTTATAATTTAAACGCTTTGTAATTCTAACTTTCCTAGAAATGACAAAGAATACTTCTTAGCATAATAACCCAATGCACCTTTACCTTATTCTTACTTCAAGCTATACGTAAGCATGAGATACCACAAATTAAAGAATATACTTTGCTTGGAATGTGTGTGGACTTTCTTTGTTATATAGCCCAACAGCCAAGGTTCTACCGTACGAATAGTTTCCATAGAAACGCTATAACGCTTTCCTCAAAAGTAAATTTTGATTCTGTTGGAGAAATCTTTCTCTTCTGTCTTTGGGATTTTCGAAATTGCCAAAAGATTTGCCACAGAACAAAAGGTTATGTTGTATTACTCCCTTTTATCTTTCATTCCTTTTCCCCCGTTTGTTTTATCATGTTTGAGGGGCCAAAGAAATAGCTATGGATTTGTATGCAACGGTTGAAATGATTGCCAGTGAGAGATCTAAAGCTCGCCATTCTGACCTCGTAGTGATAAAACTGGGAAACACATTTCAGCAACACAACCAATAAATATAACTAAGGGTTCAAAGGAAGAAACCTCTAACAAATTCTACAGCATTCTCAGAATGTCTAAATGACAAATTGGCTTGTTACAATTATTGAGGTTTTCAAATATGTAGATTATAAGAACATAACAGATAAAATCGGCTTTCAAAATAGGCATATCAAATACAGCAAAATATGGTATAAGTAAATGTTATGCTTATCAAAGTTTCTTGGAATAAGACAAATATTGCAGCTATTCTTTTACCAAAATGGGTATTGGGTGCACATTTTCGAGGTTTTGCCACATGTAGTGCTGATATTAAAGCTGGATTGTCCACCTCTGTAGCTTGGCGACATAGCGTTATCAGCTAGTGATGCCCCTAGGGCAACTGTTTCTGAAGCTGGTAGCTTTCGTCACATAGCTGAAGCCTGAACCTTGTCCTGGTTAAAGTAGTAGCAAGCGGAGCATCAACATAAAACTTCAAACTTTGAAAGATGAACCTCCGTCAAAAACAGCCTTTGGTCCGCATTTAGCAAGAAAATTACCCCTTCTATAACACCCCGTATGACAGTATTTAACTTTGCACATTCCGTTTTTGGTTCTCTGTTTCACCTTCTTCTTGAAAATGCAAGTATAACACATAAGCTAAGTTATACACACGTTTGCCATTTCCAAACGCCTACCAATTGTGATGTGAACACTTTTTCTTATTCTGTTATTTCTATAAACTCTGCTGCAATTCTGTTGACATGTAAGAAAAGCAGGAACCGGCTCACGCTTTTCGGCAAACATAATAATAGAACTAACTTAATTTTATAAATATAATTATATAAATAATTATAATCCAAAAAGTGCGTGGAAATTATAAACATAGTAAACGTGCATCTTAAGGTACCCTTGAATTTAATCTGTACACGTCCTAACAATAATATCCATAGAATAACAAATATGTCAAACAATTGGCAAATGCAGGTAAGCAATGTATGCCTCAGACTCAAAAAATTCGCGTAGTCACAGATAGTAATAACAAGAGCACAGACCATATTGCGCAAATTGTCTTTCGGTGTATCAAATGTAAATTTTCAACTAACTTTCCGTTTAAACACAGACCAATAACACAAACCCTCGGAAAACCATTACATCAATCTCTTAAGTTTTAAATAAAATCTTAGACCACAAAACCCTGGTGAGTCTATAAATAACAATAACAAAACTAATACATCTTGCATAACTATAATAAATCGTCCAGTTTCAGCTGAATTAATTAATGAAAATTGAAATTACTAGCGATAGTGAGAAAAATTGTCATGTACAATAAGCTAGTAAGGAAAGGAAAACTAACAAACCTGATGTGTTGCACTCACATAACTTTCTCTACTCTGCTACTATTTTGACAAACTCTAATTATCTTCGTGCTAATCGAGATAAACATTTGCAGAAATTATCTTATTGCTCATTTTCCTGTCGGTGTAAGGGGAATTTGGGAATACGTTTGAGCGAGAGTCAAAGCTAGTCGCTAGGCTTTGAAATTCCGTTCTCTTTGCACGGTTAAGAGATAAAAAGTGAATAACAACCTTCCCCTTAAGAAAAGTATAAGTATTGCAAAACTCAGACACATAATAAGGAATATCTCCGAAATGATACATTCTACAAAAATGCGCTCGGACATAAATTGTGTGTTTTAAGGAGATCTACTTCTTTTATAGTAAGGTTTGGTCTATTTCTTATGGTTTACCATTTATGCGAAGATCATTAAGAGTAAAATGAATAAAGTACCTAGACTATAGCCAGAAAATTCGAAATATACACTTTATTTGCTATAAAAATATCTTAAGCATATGTCACTTCAATCAATATCGTTAAAGTCGTTATTGAGAAAATACAAAGAGTAGTTTAGGGTGGAGGGAGTTTCTTCAAAATCTCTGAGTCGTATTCTTGAAAGATATTAAACTTAAATACCAATTTTGGTTTGTAACCGAGTTTTCGTTCTTGAGAATACACACACAGACACGTACGAACCTTTTTCTAAAAATGATTTTCCCGGATTCACGTGTCCTCAAAACATATATTTCCCGTGAAATCTCGACATTGAATTTTTGGGTCGAATACAATACTATACGCAGTAAAGAAAGTAAAAAAGTGTGAGACATATTCCGATTCCAGTTATAGATGATTCACCAGATATGTTTTTCTAAAGCTTCATTTGTAAGGTTGAGTTATTTAAGAGGCAGAATAGGAACTGAAAAACTCAGTGCCACTGTTAGGATCTGGAAATAAGTTTGTTGGCATAAAGTAAATAAATAATAATTACCACTGAGTTATTTGGTTGTTACTTAACGAGGTTAGTAATGACGAAATATCCGTTACATGTCCGTTCCTTAGAAGCACATACCTTTCTTTGGCCAATACAATTCCAGTACCAGAAAACGTCACGTTTCTTACCTGAATAGCCAGGATGATAGCTGCTGTTTCAAGTGCTCTATTCTTTTGAGTGGAAGAGAACTTGTCTCTCCAGATGTACCATCCTGCGCAGGATGGGATTTTGCATTAAAAATTAGCGATTGATATCAGCTATTTTGTGCTCCAGGCTATAGGCATGACATCCTGCTCTTTTTCCTATCTTTCCTTTTGTGCCTTCCCATCTCCTCCTGTTTCCTGTGCCTGGGGTGACCCCAAGCTAACCACAACAGGATGCAACCAAAAGGTGTCACCAGGGAGTTCTCTTCTAGATACAGCTTTGGCACATGTTGCTCTTCTCAGCAGCGGCTGTTCTTTGTTGTGGCTACTGTAACAAAACCTGCATTAACCTCGTAATGTGTTAAACCTTGTTCCCTTTTGGATGTGGAAGCGAATGTTTTTGTAAAAGCAAAAGCCTCCTCATCCCGATGAAATATCTGTGTATGGCTCGAGAACTGTACGCTCCTTAGCCTTAAAAACAAAACATTAAGCTAATAAATAGTATTGTAAATGTAATGCATTTTACTTAAAACACCACTTTTTGTATGTAATACATACAATTATTATTTCTGGCTGATTTAAGCATTTGTTATGAATACGACTTTCTGGAATGGTATTTCAACTCTGTGTGTAAAATGTTAGTAAAACAGCACTATTTCCACTCAAAATAAGATGAACTATAATCTTAACAAGATATGTTTAAGAATTATATTGCAATACAAGCTAAGGCACTGAAAAACACCACATTTTAAGCATCACATATCTAATTCAGAGTAGTATCCCACTGCATATTTGTGCAATGGTACTAATTTTGAAATTGGTTGCCAGTACACTTATGTGTATAACCCAGACAACTACCTTGCAACTCAGACCCCTTTTAGCTACTAAGGTTCTCAGCAATCACACTCTATGTTGGACCAAAGATCTCCTTATCCGGTTTGAGATTCTTGGTTACTTTAGATGCCGTGAATCTACGATATGCGAGCACCGGTTTTATTCCCCTTCCGAAGGAAGGGATGAGGCCTTGAGAACCACAAGTTAGTATATTACCCATACAAAAGAGAGGACAATATTTCAGCGGTAGTTGCAATATATGCTGTAGAGGAAAAGCTTATAAACAACAGGGATTCTCAATCTACGGCGCGTAAGCTACTGCCACGTGCAACCTGGTATTGAAGCCTTCGCACTGAAATGAAAGTGTGAGACAAAAATTAGCTTAAGGTCAATAAATTTTACTAAGTCTTGAGTACTGCAATATCAGTATAGTAGTACCAATATAAGGAATATGAATTTATTTAAGTTTGTGTGTATATAAGCTATTTAATTTTAATTTTAAAACAATAATTGATTGTAAGACATTTTACAGAACATCTACTGAATATGATGGAATGAGTAGTTTTTTCTCTAATAAATACACATATCTAATTATTACATACAAGAAACACCTGAGCAAACTATTAGTATCATTAAAATGCGATAACATGTTTGTTTTTAACCTAGTACCACAAAATCAAGAATTTGCTTCTTGGTGCATCTGGTATCCTGCATATTTTAATGTAAATCAGTGCATTGGTTGAACATCCCTGCGCTAAAGGACTAATGCAGCCCTTAAGTAGTCTGTCTTTCAAATAGAATTCAACACAGCATATACCTCATGTCCCTCAGTCCTTTTATCTATCTGTAGACACCTAATGAGCTGTCGAAGACAGATCTTACGGCACATCTGTAGGTAGAGAGATTGAATAAGTTAACGAAGTCTGATGCACACATTATAATGGAAATAACGATTTTACATTAAATTCTTACAAGGGACACCCCAAGATCGTTTCTGAAACGTGTTGGAAATAAAAGTCAATGAATAATTACTACTTGCGATTGGTAAAGAAATACAGTTGGTGACAATGCCTACTTCAATTGTTGCCTGAAGACTCTTTACACCGAGACATAAAATGTAATAATGCGCACTTGTTACCCTTTAATGCATAGTATTGCCCTTTGGCAACAAAGATAGTGTTAAAGTATTGTAACAGTGTCTTTTTTGTTGCTATTTTGAGATTATATTGGCATTTAATAATAAAATATAGTCATTGAGAGTTATTTATATCCTAAATGTATCATTTTACTTGAATATTATTGTCGTTTCTTTTCACTTTTCCAAAAATCAAAATCTATACACTTATTGTTGCCTAAAGCAACCCCATCATGATATGCGCGTGGTACCTGACTGTTTAATTAACGTGGGCGCACACCATCCTTTACTACAGCCACATTAGACTGCAGTCGCTGTTATTAAACTCACGTGATTCGACTTTGAATGGAGGGCCAGTCCATTTCGTCTGGCCTTTAACAATAATGCCTATTCGAATTAAAGAGGTATAATTTAGACGTGAGGAATGCCCGATAGCTGCGCAGCGGTTTATGGTTGACTTCACTTTTGTATTTATAAGGCCACAGGGGTACCAGGTTGGTATCTCTTCGATTTCCGTGCCGTAAACATCGGGAACAGTGCGTGATTAAGCACAGTCCCCGCTCGCATTTTCAGCAGAATTTTGTTTATTTCAAGGAAGGAAACAGAGACGTTACCCTACCATCAGTTTTATGATGCCACCCGCGCAGATCCTAGCAAGGTCATTCGCTACGTCTAACAAGTATCTCTGTACTTTAAGGTATTTGTGGCACGGGTACCTAGGCCGACCCAGGAATTGGAACAACAGTGGCATATATAGTAAAATAATAGTAATCTGTGTAACATTCAGTCAAGCCTTTGCGTATTTTGAGAGCAGGGTTTTCGTTCATAGCGTTTCTTCCATTGGTTTATACGTGACAATAAGCAAAAACCTCTATGTTTTAACAGAAAACACGTTTATTCGAGCTTCCTCTGAGGCTCATTTGGGTTATATAAAACTCTTGTAACAACAGCTGAGTTGTATTAAAACTCCCTCATTTCTGTCATGCCACTGTCTGCGCTCTTAGAAGTAGCGGATAAGGTCACACTTCCTCCACATGTAGCGTCAAAAATGTTTCGAATTTCACTACATGTGTCCTCTTGTATTCTTTTTTCTTTTACCCTATGGATTTCCTCTCTGATGTCCTGCGACAGTCTGCCACGCTTTGTATACTGTAGCTTCTGTTTCTGATTAAGTTCATTAAGGTACAGTGGTGAGAATGAATCGCATTATAATAAGAGAACTAAGGTCTGTCTTCAGTAATATCACCAGTGCTGAAAGGCTTTTGGTTATTTACTTGAATTCTAATGACAACAAAATAAGTTTGAAAGTTTATTTAAAATAAGAAAAATTATGAGCAAGAGGACATTCATTAAGATACAGTGAGAGAAAGATGCCCCTTTTGCCTTTTTAAGATCATCACTGACGTGATTACAATGCTGGATAAATATGACACTTTTTTTTGGCCGAAAAATTCTGTAAATTGATTCCATACCACCTTTTTGTTTCTTTCTGTATTATGCGGCGTTAGATCTTCTGTTATACCTTATGTATTTTGAATTCATAGGCTACCATATCTTGCCATTTTTGAGGCTTGTCTAGCGATGGAAAAATGGTTGAACGCATTGGGAGAGTAGAATATTTCCACGTCTGTTGCAACACGGTTTATACCAGTGGATATTTCCAACATGCAGCTTGAGTTTATTTATAATCTGCTGCGTATGTTATCGGCTGTCGGACACACAAACTGTGTCTTGAATCTCGCATTTGTATTTGTTCCTGATAATGAAATAAGATGTGGCAAACTGCTATTTGTATGTCCGATAGACGAAAGCATTTCTTCCATGACTGTACCTATCACCAATGACAGTAAACAGCATAGTGCATGAGCATATGTTCACTATACCCCTACTCGAATCATAGCGGAGTTTATTAAGCATGTGAGTGAGTGAGTGAGTGAGTGAGTGAGTGAGTGAGTATGTGAGTGTGTGAGTGAGTGTGTGAGTGAGTGAGTGAGTGAGTGAGTGAGTGAGTGAGTGAGTGAGTGAGTGAGTGAGGGAATGAGTGAGAGAATGAATGAGGGAGTGAGTGAGTTGAGCATATGATTTAAGGGCCCATCGACAACTAGCGACAACTAGGTGATTAGGACCCGTTAGCAGTAAGCTTTAAATGTATATCTCGATTAACATGAAGTAGGGGAGTAAGCTTTAATAAGAATAGTTTGCGCAGAACAGAAAAAGTTATGTAAGAGCAACACATCAGATTTTTTCAAATACTTTTTGTCCATAGCTTTAGTTGCACCGTAATCCTAGAAGGAAGGGTTCTTGATAGACTATTCCTAAAAGCCCCGGTATGATGGTACATTTTATTTGTCGCCTAAATGTATTCAAATGTTCTTTTAATCAAAATCATTAGAACCAGTTTTGTGAAAATAATAACTGTAAACGAGTAGAATAAGGCAAAAAAATTCAATTGTTCTTCAACACTAGCCGTGTGTAGGACAAGGTTGTAAAGGGATAGAGTCCGACTGAAAAATGTCATAGCCGGGATTTGAACCGTTTCATTCCATTGATTGACCGTATATTTGATTAAGCTATGAAGCCCAGGACATAAGCACTTATAGCATAGTATGTCACCATTAAGGTATATTATATGTATTTGAGATCTCCGGGAAAATGCGACCGAGTTGGAGAATTTAATGTCTTGTGGACACGTTGGCAACGGTAGCTTAGTGGTTAGCGCAGCCGGACCGATATCGGAGAATCGTGGTTCAAATCTTAACATTGAATTTTTCAGTCTCACTCTACCTCTTTACGACCTGGTTCTACATACGGCTAGTGTGGAAGAACAATTTATTTCCAAAATAAGAATTCTCCAAAATTTTTCCATTGAAAGTATAGTTTGGGGCAGAAACACTTTTTTTAAAAATGTTTGTGTTTGTTGCCTATTCGGCCTTTGAGTTTTGAATTAAGTTGTTCACGGACACAATTACACAGCTGGTCTCTTTTCAAAAATGCTGTTTGGATTGAATGGGTTTCAAAACATGTATATCGAGCTTTTAGGGGATTGCAATGATTCCTCTACGTACTATAAGTACCTAGAAGATGAAGTAAAAACAGAGTGTTGCTGCAATCAGTTTCTTCTTATTTAGACATTAGTGAAGAAACAAGACATGCTCAGTTTTATGTTCAACTTTAGTTGGCAGTACTGCATAAACATCCTTTTTTTCGAAATTAAATAGACTTGCTAATGTCCTAATGGTATTTATTGGTCTGACACGAACCCCATTGGAATAATGGAGAAAGAGCTCATTGTTTCAGGTATTCACGTGTGGGCGTTTGGGGAGGAATTTAAAGCACCTATTGAATTAATGAGATTTTGTTTTCCTTTTTCTTCTGTGTGTATGTAAGTGTGTGAAACGCTTAGTTCAGTGAAGTACTGCAAAAGTTTGCAGTGTCTGAGTTGGAACAAAACTCCAGTTTTTCGCTTTAATTCTCTAACTAAATGGAGCTCTACTCCAATTAATATTGAATTTTTGCAAAAAAATTCAGACAGTGTATCGCAGACCATAGTTCACAACGTTTTTGTGATTTTATTTTCAAGGGTCACTTGACTTTTGTGGCTTCAATTAATGATGAAATGAAATACTGCAAAATCGGCACTTCTTTTTCGCCCGGTTCAATCGCTGTGGTGTCAAACAATATTTCTCTAAGCTCTCGCAGTAGGAGCACTGTTATAACACCGTGTGTGAAAACCTCATTAATAGGGCGGCACTTGATGTCACAGCAGAATAGCTCACTATCTCACTGAAAATGGATTATCATTGCCGAATCGCCCTTCGTGGTCTAGCGGTAATGTCCTAACCTCTCGTTTCCGTGGTCGCGGGTTCATACCCAGCAGAGGGTGATTTTTTATTTTTATCTTTTATTTTGTTTATTGTTTCTTTTCAGTTTTTGCTTAAGTCATTAGCATAGCTTTCTTCGGAAGGGAAGTTATATTGTTGGCCTGCGTGCACGTAAAAGAACCTCAAGCTTCATAGAGATTTCTGTGAACCGACTTTCACGCCCGGTTTAGCATGTGATACTAAGAACCAGGGTAGTTAAATTAAAAAAGAAGATAAAATTCATTCGCGACTATGCTCGCCTATATGTATAGCCTCTGGGGCATTTCAAGAAAGTTTTCTAGAACAGGCACCGGCAGGTACACTGCTTGAGAGCGGTGGGCAGTACAAGGTGGCAAGAGCTTGCTTGCTGAACAGCTGTGACCGGCCACGTCACAGCAGTGGGGGTTCAATATTTGGCACAGCAATGCATGTCGTATATGCGTTCTTGATATATATCTTAATGCAGTACTTAAAAACAAAGCAGCATGAAGCACCTCCCAAAATATTCATAGGCTAGTCAACAGAAAATTAATCAACAAAAAATAAAACTTTCAATATAAGTTGCTGTTTAATTTTCTAAGAGCCGCGCTGAGGCTCTAAGGTAGAAGCGATCGGGCAAGCCCTGCCAGTGCCTGTTGTAGAACGCTCTATAGGTGGGGAGAAAGAAGATGCCAGAGCAGTCGTTCTCTCAGTGGAGCTTCTGGTGTTTAAGCTGGATGAGAGCGCTATCCCATCTACTTATCTCTTCTGTCGGTTAGTTGGTGGATCGATCGGTGTGTATTCTCTGTTATGACTGAAGCCCATAGCTACGCCATAATATGGGTATCCGGTCTATACGTTTAACATTACAAACCTTTAAACTTAAGTTGTATCAAATGCAGATAGAAAAAAATTGACATTTGTTTAGTACCTCTCTCGGCATTTATGACTGCAACACTGATAATGACAGCAATGTTCACATTATTATATTAGATTAGATTAAGACACAAATGACACATAAGAACGATTGTTTAAATTTCGAAGTTCCGCTCGATGACATCAGCAACGGCATTAGGGGCCTCAAATATGACAATGGAAGCAAGGGCGCCCGATATTAGGCTCTCATAGTTAAAATACAAGTTAGGTTTTGTTGCAACCGACTCTATAAACATAAAACTACTCTTGCACAGTATTATTGATACATTTCATGTCCAACTGTAGTTGGCAATACTTCGCAAACACTATTTTCAAAATTAAATGGACGTCTTAATCGTCCTAATGGTTTTTATTGGTCTTACACAATCCCATTGGAATAATATAGGACGAGCTAATTGATTGCTTTGCTTCAGATATTCTCATGTGGGCGTTTGGGGAAGAATTTCATGTATCTATTGGATTAATGAGATTCTGTTTTTCTTCTGTTCTCTCTCTTTTTGTTTGTGTGCAAAGCTTAAGGGAAATGCTGCTAAAGTTTCTAAAGTCTGAGCTGAAAAACAACCCCATTTACTCACTTTTATTTGCAACAATATGGTGTTCCATCCCAATCTGAACTGAATGTTTGCAATACGGCCAGAGTGTATTGGAGACCGTGAAATAACCCACCAGTATCTTGTCATTTAATTTTAAAATGCAGGACATAGAAACAAATACGGTATTTGGCATATTGCGAGAAATATGATAAATTCATAAAGTCCAGTAAAAGTTTATCTTGTGCAGTAAACATCACTTTACCGTGATGAGTCGATTCTGCAGCATAAATCTTATGTGTGCGCTCATGTGACTTTCTCTACTCACTTTTTATTTTCTAGAAAATCTTTGCATCGCATCCGTGGAAGATGCTGAATTTAATTTCCAAGTTTGATATTTTGTTTTTGAGTTACGTTGTTCACACACACACACACACACACACACACACACACACACACACACACACACACACACACACACACACACACACACACACACACACACACACACACACACACACACACACACACACACACACACACACACACAATGCACTTTTTTCTATTTTTTCCTTTGTTTAACTTGTACATGGAGTGAATCCAAAAGAATGTGCACTTATCATAGGAATTATTTTATTTTAACTCACTGATATACTTGTTTCATTACTTGCAAAAGAAGAATCCGATTTTCTCGCGTTTTTTTTTTTTTTTTTTTTAAGCAATCAACTGAAAAGACTCGTGCAAGTTTCTAAACCAGCGATGTCCAACGTTTGCGAAAGAGAGGAGGTTGGGTTTACCTCCTTCCACTACATTGGACTTAGCCCTCTTTAACCCCCAGCCGTGCATTATGTTGCAATGGCGGTTGGTTACATGTATGTTTTGTTTGATTTACGAAAGCACTGTCAAATCTTATGCGATAAATATCTGTCCATTAGTGACTTGTTTGCTACTGCTTACACTTTAGTAGTCTATCAACACATATTTGGTGACAAAGTTGAACTGCTTAGCTTTAGAAGATACGCCAAGTGATCGTCGCGTAACCTGCTACGATACAGACTTTTAATGTAGTTTAATTTGAAGAAACTCTGTTCGCAAGTATATGTCACCCTTATACAAATTATTCTTGCAAATGCTTATTTCTCTATCTACTTCATTTTAAACGACATAAGCACTTTCAGAAAGTAGTTTATTGCTAACTTTCTTGATGCAAGGGAGTATGGGAATATATTAGGCGTTAAGCGAGTCATATGTTTTAAGACCCAGTTACTATGCGATGCCTTTGAAATTCCGTTCTCTTTGTAAGGCGAAGGGATAGAAAACGAGTTACATATTCCTATTTCAGAAAAGTATAAGTATTGGCAAATTCACACAAATAATGAAGAGTATCTCGGAAATGGTTCACTCAAAGAAGAAGAAGAAGAAGAAGAAGAAGAAGAAGAAGAAGAAGAAGAAGGAACAAGGAAAAGAAACATATTTGACGTATAACGATATCCTACGATATCCGCTTATGCAAAAGCCATCCAGAATGAAGAAGTCCTCTGAGGACCTTCTCAGAAAATTCAGTTAAGACTTAGAAACTGCCATTGAATCACCACTTTGTTTTCTCCATCACTGGATACAGACTGTCTGGCTGTGTTTCTTCACGTCACAGGCAAGAGCTCATTCCCCTCCGACTGAAAGAGGAGGTGGGTAAGTAGCGCTTAATTACGTAAGCGTCTCCAAAGAGACGCTTGGACATCACTGTTCTAAACCATTAATGGCGTTTGAAAGTGATGAATAATGCACATGGATATTCATGTACAGTTTCACAATCATATGCGCACTTTACGAACATACATAGTACAACTTGGATTAGTTGAAATAGAAAGGCTTTTATGTTGCCGAGTGATGTCCAAAACATAGATATTTCAGTTTGTTCAGAAATATTAAGTGATCGCTCATACATAACATAAATAATAGCCAAAATGCAGTTATCCTCAAAATATGCATCTGGATATGCGTATATGCATTTTCGAAAAATCCGGGCCCTATTTATAAGCAATGTAATTGGCGTGGCATTACGAAATTACGCTGATACGGGGTGGAGGAGGGGATTCACGATAAACATCTCGTATATAACTATGTAATTATTTCATAAATAATATTAGGATGGTGGACGAAATTAATTAATCCCCATTTGAGATTTAAAGAGCAACACGTGCAGCGCCAGATAAACCATATAGCACAATACGTCTACCTGAGAATTGATAATAGCTAAAGAAAGGAGAAATTCCTTATACGACATTTTAACAAACCAGAAACGGCTCATTCCTTTGTCAGCACTATTGTGAAAAGAAAAATAAATAGCATTTCCTTACACAAAAGCGGTAGTCTAAATTTATGAATCCAAATATCTAAACTTTGGAATTTTTAGTTTCGCCTAGAAAAATATATTTATTTTGTAACAACAAATATCATCTTAAAACCAAAGCGATTGTCCAAGTTGGTTCACACATACTAAAGAAAATGTAAACTCGTAAACTTGGAGATCACAAGAACCGAGTTCTTACATTCCATTGTAGAGGCATTTTAGAAAAGCCTCTGAAGGAATTTGGCTACGTTTTCGGTTACTTTGATTCTAGTTAGGTATGTCTCACAAGGACAAATACCTTTCCGTCAAAGATACTCTTCGTCGCGAAAGTTGTAGAAGGCAGATCGACAGCATTGATGTTGAATACTGCAGCAAAGAAATGCGCGATTTCAAGATTACCTGGAATAACTCCTTTTTATACCGGTAAAAGGAAGTAATACTTCTTTGAATTTAGAAGTTAACTATTTTAAAAGTTTGAAATAGGGAACGCATTTTTGCGTGTGCTTCACGCAGTGTAACATTATGCAGCTCAGTCAAAAAAAAAAAAAAAAAAAAAAAAAAAAAAAAAAAAAAAAAAAAAATCTGATGTGTTGCACTCACATGACTTTCTCTACTCTTGTACTAACCATTCTTACAAACTCTTCTCTTATTCCTATATCTTCTTCGTGTTAGTTAAAATAAACATTTGTACAAATTATCTTATTGCTTATTTCCTTGTAGGTGCAAGGGGAATATTGGAATACAGTAGGCTTTGTGCGATAGTCAAATCTTTTAAAGCTTTGAGATTCCGTTCTCTTTGTACACGTAACATATAAAAAAATGAACAACGATGACCCATTTCACGAAAGTTCCAAGTTTTCCGAAACTCACACAAATAACAAGGTATATCTCCGAAATGGTTCACCCTACAAGAAAATTTATTCAGACATAAATTGTGTATTTTAGCAAGATCTACATTTTTTGTATAGTATAATTTGGTCTATCTCTAACGGTTTACTAGTTATGCAAAAGTCGTCCAGAGTAAATACGACTACAGGGGCTATAGCCAGAAAATTCAAGATATACATTTCATTTGTCATCAAAATATCTCAAACATATGACATTTTAATCAAAATCGTTAGAGCCATTTTCAAGAAAATCAAACTTTTCGAAAAATTTTCCATGTAAAGGGTAGTTTAGGGTGGGGCTATTTTCTTCAAAATCTTCGTGTCACATCCTTGAACGACATTAAACTTAAATACCAACTTTGGTTTTTAACCGACTTTTCGTTTTTGAGCTATGCTGTCCACAGTCTGACAGACTGACAGACTGACAGACACACAGACACATAGACACATAGACACACAGACACACACACGGACCTTTTTCTAAAAATGCTTTTTTTGGATTCAGGGGGCCTCAAAACATGTATTTCCGGTGAAATCTCGACTTCGAATTTTTGGGTGGAATACAATATTTCCCCTACTTACCAGTAGAGAAAGTAAAAAGGATAATATTAAGGGAAAGTAGAAGCCAAGTGGGGGCCAGTTAGAAGAGATTCTAGATTTCAGTAGCAAAACTAGTAGTGGGAAACATTATTACAATTAATTATTTTAAAGGGTAAAGAGTATAGACGGAGGGGGACACCTTGCGCACTGCGACCTATATAGATCTATTGCGTCTAACACCTCCCAGGAGGCAGGGATGAAGCGAGGGAACCGCAGGGTGGCACAGAGCCGCAGCCAGACGGACCACAGAAACGCGCGGAAGTCCCTAAATAGTGCAGAGATCTCTTCATCCCGGTGCCAGACCCCGCCGAGCATCAAGCCCATTCCCCAATATTAAAATAACTCGTTTAAAAATTGCTGAGACATTTTGTTACGCTATTCTGTAATGGCGATTGTCATAATTAATATAATGTGGCTCATGTAAAAAAGTAAAAAACAGGAATATTTAAACAGTGTTAAATATCACCTTTATAAACATGACAAGATACAATACCCAATTTTTAAATAAATTTGTTTCAAAAATTGCTCACATATTTTGTTACCAGCAGTGGTCACAAAGTAACCCCCCTCCCCCGCTGGTAACACTAGGGTTCAGTGTTAATAAAAGAGCTACTAATTTGAAATATCAGTCTTGATTTAAGTAACTATATCACGGAAGGGTTATTTTATTTTATTCGGTTTTATTTTATTCTATATTTTTTTCTTGTTCCTTTTGTTTGATTATTTTCGGCATCATAAAGGAAGTTCTACAGCAGGGAGGTAACAAACATGCCGCGCAACCCTTTTAAAAATACTGTGGACTGTGGAATGTCACCGAAAGGTAAATTTATGGCATAATATGATACCATAAACAAACTGAAAATAGCCATTTAGAGAACGAATAGTCCTTGGTACATTTTAAACGCAATGGGCTGAAGATCTACTCACACCCACACTGGGCAAATTTGGGAGGTCGATGACCAAGGAATGGCTCTCTCAAGGTATTGTAAATAGTTTGAGGACATATACACAAGGTCCTAGTCTCCAGAAGGTCAAAGACCGTATTTTCTGGACAAAGGGACATTCGCTGTCAACGTCCGAGGCAGGAATTTCGATTTTGGATGGAACCGAGACAAAAGACGAAAGCTATTTTCTTCTTTCTGCTCATGCAACCCTACAAGGACGGGGTGGACATGTTACAGAACCTGTCATTTCTGCCGAGGGGTTGCTGAACGTTATGAAAGGCTACTCTCTAACGACCAGACCGCAGTGGTAAAAACGTCAGCCCTGAGGCCTGTTTCCTTTCGGGTGCATTCATGTTATTACATTAAATGTGACGGGGTTGCTTCTGTCACGGTCCGTTTTCTCAAGGTTAGGAACAAGGGTGTTGAAAAGTTCACGAGGGCTGGTGCTGTGTTCCTTTGTTTTTGAGGGCTTCTTCCGGCATCTGTCAGAAGAAGTACCTAAAGGACAGCTAAATAAGGGTTGCTTAGCATAAACATGAAATATTGCTGGTATTTATTTGCAGCAGTTCATACTCTTGCTATTACTCATTAAATGTATTACAAAATTCTAACATTGCAAACTTATATGTACAGTAACGCATAGAAATAAACTTTTCATATGAGACGACTAGCGGAGGTTTCGAAAGAGCATTTGAATACATGCATGTGCTATATTTAAGGTATATACGTTATTCAGAGATATCTTAATGTATGAGAAACTTTTAAACTAATTGTCCTAAAATATTGCTTACCTATAAAAAGTTTTACCTTTTTCTCCTTTGTTCAGAATTGACTTAACTATTTGGATTAAAATATTGCATAGGTCAGATATAGAATGGATTAGCTAAATATAATTTAGTGTTATACTTTTATTGATTTTTATAGAGATAGACAAATACCTATACTTCATTACAGCATTAGACGTTCCCTAAATATTCGTTATTAATATGACGTATGAGTTACATACTTTGGTGCACTATAGCATGCTTGAAAATATTTAATTGCTCTTCCGCTTCACATAAAGTATCACTAAAAAAATGTACCTGCTTGTAGTATAAACAAATTCGTATTTCTATATCTAAAAAGATTGAAATTGCTAATTTGAAATCATTTATTGATAAAAGTTTATAGAAATTAAGCAAAGCAAGACAGAGGAATCACTCTTAAATAGAAAACAAAACGGAAGCTTAAAAATGTGTAGAAGTGATTCCTCCATGGTAATTTTGGTTACCGGACGGAGCACGGGGTTCTGTAATATTGAGATTTAAGATTGAATGTGACTGAGTCACTGAAATACACACCTCTATCAACTCTACTGATTTCTACACGTTTAAAACTCCCATAGCTTCTCACTTCATGAGTTTAGAGTTTATATTATTTTACTTTCAAGTCTCTCTCATCTTATTAAAAGAAGGTAAGTACATACTGAATAAAAAGAATATACTAGACGCAGTCTGCAAGCGGCTTTAACATCTGTATTGCATAGTAAATTTTAGACGATAGTAACACTTGAAATGCTTACGCGAAAATAAAATTAATCATTGTTCAAAAGCAGTATCGAATGCAGACATAAACGTTTATTGCTGCAGGTACTTCCGGGTTTCTAGTATGATTAATTTATTTCTAACAATTATTTTAGTTACTGACTGTGTGTATGCTAAGTTTAGAAATTTGAATCGAACAATGAATTTTTCAAATCTGCTTCAGTTTTTCATTCTTGGATACTGTTTGTTGGTACATGGAGATTACGTCGAACTTCGGTTATAAAGGCAAGACGGTGCAAGGCGAACTTTCCCACACCACATGCGAGCAAACACGTGACTAGCAACAATTAAGCGCCAATACAAAGGGTTTCGAGAGCCTTCGAGGAACATGTGTGCGTGGAATTGTCGTCGTGAAAGATACGTCACGTTGAAGTGAAGACACTTTAAAGAGTGTTTAGTGTTTGTATCGTCGGAGTGAAGAAAAACAGTGAAAGGACTGAGACAAGGCTACGAGAAGAAAACAGTTGCGAGTTATAATATCGCGTAACGCACTATATCGTATTAACCTCAGTGAAAGACAATTGTGGATTTGTGCAAAAGTCCAGAAACAAAGCAGCCAATAGAAACGTAACTGGACTGATTTTGTCATTTTGTCATAATAATATTAAGAATGTTAAATATGGTTATTCAGAGTAAAACTCTGCTGACATATCCTGTATAACCTAACATATACATTTTCAAATTATGCCCAAGCTCTTTTAGAGGGAAACTTTTACAGCATTTAGAGACAATAAAAATACAGATGATTCACGATTATGCACATCTACAGGTTGTAAAGATAGAATTACATAACCTACTGTAGTAATAATTACACTAATAATTAATAAATATTGAATGATTGTGAAAATACATATATAAGTTGCTCTATCAAAGGCACTGTCTTTTAAACCTTGATTTGCATATGTAGTCATTTCTTCTAAAAAAGTATAAAAGTTTATTTGTGGAGCTAAAATCTACTGCACTATTCTGTCATATTACATTAGTTAATTATTTATTGATTAGAGTTAATTCATTATAAGTATACTTTGCAGGGGGAAATTGTGAGGTCATTCAATGGAGCTATTACTTGTGATGAAGATAGAATTGCTTTTTCATAAAATGAAAGCGAATATAATCACAGCAATAAAAGAAATTATTGATCCTATTGATTGTTTAAGGTAAATCTCTAACCTCTGTGAGACTGGAATCGCTTCCTAAGAAATAATCATAAAGTGAGTGTGTAGGCTTTAAGGGCCCATCGAGAACTAGGTCATTAGAGCTAGTAACCATAAACATAAGGATTTAAAAGATTTTTATAGTACAAAACATTATTTGTGGCAGCAAAATAATACGTTTCTTTTGAGGTGTCTAACAACTGCATGCAACTTTGTTGCTTAAATAAACCCTAAAAAGGGAAGACATTTATCGGAAAATTATGGGTGACTGCATAAGTTTTCAGTAAAATAATATTGTGCTCTAATACTGGGGTATTTGCTTGGAGAGATTATACTTCAAATTGCAAAGTTTACAGTTTACGGTGTTCTTTTAGACTGCGTAAGATATACCAATTAACTTTTTAACATCTCTTTCAACTTTAGAAAGTATGTTCGCCGGAAGCAAACGCATTTCTCTGCTTCAGTGCTTCGAACCTTTGATTCTTGAAGGTGGCTGCAATGGACCTGTTCTCTTTCACAGGATTCAAGATTTAATTTCGTGCTGCCTTAGGTTAACATCATCTTCAAAAGCTTCAAACCACTGACTTTGTTTATTCGCGTAGCAACTTAAATAACTTCATGCTTTTATGCACATAAACAGATTAAAAGTTTCTTTGTGAAAACGGTTCTTGCTTGATGTTATCCTCAAAATAAAAAACACAAAAAAGCTAAAAGGTGCGACTCTCAAGTCCTGAAGATGCATCATTCTTTACCTGCAGCTGCCATATCTCCTTCCAGCAAATTTTTGTATTTTTAACGGTGTGGGAATGTTTTAGATTTTATGGACCATATTTGAGGAAATAGTTTGGCAATCCAGAAGAGCTTGTAACTTTTCCTAAAATTTAAGAGCTAAATCTGTGGATGAGTGAGCTCTATTGCGCATTCTTATTCTAGCTGAACACAAACTTGAAGGTCATTGGTGAGTTAGAGAGACATGGGCGTCGGCAGATCTTTTTTTCAGGCAGGCGAGGGAGGGGTCACTTGTTCATATTTTCCGAGCAAACAATATTAATTCGTTGTTCTGTTATTAATAACTGTAAAAGATGAGTTAAAAATTATTGATTTGATTACATAATTCGTTTTCAGTCTATATCAGTAACAATTCTCATGGACGTGAACTATAAAAGTTTGTACAAAAATAGAAATTTGTGCGGAACCACTGTTGACTACAATAAATTAAACATTTAGAGAGCTCATTTGTAATACTAAAGGCGCTGTGAAACAATCAAGCATTTCTTTTCTACGAGTATCCTGAGCAAAAATTTTTCTTTGCATCAAAATTTAAACAGTATCCAGTAATTGACTCCACTCCAGGACTCGGAAACCTGCTCCGCTTTCCCTTCGCCCCTCGGGTTTATACCATCCTTTGGGGGCCCGGAAACCAGTAGGCTAACCTTGCAATCTGGGGAACGAGATTTCCAGAGCGCATTCGTTCTCGCTGTTGTGCTGCTACCGCGACGCTCGCCCTGACGCTTCGAACCCTGAAAGATACCTAACGGGATGAAGGGTGAAATGAAATGATTAATGCAACGAAATGGCGGGACAGGAAATTCGGAGGATATGGTAATGCTTCCAAGCATGTTCAATGTTCGCTAACCTCCATGACTACTTGTGAACTCGGTGAACGCAATCCAAACTAATCTAATCTAATTATTCATCTAGTGGCCCGGGGAAACCATCAAGAAAAACTATCCGTTAGGAAAACCGGGCACGGGAATTACGCATCCAATTTGGAACAAAAACCATTTATTTTTTCGAAATCGGCTGATCAAAGAACAAAATGCCACCAGACCTTTTTGTTTGTAATGCTTCTATGGAGCACATATTAGAAGGAATGTAATGACTTCCCTTCCATTCTGTATATGTGTTTACCAATTTCTCCTGTATTCTATCATTTTGTCTTGTACCACAGATATATTTATTTGTTTTTTCTTGTATTGCTGCATTTCACATTCTATCTAATCTTGTTTACCGCAATAATGCTCTTAGAAGTATTATTTCTGTAATCAGTGCACTGTCATAAGAAAAGAACCCTCGGTACCGCCATAACTTTATAGAATTTCAACTGGATATTGACCCTTGTTCTCTTTTTGATATTATTCTTATTACGACACACCTTAACTGGTTAGATTTTATTATTGTCATTAACAACGAAGCATACGATAAATATAATAGGGCTACAAGAAAGTTGTAAGGCTGATGTTCATAAAGTAGAGTACATTCGAAAGAAAACATTTAGCAGTAAGTATTACTAATAAGAATAAATAGGAAAATGCAAGTCAGAAAGATTCATGATTCTACCTTATTTGGCAATTTATTCACACATTTGCTTTGGCGTCTTAGACAGAATTCCTGTGAAACATTCGTCAGATGTTAGTCTTCAGCATCACTTATTAGTATTAATTACGAAATGTCAGAAAAGTCAATTCTACTGGAAGATTTCAATGTTAACGGCATTATTTGCAAAGAGACTACATTTTAGCGGTCCGAGATGGAACCCGCCTGCGCCGCTACAAAAAAACCGCTGAAGGACCTGAAATCCTTGAGAAAAGTATCCAAATTAAAAGTTTTGAGTGACGCTGAAGAAGGTGGGAAGACAAGGGGACTGCTACCAGGTTGGATTTACGACGAGAGCTGTCATGGAATTAGGGACCATAAACCATTCCCTTAGCTGGAGTATTTGTCATGTCAGTGCAGCCCATATATCTTCTTTCTTCAACCTCTCCCTAACTTCCTCCCTTGTTCCTTTTCTTTGTTTACTGTGCATCATTGTTAAACGAGTATGAAGCTCTTCTTTTCGCATCTCTCACCCTGTTTTGTTTCCAGGGCACATTGTCATCAGAATGGAACAGAAAATAATTTGGTGAGAAATAATTTTGGATGACTTGCAGCATTAGTTATGGGCTTCAAGACCCTCGAGTTGGGGTGGAACCGTGTTTCGTTTTTTATGTTTGAATGTAGGGAGGGACAACGACAGACACGGACATCACCGCTTCGGTCAAATTGCGGAAGATGCCCATGGCTAATTGTTTCAAAGTGTGAACAAATAAATGTTTCTCCTTCGTTCCGTTCTTCTGTTCCCAAATCTAACTGCATCGAGCTGGATCTTAAAAAATGATTTTGTCTACTTTGGAAATTAAGCAAAAACATAGAATGGAACTGCTATTTGAAGTTAGGGAGCTTCAATATAAGTTTTAATTGAGACCTTTCTGGAAATCTTAAAAGAAAACCTAAACTGTACTCCTATACTGCATAAAAAATATCAAAAAGGTATCCTGTATTTGGGGTTTGAGGAAATGTATCTAGTGCAATTGGGCATGGATAAAAGGACATTGGGAAAATCCACCACATGTTGAAATACCTAGGGCACTCATTGGCGTTGCATTTTCAAATAAAGGGGCGATTCTGTTCTTCTCTGTGTTGAAAGTTTACTATATATTGTATTTTATCCTTTTTTAAGAAACGTGTGAAGAAATGTCTAGGTGTGATGTCTAAGCTTAATTGCAAAAACAGACAGCGGAACACGTTTGAAACAGCACAGTATTCCTATAATATAAGAGGGTTATTCATTATATAAGTATCATATACCACACATTTTTAGACTGCATTAATGAAAAATCTCTTGTGTTGCACTCACATCACTTTCTCTACTCTTGTACTGACCATTCTTCTTCCCCTATCTTTTTAGTGTTGAAATAAACATTTGCAGAAATTAGCTTATTGCTTATTTCCTTGTAGATACAAGGGGAATATGAGGATACAGTAGGCTTTGGTCAAACATTTTAAAATTCTGGGATTCCATTCTCTTTGCACGGATAAGATATAAAAAATGAACAACGATCTTCCATTTGAGGTCATCTTAGGTATTCCAAAACTCCCACAAATAACAAGGAGTATATCAGAAATGGTTCACTCCACAAACAAAATCATTCGGACATAAATTGTGCGGTTTAACGAGCTCTTTGCACAGTAAGATTTGGCCTATCTCCTACTGTTTACCGGTTATTCAAAAATTGTCAAGAGCAAACAGGACTATGTAGGCTATAGCCAGCAAAATCAAAATATATGTTTCATTTGCTTTAAAAATCTCTTAAGCATGTGTCATTTTAATCCAAATCGTTTAAAGCCATTTTTTTGAAAATGAACATTTATGAAATATTTTCTACGTAAAGGGTAATTTACGGTAGATGAATTTTCTTCAAAAACTTCGCGTCGCATCCTTTAAGCAATACTATCTTTGTTTATAACCGAATTTTCATTTTTGAATTATGCTGTTCACACACACACACACACACACACACACACACACACACACACACACACACACACACACATACGCGCGCGCTCGCGCGCGCTCGCGCGCGGATCTTTCTCTAGAACTCCTTTTTTTATTCAGGGCGCGGCCTCAAAACATATATTTCCAGTGAAATCTCGGCATCGAATTTTTGGGTAGACTACAGTACTTCTACTTACTATAAGTACTTATTACACAGTCATCAACAAACTTATCCCCGTGACAGCTTATTTTCTATCTGTTTCAGCTTAGCCGAGATAATCATTTGCAGAATAGTTTCACCATGGACTTCTTTGCAGCTTAATAGCTGGCCGCTGTATGAGGTATGCGCACTTCCGTTCTCTTTACCTGACAAAAAGAATAGGTGACTTTGCAGTTGAAAAAGTGCGAAGTATTTAACAGTCTAAACCAATAAAAACTTTCAAAGATAGTACAAGCTTTGTGAGCTTTAGGGCTTATTTTTATTTTTCATTAAAATGAAATATCCGAACAGTAATGGTTTTAACAGTTTGGAATTAAACATTGATCGTGTAAACCAGAAATAAGTTGTACTTTTAATGCTTCAATGGAAAGGAAGTATTATTATTAATTTAATGCTTGATGCCACGAATATTTATAGAACATATTTTTGCTTAAATGTCACCTGCGTTTTTAAAGCAAGTTTTTATCTCACGTTCTTAAGGAGAGAAGTTCATTGAGAATGAATCTTCTCAGCCTAATCCCAAAAAGTTTAAATTACATACTTAATTTGTCGTACATCGTCTTAAAGATTTGGTATTTTAGTAAAAATCATTAGTCCTTTTTGTAAAAATTAGAAACATATAACTTCCCTGGAAAATAAAAATGCTGTAAGTAAAGTGAGAACTTATCGGTTATTTATATTGTTGTCTATTATCACTGACTACACACACTAGTTCAACTGCCTCTCACCTCATGTCTTCGCCACTGCCGTCCCTTGTGCCGTGGAGTTCTGCAACTGTTTTAACGCACGAAGGGTTATCTAGTTACGCCGATGCCGGCTGAAGTGGGCCACCTCATATACATATTTATTTAATCAATTGCTTCATTTGTGTAGTCTCTTGAAAACGTATATTAAGTAGATGTATTTTATTGCTCCCAACATTTTGATAACAGAAAAATTCCTTTGTGTGTGTGTGTGTGTGTGTGTGTGTGTGTGTGTGTGTGTGTGTGTGTGTGTGTGTGTGTGTGTGTGTGTGTGTGTGTGTGTGTGTGTGTGTGTGAGTGTGTTTTGCGTGTGTGTGTTGTGTTTGTGTATGTATGTGATCTCGTGGTGCTCACTGAGTAGGTTGCCAATCTGGGGGCTCTTGAGATTCCGGGCTTATGAGCGGGCTCGAACGGCGTGGAATGCGTCAATGTGTGAGAGCTAGGAGCCTCGTCCACGATTACACATGTCTCCCGAATCTGTTGGAGGCTAGAAGAGTGCTACGGCCACGTCTCTGTGGATGTTCGACACAGCTTCGGACGAAACGCCTGGAAAGAGATTTTCCACTAGACCATGGCCTACAAGCCCGGATAATGATTTTCTACTTAATATCCACTACCAGAACGTGGTATACTTGGGGTGGAATCAGTTATATTATGTTTTCAAGGAATTTCTTGGTGAGATTGTCGCTTGGAGGTAATTCATAGTTGAAAAACTGACCTGCGCAGATTACTGGACAACCACCTATGAGCTTTTTCACGGAGAGAAAAAACCTCAACCTCTTGCAGATGTTCTGGTATCTTGTCGACGGATATACTGCTGAGAGACACATGACACCGTGCCATTAGATTTTATATCGCAAGAGCTAAGGAAGATAGAATCCAACATTTAAAAGGTCCATAGGTTACCCCGTTAATGGCAGTTCATGCAAAATAAATATGATGACCTTAAAAAAACACCTCTACAGTATTCTTTATGGATCCAACAGCCCGGTTTGAGCACCATATGGATCAACTTCAAGAGGTAAATAAAAAATATATATAATCTATCAATATGCGAGTAGTTTGTCGTACTATAAATCTAGATTGTACCTACAAGACAGTAGGATTACTGGTGGGAGTACACAGAACGAACCCTAGGTATTTCGTCGAAACCTGCAAGGACATCCAACTTGCCATGATGAACATCAGTGATATCTTAATAATCACATATGATTCATACAAATCATGATACCAGATCTGTAACATCTAATACTTCAGTTGCACATTATTAACAACTGTTTATAAATAAAGCTACGAGGAACGATTATAAATATTAATTTAAGTAAACACTACAACATTAATATAAGCTACTCGTATATGTGAGTATACTACTATGAGTGTCTGAAATGGCAGCGGCATTCACTAGAGGATGACTTCTTTTAATGTTCCATTTATATGCCGCCTTTAACATCTGTGGTCATATCGCCGGCTTTTCACTACTTAACAGCAAATGATGTCCACTCGCTTTACAGCGGTTTTAATTTTGGGGATGGTATCACTTTGGATTATTATATGAAATTCACACACACACACACACACACACACACACACACACACACACACACACACACACACACACACACACACACACAAACTCCCATTTATGCTTCCAGAATCCAGGGTGGATGTTATCGTAGCTAAACAAAAATGCCCACCCTTTGTTCGGGAATCGGACCCAGGACCTCTGTATTTGAAAATTGGCATGCCAACCATCAGATCATGGAGCAATCTGAAGGATGACTTGATAACAAAGTTATGGAATTTCTAAGTAATCACGCAGGAGTGGATCTACAATAAGCTGCTTCAGTGCTCACCATTATCAGAAAGAACTCAGCAAGGTCGGGCACACCTAAGACGAAATCTCAGCGTACGACTCCCAGTGGAAAGGAAAAATTTGCTTTGTTTAATACAAAACAAAAACAATGCCCCAAAGTAATTTAAGAAAAAAAAAAACCGTAGCTCACACTTATCGAAAGTGAAATTCCATATGAAAGACGAAAGATGGCTCATATAAAAACATACTTTCACCTTTCAAAAGAACGCTTGTTCCGCCAAAATAAAATGTTCGCCTAGTTTTTTGGGGACAGTAAATTGAAGCTGCATCAGAGATCACAAATGCTGAATATAAATTTGATAAAGAACAGTGGCTGAAAAAGCTTTGACATTACAAGCTTTTTGTCCATGAAAATATTTTGATGTCGTTTAGTGAACAATGATAATCAGTCTAACCTTGATGAACAGCTGAATACACACATGCTGGTCAGATGAATAAATAGCCAAAGCTTTAATTTACGCAGAAATGCCTTTGCTTTACTCCTCATATGCATTTCATCCATATCGCGCACGAGTTCTTTGATTTCTCATGATCTACATAGCTATGACACAAAAAGGGCACGACGGTATATGAATAGGTGTATATACACACACACCTTTATGAGAACGTCGTCATACAAATGATATGAAGTTATTATATAAGAATTTCTATGGGAATCAGTTCACCCTTAGTTACTAACGGAAATAGAAAATGCATATAAAGGTCGTTAGGAGTAAAGATACATATATTTTGATAAATAGCACGTTAATTTTGTGCCATGGGCTCGGCGCACAACAATAGATGGACCGAGTCTTAATTCAAGGATTACTTAGCATTTCAAAACAAGCACAAATGGAAAAGAAAGAGAAAATGAAACACACCACATGCCATACCGCCGAGTGGGCAAAGACGTTCAGGGCCGGACTGCCTCGCTCGACTGCTGTCTGTATTTGGCTGTCAACAATCGAGGCGGCTGGAACAAAGGGGTTTCAAGAACGTTCGCGAGACTTCTGGCTCCGTCATTTCCGGGCCGTATGTGTTGGTGTGGAACTCGAGAAAGGTGTGACGTCATATAAAGGAAATAAAGAGACCAGAGAAGAGCAGAACAGTATGTTTTAGAGTTCAGAGTTCAATTACGGACAATTGTTTGTGTCAGCTAGTGTGAGACAACTGCGTGTGTGTCGCGGTTGGTACGTCGTAAGAAGATTCAGCGAGCAAGTGATTATAAAGTCGGAATTAGTGCATGAAAGGCAGAGGAAGTGAAGAAAGTCATTAAAAGGACTGAATAAGGTTATCTGAAGTAAAAATCGTTAGTTGTGATAGCCCAAACGAGTGTAGACGTGTTAACGACGAAAAGAGAACTGTGTATTTATGATAACATTTTAGAGGATAGTAAAATAATAGAAAAGAAATAGGACTGATTTTTATCGTTTTGTTACAATATGTATCCACTTCGGTGGGTTTTTTTTCTTCTTCTTCTTCTTCTTCTTCTTCTTCTTCGTCTAACAGGCATTCCACTAACCACAATTGGAATACCCGAACTTTGTTGCTAAGTTGTTTAAATAGTGCACGTGAATTAAATGACAGAGGGTGTGTCCTGTAAACTGGAATTAAATATGTATTTTTGAACTCGAGAAGCCGCAAGTGCACAGCAACTCGTGATCGGTTTTTTTCCCTACATTATTTCTTCTTCGCCAAACTTTACTTCACCTCTATTACGAAAATGCAGGGTCACAGTCCTAGACACTATATATTTGAACTTCTGCTCACCTCTTCTGTTTGTTTCTACCTGGTTTAACAATATCGGTTTAACCACTTCTACGAAGGATCAAACTTTTAGTATGAGAGAAAGAATTCTTTTTCTTTTTTAAAAGTACTTAATGCCCAATCTTCCTGCGTATGATAGCAAAGGCTGTGGGAATTGATAATACATGAAATGAAATAATAATTGAGGAAGGACATTTGGGAAGGAAACGTCCCAGGGTTAAATTTAAGGTACATCCCCAGCATTTAACGGAAGTAACGATTGAGGAAAATCTGTCACAACGGTGCTTGAACCTTTCAATAGTTCGTGCCTTAGTCATCTCGTCTACATTTGTCAAGAACTTTCACATTATCAGTACCTACTATCACATCAATGCCTTCCATGTGTATACTTAAGTTGGTCTCACTCATAGCTCATCACATTGTCATGTAAGCTTTCACATAATTTTTAAATTGTTTGGAAAGTACGCCCTAATAGTTAGACCTTTTAGGTAACTCAAAGTATCGATCGTGCAAGTTATATAGAAAATTTCTGATTATACTCGTACTTTCTGATTCTAAGTAATTAAACACATATTACCTTTAATTAGTTGCAGCCTTTCTTGTATTGTCTGCCTGTCCATCCTTAGGGGTCCCGGTACGTCAGCTGATGACTGATTGTATGTCAGACCCTGGGAGGAAGGATGATGTGAAAGTACCCTACGGGCGACCAGAATACATCACAGATGTAACTACAACTATAGCGAGTCCCCAACAGCCCGACGGAGATCCAGGTTCGCTAGAGAGAACCCGCCACCAGCCAATTCCGGCCGAATAATGAGTCCCCCTGAGATGACTGCGGTCGACAACAGCGCCTCCCCTCAGCCAAGCACCGTATTTCCAGAGCGCAAGCATCTACGCAGTGCAGCCCACAGGCAATCCGCTGACTCTTATAATCTGAAAAGACCGGATGGAGAGAATGAAATAAAGGGAATAAAACTAGGGATCTAAGATAAATATCCTTCCCAGAATGCGCCAAAGTGACCTGGGAAAACTCCCGAAAGACCCAAGGTCAACAAGATCAGCGGCGGGAATCGAACCCTGGCCTCCCAAATGAGAGCCATAGACGTTACTGCTTGAGCCATCCCGCTCGGTCCTCTCATATACGAGCTACACCAACACAATTAGTGATATTGACTAACACCTGTAGGGAAACCTAAGCTTCACTCTATTGGCAATTTTTCTCAGGGAAAACCTCCATGAGATACTTATTCTTCTATTCCTCTCCAACTCTGCCCTTTTTAGTCTCTTACTCGCCCAATATTAAGAATCCCCTCTAGAAGGACCAAAAGTTGCAAATAATATATGGCGAGCTGCAGCTTTGTTCGTTTTTTATTATTACATGCGACGTGTGGTCCATAAATAATGAAATGTAGCTAAATTAAAGAAGAGAAATGCTGCAAGTGAAGGGATGTAGTACTGGCAGGATGAGTCACCCCCACGCCTAGAGAGGGTGTTAGGCGCCTGACTGCGATTTGTCAAACCTTTAGGTGTGGGGAATCAAACACAATTCCGTGGTACAGCATCTGCTTTCTGTGCAGGCAAACCATGCTTTGTTCTTTGTTAACTAATTAAACTTCGTTCTGTGTCCTTTCTGATGTATTCTCTGTTGTAGCTCCCTTCTCCATTTTCAAACCATATCCTCATTATCATTTTTCCCTGTCATACACAGGTATTTTACACAGAATATAAGAAGAAAAGAGTACGTGAATGATATGTGCATGAAACAAAAAGTAATGTTTCAAAAATTCAAACAACAGAAATACAAGCTCTGTTTTCGCCTATGCATTGTAGTGGGTAACATGGAAACATTATTTCTAAACAATGAAAATTACTATGTCAGATTTTGACTATGTTGATCTTCTCTCGGACTATAAAAAATGTTAAAATTAAATATACATTTTGAAGCCGAAATTGTGAACGCCATAATTATGGGTCTAATACTGCATCACCTGGCGGAATTAAATAATCAGAAAATGTTAAAATTATTACATATATCAAGCTACAGAATCTGGGAGATTAGTTGTGACCAAAATTGTCAAAAGGCACGAAAAGGTACAGACAAGTCATTAGGGGCGAGCTTCAGGTAATCCAGCGAGACCTGGTAAGACCAGTTTTCCTGGAAATCGCTCAGTGCCGGTGTGAACCGGAAAACAAGGGATGGTCGTTTCTTCGAAACCCTGTTGCTAATTAGGAAGTGAAAGGTATAGAGAGCGTCATAACGTAGAGACTTGCCTGCGAGAACCCCGGGAGAAAGGGTCGTTTAGAATTGCCCTCCAGAACCCGACGGGGCAGTACACGTGCCGCCCATACCGCCGAGCGAGCATCTCAGCTACGGGACTTGTATTCCGGATCCTCAAGTTATAGTTAATATTAACAATCTTCTGTCTTAGTAAGGACACGGTAACGACTCAACTAATTTAATAAGGATCGGCAAATCTCACGCGTTCTTATTTTGGTGAGAATAAAAGTGTTTCAACGAAGTTCTGGTTTTATTCGCAAACACTCACGCATACCCTGATGTTAAAATCACATGCCAGAGCAGCCGGAGCAGAAGACATCCAGAAAGCAGCAGTCGGAGTAGGAGAGTGGAACGGAGGAATGACGATTCCAATCATATGGCGCAACAACGTGTGGCCGAACAGCAGTAGAACCAGACGACAGTGGAGCCAAACAGCAGTAGAATGGGACGACAGTTAAGCTGAACAGCAAAACAGCACAAGAACACCAGAGGGAGCCAGGACCACGGGGACAAGAGGATCCGCATCAAAGCAGCAGTAGCAGGTAGCAGATAAAAGGTACTAAGGTATTTGAGAAGTGGGAAGATGATAGAGCAGGCTGATGTAACTATGGATGTTCAGGAGGGTGGTGTAAATAGTAGTATAGAGAATGTTGAAAATGTAGAGGATAGTAATGGGCAAAATCAGGCAGAACAGTTAGGAGAGAGTAATGGGAGCAAAGAAAGTCCAACTCAAAGTTTTACTATGGACAATAATACGTATGGGGCACTTATGGCGCTGTTAAACAATTTAGGAAATAAGATAGAAAGCAGTCAGAAAGAGTTAAGGGAAGATTTAACAGAAAAGATGAAAACTAGTAGTCAGAGTATTAGTCAGATTTTAACAGAAAGGATGGAAACTAATAGGGAAGAGATGAGAGAAATAGGGAATAAAATAGAAAACCAACAAAAGGTCTTAGAAAGTTTTAAAGACGAGGTCAGAAATGAAATTGAAAACGTGAGACTAGAGGTTAGGGAAAACCAAGAGCAGCTTAGGGAGGAAATAAATATGGTAAAACAAGAAATTAGTACAGGAATAGGAGAGGAGATTAGAATTGTAAGACAAGGGGTTAGTGATAGGTTAGAAAAAGAGAACCGGAAATTGAAGGAAGAACTAAGTCAGGGATTAGTTAAAGAACGGGAAGTTATAAGTAAAGAGTTAGAAATACACAGAACTCGATTAGAACAGTCTGAAAAGGAAAATAGGAGATTAACTGTGGTGATGGATGAAGCAGGTGACAAAATTAAAGAGCTTTTTGAGAGAGTAAGCATTATTGATAATGTTAGTAACTCAGCAGGTAGTAACATAAGTGGTGTAACAGTACGGAATGAGGTGGTGCCGCATGCGCCAGCTGATCTTCCAATGCTGAATTTAGGTCCCAGGACTTCTAATTGCCACAACACTGAAAATTTGACGAGAAATGGCGGTCCACATGTTCCATGACCTAACCATATTCTCAGTGAAATTTCACCACCGATTTTTGAGAATGATGAATCTCACGATCCCAAAGCCTTTATTAATAGTATGCAGGAATATTTTATGGTAAAGGGTATACCCGAGGAATATAAGATGACCGTGGTGCGTAAGTGCTTTAAAGGAAACGCATCTAATTGGTTAAAATTATCTGTGGGATTAGAGCAGAATTACGCCACATTCAAAGAAATATTTTTAAGTCGATATTGGAGGCCAAATAGACAAGCGAGTATTCGTTTGGAACTCAGTAATGGTAAATATAATTCCCGTAAGGATCATTCGATGGTTAATTATTTTATGGGAGTGGCCAGGAAATCGAAAATGATTGATCCACCAATCAGGTAACCACCCACTTTCCAGAAACAATCCAACATTATATAATTATTGCAAGACCGGTTACAATTGCAGCAATGATAGATTTATTGCTTGCCTTAGAAAGAAACAAAGGTCAAAACGAGGTCAGTCAGGGTAACAACTTTGTTAAGAATGAAAGAAGTCCTATAAAATTCTTCGGCAGGGGGCACATTCAGGAAATAGTAGAAATTACGATACTAGGGAAAGATACCACGAGGCCATACCGAAAAATGATAATAATGAGAACCGAAGGAGAAATAACTTTGACGGTAGTCATAGGGGTAGGTACGAAAACTTTCAAAGAGGGCGAAACGCTCAAGTCAATTTTATGCAAACCTATAGGTATGTAAGAGATAGAAGGGGACAGTTTCACAGAAACCGACGTTATTCAGGAGATAGCTATCACGAAAATAATAATCATAATAACAATGTATATAGGTCTCATTCCCCAAGGCAATATGATAGAAACAGGAGTGGGAGAAATTCACCGGTTCAGGAAGATAGGGTAGACGCCATTAACACAACTAGGCAATGGATGGCCAGCAAACACAATCAGAACGCGAACCCGGGACCTTCACTTAATGGTAACGGAACGGGTGCAATTAGCAAGGTGACGGAAAACTTCGTACCTTATCAAAATCGCCTTCAGTGAGGATTGGGGAGTATTCATATCGTGAGAAGTACACGGGATATATTGCTCCAGTAGCAGTAGGAAAGAGAAGGGAAAAGGGAGAGTTTCAGGCCATGTTAAATGTTGAGATTTGCGAAAGAATTATTAATTTGTTATTTTCAGTTTTACCTAGGCTAGTTATGGATCTTATAATCGGTTGTGATAGTCTATATGCATGGAACGCTATCGTGAACTTCGAACATAGATTTTTGAAAATTGTTACGGAAAAAGACACCATTGTCGTGCCATTTTTAGAGGACAGTAATTTGGGTATAATTGCAAAGGATCAGGTAGATGAAGAAATTCAGGAGAAAACATTTGTCGTGGAAGTAATAAATATTGGAGCAATGGAATTAGCAGAAGTTAAATTAGAAGAAGATAATGATATTGATAAAGAAAACGTCGCGTATAGAGGATATAATGATCTACGTAATAATGTTTAAAAAAATGAGGAAATATAAATATCCCAGGTTAAACTCGAAGGAGAAGAAAATAAAGATGCATGATGGGATGAATGACTGTATCGAGGTAGAAAATGTATTAAGAGAACAAGTGAACAAAGCAAATAGACTGAGCGAAACGCACTTAGGGGAGAAATCAGAGGTTAGAAACATTGTATAAAGGTACTCAATAATTACAGCAAAATTTGGGGAACATACTTTCGAACTAACACATAAGAAAACTAACAAATCTATTGGCCGATGGCATAAACAGCTACTGAGACCCCATCGGGAACCTTTAAATATTCCTGAGAGTATGTAAACGGTATGAATTTCCTGAGACTGGTTAGAGCATGAATGTACAAACCGGATAGTATTTAGGAAAAAAAAAATTGTAAATAGATATAAGAAAAACAACCAAGTGAAAGCGAAAAGTGAAGTGAAGTGAAAGAGTGGATAACGTTTCTATATTAAAAAAAAATCCAAACCAGTAAAGACTTTTGCAAAATTTTATATAAAAGCGGAAGATAAGATAAAAGAAATATGTAAATAATAGTCGATAAGATAATGACAATTGTAATATTGAAAAAGGGTATAATTATGTACGTATTTATTGAGTGTGAACTTTGTACAAATGTTTTAATTGAATTTATGTGAAATGTGATTTGTATGTGTGTATGACAAATGTTTACAGGACAAACATAACCATATTAAAATTATAAAATTAATTGATGTTAACCGGTTGTGAAAGAAAAGAAGAAAAAAAAAAAAAGGAAATTGTATGTAATCAGCTCAAGGTTTGCCGATCGATCGCGTAATATTTTTGAAGAAAATTGTTTTGGGCAAGACATAAACATTGCAATATTATTGTATAATATGACAATGTCTATGGGGGCCATTTGAAGCCGAAATTGTGAAGACCATAATTATGGGTATAATACTGCATCACCTGGCGGAATTAAATAATCAGAAAATGTTAAAATTGTTACATATATCAAGCTACAGAATCTGGGAGATTAGTTGTGACTAAAATTGTCAAAAGGCACGAAAAGGTACAGACAAGTCATTAGGGGCGAGCTTCAGGTAATCCAGTGAGACCTGGTAAGACCAGTTTTCCTGGAAATCGCTCAGTGCCGGTGTGAGCCGGAAAACAAGGGATGGTCGTTTCTTCGAAACCCTGTTGCTAATTATGAAGTGAAAGGTATAGAGAGCGTCATAACGCAGAGACTTGCCTGCGAGAACCCGGGGAGAAAGGGTCGTTTACATTTGCCCTCCAGAACCCGACGGGGCAGTACAGTGGCTCTCCAGAATCCGACGGGGCAGTACATACCACCGAGCGAGCATCTCAGCTACGGGACTTGTATTCCGGATCCTCAAGTGTGAGGACACATTATAGTTAATATTAACAATCTTCTGTCTTAGTAAAGACACGGTAACGACTCAACTAATTTAATAACGATCGGCAAATCTCACGCTTTCTTATTTTGGTGAGAATAAAAGTGTTTCAACGAAGTCCTGGTTTTATTCGCAAACACTCACGCATACCCTGATGTTAAGATCACATGCCAGAGCAGCTGGAGCAGAAGACATCGGAAAGAAGAATTCTGCGTAGGAGAGTGGAGCGAAGGAAGACGGACGAGTTCACATCAATTTATAAGCTTAAAGAATTGATAGTTATGACTATTTACAACGCTTTATGATTAAATCGACTTATGTTTTAAGAGTAATTTCAGTAAAGTTAATAATCCTCTCACTCTCAATGACAAGCAAATGATATAATAATTTTATAATTGCACAGAAAATAAAACAGTTGAGTTTACTTGTGAAACACAAAAATATTACTTTGTCACCGTTTTTGGGCAGAAAAACATACATTTCTTAGGCGTAAGTAAAATTGAATGGAACAAATCTGATATGTTGCTTTGACATGACTTTCCCTACTCCTGGTTTGAAGAGGGGAGTATTTAAGTTCAATTAAGTGCTCTTTGCCGGCCTAATGTCTTCATTATTAGGGATGCATAAATGCCTTGCTAGGAGCCCTGTGCTTTCGTATGTATTCTCCATTGATCTGACGAAGAGGAGGATTTTCAGTTGATAATCCGACATTAAATCGATTTTTCACATTCCATTTTGTTTTACCATGTATTGTTGCATCAGTAGTTATAGTTCATTTACTGTTTCTTCACCAAAGGGCGTTCTCATGGCTGGTAGACCTGGCATAGAAAGTCTGAATCCACAGTCTAATCACATCCTGTACATAGGGGAGTATACTGGTAGTTACCTTACCCAGAAACAATGGCAAATAGGAAATAGATCGGAGTCCACTATTCTATATCCACTGTAACTAGAGAACTCAGGAATCTAAGCGCTATGCCCTACTTCGCAAGCATAGAATATAATAGATAAGCAACTTGCAATGACGCAGCCTTATGTGGACCAACATGGTGGAAATCAGAACAGAGTATAAGACAATACCGCATCTTGAGCCCTGTTCATGATCCTGCGCATGTGTTTAGAAAAGTTGGGCTCTTAACAAAAGTGACGTACAGTCAGTGGCGGCTCGTGCATTACAAACTAGGTGAAGAAGTTCACTTAAGCATGCTGAAAATACAATGCAAAGCCGATGTCCCAGGGTCCAATGTTTTTTACCAAACTTTTTGTATGTAATGGAATTGTACACAAAAGAAACAGTGTCTGTCAGCATTAGTGTAACATAAAATAAGCATGCCCGACTCACCTATTTCTTGAAAACTAAGTCGATCCTCCTATTTTTTAGAGCAGCAAATCTGTCGATAATGTCATCATAAAAGGTATGACGTTCCATAAGATCAGCTAGTAGCTCCTTCTCAATGGAAATGATCGCCAAAGATGAAAGCCGTTCTTGTAAAGTGGTGTTCCTTGACCAAGTCTTGATTCTCTTCAGACAAGAAAAGCTTCTTTCAACGGATGCGCTGGTTAAGGGAATTGTTAGAACCAGGGAGAAAAGTTTGTAGGTTTCCTCAAACACATCACGATTTTTCTTCAATGAGCACAGCACTTCTTGGAGTGTAAAATCCTTATAGATCAAATGATCTGCGTAAAACAAGCACAGATCATTTTTAAGGCGTTGCGGCTTGCTGAATAATTGAGGGTAACACTGTTGCAACTGGCAGAGAGCGTTTGAAGGAAAATTCACGGATTGATTTTGAAATTTTGACGAGTCGACAAAACACAGGAACTGCAATTTCTCACTATCTTGAAACCGAACGCTTATTTGCATCAATACGTTGTCAAGAATTTCAAAGTAAATGAGTTTAGAATTCTGGAAAGAATTGTCAGCTGATTCTCTTGTAGTACCCAGACTGGTGAGCTGTGACGCTTTGTTAAATAGTGTTCTGAAATATTCCTCATTGCGTCTGCTTTTTATTAAGTCGCTGGTATTTTGAATTTTCGTAACACTGTAGTTAATGTCGAGAGACTTTTTCTGTAGGATATCAAACAAAATGTCCGTTAAACTGAAAATATCATCGAATACCACTGCCAGAATGTTAAACTGAAAATTGTTCATTTTGTTGAGAAACCCTTCGCTAGATGTGATTGTTGTGTCATCTGAATCTACATCGTTTATTAAAACTTCAAACACACGTTTCAGCTTTTGCCAATTGTGAACCATTACATGGATGACCTTTGAGTTGGAACTCCATCTTGTCTCAGTTAATGTTGGTATTCTTTTGGTCAAAACGGAATCCAACACGTACGACCGTTTTGCCGAACAATGAAAAAATGATGGAATACCACTAATATTCGCAAAAAAATATGCGACACTTAGAAACGGCTCTACAGCTTTGTTTTAAAATCAAATTTAAACGGTGAGCCAAACAATGTACAAAAATTGCTTGAGAAGTATTATTCTTGATTCTTTTTTGAAGTCCATTCAAATGTCCTGACATAACACTCGCTCCATCGTAACATTGTGCAACTAATTTACGTTCATAATTAAAATTTGCAAGAATACCATACAGTAAAAGGAACAATGTTTCTGCAGACCTGTCAGCACTCACATAATGAAATCTCAAAAATCGTTCAACCAATGTGCTCTGTGTATTCACGTACCTTACAATGATAGAGCACTGAGACTGTTGGCAAATATCTGTAGTATCGTCAACTTCAACAGAAAAAAAAATCTGAGACATTAATTTCAGCTCTAATATGGCCCTGTAAGTATTCCGAAATACATCCAATCAGCTCATTTTGTACCGCTGAATACACTTTTGATATTACTATAGTGGTTTTGGATTTCTAATGGACTTTCAGAGATTAATACGGACACAAGCTCCTTGAAATTTCCCCGATTTAGCGAAAGCGCACTCTCATCATGACCTCTGAATGCAAGCTCTTGTTTACCTGAATACTATGTTGCTTTAATGATCAACTGCAAGAAAAGCCTATTTAATCTCACGTTTTCATTGAAACGCACATGAAAAAGTCTGCTGTTTTCTTGAAGAGCGTCAGCTATTGTGTTTCTGTTTTTTTTTTTTTTTTTTCAAAAGTATTTAAGTGTAATTTACATTTTAAATGTTCCGCCGAATCATTGTGCTTGTGAAGGGAACGGGTTATATTAATGAAATCTGTGAATCCCTCTTTGTTCCACACGTTAGTTTTGTTGCTAAAAAGTAAACAAGGCTAACAGAATAGCAATTGCAAACTGCGACTACTGCATAACCAAGAATAATTATCGAACCAAGAGCTTTTGAATTTAATGTTATATGACTTTCCTACTTTCTTGTCCTCTCTTTTAATGCGTATATCGATGATATCGGTGGGCCGCCCAAAGTTTAAAACATCTTTCTTGTCTTCATCTTTCCACCTGGAAAATGGGGTTTCTAACAAATTGCAAACTATATCGTTCACTGGATTCATAACAAAGCACTTATATTCCGTAATTTAAATATTAAAAGCACTGAAGTCTAGGAAACTCGCATATTATACCGTTCACAGTTATCTAAAACACCACGTTTTAAGTTACCACCAGCTCTTCCTCGAGGTACACGACTACTATCTTCTAAGCGCGCGAAAACGGAAACCATCCCCTCTACAGTGTTCTGTGCCTCTACCCAAGTGCAACTATTTGTTGTTTGCCTGAAACATGTGCATCCACATGTTATTTCCCCTTAGTACATTGTTTCGTGACGTCATGTTGCCATGGCAACCAAGCTATTCAGTGGAGCAGTTTCTTCCCTAATCCTGACTGCTGCACTTGTCCTTGTGACCGATCACAGGGTGCCGTCCCACCAGTTTTCCCTGCCGACTGCCTGGCTGTAAGTTCCAAACAAAAGAAGGGTTGGTCACTGACCCTGGTACGGCTGCTAGCAGTTGATATTTGTGACTAAACTGTTAGAATGGCAGTAATAATGCCAACATTAACAAAAATAGAATACTGCTATATTCAGGTGAAAACCTCTTCACCTGCTTCACTTGAATAGCCGCCACTGCGTACACTAAGTATTGTATGAAGATTCCCTACTCTATCCTCTGGTCCTAATACCTAAAAGTTGGTATGTATGCTGCAGGGATTCGTTGGCTGGGAAACAGAACATTATTTTTGTATGCTTTCATGGACATCTGCCACTGACTTGATGCTGAAATTAGGATTTCAGGCAGTGAATTTTAAGAGGATAAGGGATATAATGAAATGGAATTAATAATTAAGATATTTATAGAGAAAATAGGGCAGTAGAGAGGCTGAGCGATTCCGGGTATTTAGGTGGTTACCAGAATTGAAGAGGTGGAAGGAGACGGTATAGCTTCGAAGTAAATGGATTTCTAGGAATTAAGAAACAAAAGAGTGGCTCGCTGCCTAGCAAGTAGGAACAAGAGATGGACTTCCTCTATGATAAACATTCTAGCTAGAAGACTCTCTCGGCGACAGGCCATAATGACGCCTTACTCCGCTGGGAAGTGTGGCCATACATAGGCTAAATAGCATGGGAGATAAAACGGAGCCTTCGAGGACCTAACCTGGTCTTAATTTCTGTGTTGATTTTTTCTCGGCAACTGATATTCTTAAGAAGCATTCATATATAAAACTCTGTAGTATAGGATCATCTGTTTGTGCAAGCAAAGCTAAATAAGTTTGTACAGGGTCCTTCATATCAGATTGTTGAGAAGACTTTCCGACATCCTAGATACCACTTCGAGGTTTAATATTTACCATATTAACCTCTCACGCTGTAGGCAAAATAATTCCTGAGCAAACCTTGTTGGCCTTTTACGGCCAATAGCTCCTGCGCTTAACACAGAGCCATATAATAGCTAATCAATCACCACTACAGACTGTCGAGACATCAGGTAGGACTAGAACACAACTGTTTACAGGAGTGTCACTGTAGGATCCGTTAGCAAATACTCGTTAAAGGAATATGACGCACAGTTACCTTCGAGGTCTCGTCCCTATCCATCCTTCCTCGTCACGAGTCCACAGAGGGCACAATTGTACCTCTGCCTCCTTGACGGGTGGAGGGCATTAGGGCATTAGATTACTCTAACTGCAGACACGTCTAAAGTTAGCCTTCAAGGTCTCCACTCTATACCATCCACCTTGCTTCGTAACCACACAGGGAGCACTGCAAGGCAGTAGAATTAGGGTGCCATACAGACTCCGTCTAGGTCACCTGTGGATAGATGGCACAGCATTCATATTACCATCTATTTTTCATTTATGCTATTGTTTTAGATTTAAGGTGGAACCTTGGCTGTATTACTGTACTGCCCCCTTTCTGCATCTGCATCAACTTAGGTATGCAGAAAGAAACCATGACCACAGATACAAAAGCCTTCTATACTGCACAGATAAAGTCGCATTAAGCGGCTCGGTGCTGTGCAGATAAACATACCGTACAGGAGAACCTGTACGACCTGTTCTCGAATGCTGGAATTAAAATCCAATCCGGTATTTACCTTACCGACTTAGGGAAACCACGAAGTTACCACTGAAGTTACCGCCTGTGACTTCCACTCGCTTTTTAGATATTGAGTATAAAACTGTAAACCGTGTATCCCAGTGCTTCTGATACAGAAAATTATGTTTAGTCTCTTTAGACTTGGTGGTTTCTTAGGTGATCCAAGATAGAAAATGAAAGCCCTACCAACTTAGCTTTAAACACCAATCGAACCAAGCTGTTAGAAAGCAGGAAGAGTGTCTTGACTGCAGTTGGCATAAGTCTCTAGCCTGTAGCGGAGTTCCTTTGTATTCGGAAGTGTTTTCTCAGCTGCTAATCCGCTTTTACCAAAGCTATGCAAGAGGACGCCATTTGCATTCTGCGAGTTGCTTAATATTTCCTTCCTGTCAGGAAATGAAGCAATATTAATAAATGCTTAATTTAAATTAGCTTTAGACCTAGGGACTTCAGATTAATTCACTTTAGGGGTACTTTTAAAAATCTGTTAACTATTTATAATTAGTTTTAAGGAAGTTTACAGAATACATAATTCCCGGCTTCCATTATGCATTCTTTACCTGAATACTGGATGCTGAAAGGACCTCAAAAAGTACAAGTTATTGAAAAATGAAACTCAATAATAAAATTATCTCGGAAATAGCTAATCCTACAAAGGAGTTACTGGAAATAAATTGCTTTAGAAAGGTCGGAATTTTAGTACTAAGTTTTGGTAATGTTTTATGATATATTCGTTAACACAAAATTAATTCGGAATGAATGACTTGAAAATCTTTTCAGAAAAAAGCATTTTATTAGTAATTTAATGTCCTAAAATTTTGTACATTTAATAACATGAAAAATCTGGAAATCGCTAAAGCACGTGAAGTGTAGTATGTTTGTTTTTCCTGGATATTACGCACTAAAATTATTTCCTTTGTTAAGTTAAAAAGGCAAAATATTTTCTGTAACTTTTGTGGGTTTATGCAGGTGCGTTACAAGGTAAGACATTATGTACTATTAGGAACATATTAGAGCACTATAGGGCATAGAAAAGGGTAGTAGTACTAATCTCCTCTGCTGCTCAGTTCTCATTATGATCACGTTTTAATTTGCTTCTAGAAATGGTGTAATTATTATATTAGTAATAATGAAATAGTCTGAAGGTTTTGGACTTATTGCATGGCAGAAAGCAAGTTAAACTACATGCTCTCACAAAAACACTGAATTTCGTTGTCATTTTTATTCGACATCTGCTTATTATTATTATTATTATTATTATTATTATTATTATTATTATTATTATTATTATTATTATTATTATTATTATTATTATTATTATTATTATTATTATTATTATTATTATTATTATTATTATTATTATTATTATTATTATTATTATTATTATTATTATTATTATTATTATTATTATTATTATTATTATTATTATTATTATTATTATTATTATTATTATTATTATTATTATTATTATTATTATTATTATTATTATTATTATTATTATTATTATTATTATTATGATCATCAGCATCAAAAGCATCATCATCATTATCATTATCATTATTGCAACTATTTGAGTTATTCATCATTAATAAATACCATTCAGACAAACAAATTAGTATTGAAACGGAAGACGATGATGAAATGCTCTCTTCAAAAACAAATTGTGGTCACTCGATGGGGAAAATGTCCGGTAGATAATGCTTTACCACTGAATATGTCCAGCAATAGGTAATACTTGATTCTGTCACACAGTTTTTGCACTGCATCCTAGTTTAAAGCATTTAGCCCTAAATAGTTAATCGTGGTGGGAATCTGCGGGTCGAAGTGCAAATTAGCATTCAGCGATCAGTGCTGCCTATCTATAGTAATCAGTTTGTTTTCACTCACTCCGTCTTGGAGGACCCTAATTTTTATTGCACCAAACACAAATATTGTAGTTTTTATTTTGAGGTTAAGGAGACATTCCTGAAGGATCAAGCCCAAGGGCTTCACGGTAACTGTGAGACTTGTTCGATTTCTAATGGCCCATTTACACTGAACATGGTTTTTCTTGTGTTTGTGGGTTCCTTTGTACCACAAACGTTCTGTTACCATTATTTTAAAGATACCGTTTGAAAGAAGTGATGAACTTAGCATTTATTCTGATCATTCGAATTAATGAAGGTTATTTTGACCAAAATGCTATCCCATATAGCAAAGTACGACCTTTAACAATATCAGTATTATTTGTGCTAGGTTATTTACACTTCAGGATCCTATGGGAGTGACCCCTAGCGATCTCTTTTCTAGACACCCGATAAAAATATTTTTTTCAACTTCGTAAATTTTAAAATCTCCCTCTCTTTCCCCCATTTTAATATGCTATTTTCATATCTTTTCATTTTCCCAATTTCATTTCATTTTACAGTCCACTTCGATTTTTCCACATATTGGACATATTCCTTGTGTAACATTACTTCTGAATCCCTTAAGTTTCCATATTCCTAATTTAAGCCATGATATTACTTCTCTTTCCCTGTTATTACAAACTTCTATATACTTTTCCTTTACTAGTTCTGTCTTTATCATTTCATAGAAAGCCAATGAGCTCATTTCATTAATGGCTGCCCTCAACCATGGATTATAAATTGGATCTTCCTTTACCAGTTTTCCAAAATCCTTGTACCATTGCATGCCCTTGCTCCCAAATATCCCATAGCCTTAAGGGGTCTTGAATGGCCTCTAACAAAGAAGTGACATGGTCTAGAGCTTCTTGGTAGTTCATAATTTCTTAAAAGCAAGCGGAGTGATGTTCATACTTTTCTAAATTTTGCGAAAAGTATACTAAAGAAGCTAGTTCAAGTGACCTAGATATCCTAAAAATTGACAGTGAGAAATTAGTTTAGCCTTACATATATTTAGTCTTTAAGAACAGCAAAGATGGATAAAAAAAACTATAAAAGAGGTAACAATTTAAACCAACAAAAATAAAATTGATGTTAGTGAGTAACAATTGCCTCAATCGAATTCTAGATTGCTCTAAAGAGCTAGACAATTAGTGTAGTTGAACATCCATTACCATAACTGTTCTCTCATATCCTTTTCTCCCTTTAGATATAGTGCGATTCGGGGAAGAAAGTAATTGTAGCAAGAAGCCCATTTTCTTTTATTTCGTTTGCGTGTCAAAGCGTACTAACGGCTGTTAAAATGGCAATGCCAAAGGAGACTGTGCAATTGGTGTTCCACAACAAGAGAAAAACTGAGCGATAAACATAACGCCTTTGGGGAAGTGTTCTTTTATAAAGCAAGCACTGAGATCCACAGCAACTTAACTTGAAGGGCCACTTTGTCTATATTGTAATGAATGTCTTGGAAAAGTCCATAACGTTATGTGCTGTGTTCTGGAAAGCTAGAGATTTTCGGTTTCAGAATAAGTAAATTACTATGAAAATCATAATTGTGAACCATTGAAATACAGACAACAGATTTGTTTAAAAATAAAATTCTGGATTTCACCAGACTCTCTGAACAAAAAATAAAAAAAAGCAATTTTAGGAAACTATCCATGTGTGTGTGTGTGTGTGTGTGTGTGTGTGTGTGTGTGTGTGTGTGCGCGCGCGCGTGTGTCTGACTGCTTGCCTGTCTGCCTGCCCTCTTGCCCGCCCGTCTGTCTGTGAACAGCATAACTGAAAAATGAATAGTCGGCTAACAGCCAAAGTTGGTATTTAGGTTTGATAACTTTCAAGGATGGACAAATTTGAAGAAATTTCCTCTATCTAGACTACCCTTTACATGGAAAACTTTTCGAAAATTCGGATTTTCTCAAAAATGGCTCTAACTATTGTTATTAAAATGTAATATGCTTAATATTTTTTTTAGGGCAAATGAATGCATATTTGGAATTTTCTAGCTGTAGCCTATGTAGTCTGTTTACTTCTGATGAATTTTGCACAACTGGTGAACCGTAAGAGATAGGCAAAATCTTTCTCTACAACAAATGTAGATCCCGTCAAAGCACGCCATGTCCAAATATTCTTTAATGTGGGGTGAAACATTTTTTTTTGTGGGGGTAAATCATTTCGGAGATATTCCTTGTTATTTGTGTGAGTTACAATACTTCAACTTTCCTCAAATAGAAGACTATGCAAAGAGAACGGAATTGCAAAAGTTTAAAAGATTCGACTATCCTCAAAGTCTACTGTATTCTCATATTCCCCTTAGCAGTACCATAATTTCTGCAAATGTTTGTCGCGACTAACATGGGAAAGATAGAGGAATGAGAATTTATAAGAATAGTTAGTACACGAGTAGGGAAAGCCACGCAACAGCAGCTTTTTTACTTTTGGATATATACCTATGTAGAAGAATTTTTCAGTTTAGATGCGTTGAAGGAAATTGCAAGGAGAAACTGAGAGCAGAGGATAGATGTCTTCTCCGAACTCTCACTCCGGATATTTTGATTCATATGGTTGGCAAACCTGGAGCTCGTGTGTATTTCATAAACAAAAGAAGCGAGAAATTCAGGTGAGCGGAGAGTAGCGAGGTGGTGAGAGACAGCGCGAGAGCCGTGTCGAAGGTAGACCTCGGGAGAGCCGTGGCGAGGGTAGACCTCGTCCAATGGGGCAGCAGTAGTAGCGATGTCTACAAGACTGCCTCGAGTAGGATATGTCGACATGAGGCATGACAAAGTCATGTCATACTCATAAGTAGCTCGACTGGATTTGGATGACAGATTCTTGTCATGTCCAGAATTATTATCGTCAGAAGTAGTGATAGGATGTGTGCATATCGGAATGCAACATATAATGTAACTTTCATATAAGTTTGCGGAGCTGGCTACAGAAGAATGAGTCTGCAATTGGGTTCCATGGTATTCGCTAATCTTTATATGATTGGAGGAAATGCATGGAGTTGCATTTTCATATGGATAGGAGACCCCAACACCAAGAAGAAGAAGGTCTAATGGGGAAGTTTTCTCCATCTCACCCAAGGCAGCAAATTTCCGTATTTCCAGACCAGTAACACTTCGGAATTCTTATAATTCTGTGCAGGTACCGCATGTTACGATCTTGTTACAATAAAAGCAGAGGTCAATGGAACTTTACACTTTGTCATTTGACTTTGTTACGACATTTGTCATAATTACAAACTTCGTCAGTGGAACACATTGTATGATTTATAATATTGTCTGGTTTACAACATTTGTTTTATTTATATGTTTATCTGGGTTATAACTTTGTCTCAGTCACTCAGAGGGAGGAAAGACTGATTTAATTACAATGGATTGTTCAGTGAATAATTAACTTTCGAGAACTTACGTGAAGTGAGGGTAGTGTAGTGGCAACTGTAAATCATGGTCTTTTTATGATTGTATTTATTCATGTCTTTTCTTAATTGTCTTTTTATATTACAATATATGCTATCTGTGATATATTTCTCTTGTTATTTCCTGGTAACCTTAGTAATGTATTCCCTCAGAACACCTGGCTTTGCGACTAGTATATCTGGGTAACATTTTGTACGAGTTCACTTTTCTTAATGGTTTATGAGCACTGCCGGGAAGAAATATAGTGCCAAGTTGTGGCTATTAAGAGAGGAGAATTATCCCAGTACAAAATATAAATGAAATTAAAACAAACTATATCAAGTCACATTAGGTCAAGCTAAGCATACACGCTCTGAATAATATACTTGAAGAATTAAAAGCCATGAAAACATCTCTTCAGTCATTCATTGTTGCATATTGTACTCAGTAATATATTTCCACTAATGTAGGGCAGGAGTTGGATAGGGAAGTGGATAATATTTGCAGAAATCACCACCGCACCTCAAAATATCCCCATATAGTAACTAAAAGAAACTTTATATTGTTGCACTATGAAAGCATTATTACTAAAGGCCGGAAAGATGTGCGCTCGCATCGATACAGGTTAGCTGGGCGCAGAGTATGACCGACGTCAGAAGAACAGCACGGCCATCAAATGTGCAAACAACTGCCACTGTAGAAGCAAGAGTCGAAAATAACGTAACGTAGTACTCTGCGAACTATACCTTGTCCCACTCTTAGATGACAGTATGGAGTTAAATGGGATATAGCTGTCTCTATCTAGCGCATACAAGTTGCCATTAGCCTCGTCATTTTCTACCCTGGCGCTGTTGCCAGATTCCTAATAGCATGGTATAAATATTGAGTTGTTATAAATTTCAGGTTTGAACACATTATCCTACGCAGAATTTTTTTCTCTATCAGGTTGTATCCTTTTTAGAGTTATTATACATTTCTATAGGTCCAAATTTCTTCAGAAAACGTTTTTTTTTTTTCAATAGAAGTCCGATATGCGCTGTTTCTTTACTCATCACGCACTAACAAACTAACTGCTAGAATATGTGTATATTTTTTTCTTTGCTAGAATAAACCATAGTGCTACTACCTGCCCACTTTGAATTCTCTATGTATACTCAGTTAAGTGTTATAATTTTTTAAATAAAATGTTTTGGGAAACTTTTATATCTGTGCACTGCAAAAGTTACGTAGTGTGAAACTTTTTTGTTATTGAGTTTACATCAGGGAACCAGCGAGAACAAATGTTGAGGAGGTTTGGAGAAAGTTTTTAAAATAAACCAAAAGGCCGTAATCTCTTTCTTTTGTCCAGTATGGCAAACAAAAGGTATTCATCTATTCGGCGTATTCTCGCGCCCGGCCTGACACAGATGATAGTATAAGGAGCAGCACTAGCATTAGTTCGAAAGAAGTCGTGTGTGTAACTGTGAGCTGTTATTGCGTTAGTTGTTTTATATTTTCGTAAATATTTGTAGTTATGAAGGGGGAAGCTAGGAAGAGGTTGGTAAATTGAGAAGTAAGGAACATCAAATAATTATGAATGTGTTAGATTATTTTTCAAGTAAAATGCGTGTAAGTAAGGCAGTAAAAGAAACAGCTAAGGCTATCGGGTGTTCAGAAGCAGTAGTGTATAGGATTAAAAAGGAAGTAATGAAAGGACCTCTAAGAACGCCGTCGAAAAAGAAAGCAAAAAGGGTATTTGTCACGGGTCAACAGTGATGAGACCCTACCTAATTTCTCAAGGGCCACTCTTAGTCTTCTTAGTCCTCTTAGTTCTTACATGATTTGGGCTCTGAATATGAAAGAAGAGGTAACAGGTGCATATTAATAGAAAGAGACGATATCGATATCATCAGATGGCGACATAAATATCTAAAATACGTAAAACGGTTTAGGGACCAGGGGGAAATCAATTGTTTATACAGACGAGTCATTTGTAAATATAGGCTATACAGTGACAGAGGCATGGAGGGATACCAAAGTTAAAAGTGTCCGTCAAGCAGCAATTGAAGGACTAAGTACAGGACACCGGCCACCTCGGGGTCGCGCGCGGATAAAGATTCTCAACTAATACATATTGCAACACTGCGCTGCATTTAACGTGTACTGTCATCTAAGGGTGGAATGCGCTTTAGTGAAGCATTGCTTTGCAAGTGTTTGCAGACGCAAGGTCAAGGTGTAGTATAAGGCGACTGTTTTGTTTCTTCCCGCAGTGAGCTGCAGACGTGGAGCGATAGTGTTCTTTCATGGTCAGGCTGTACCTACCTGCAGTTGTTTACATGCGCGAGCCATAACAGTAAACTCTATGTACAGTGTACGTCTCCGGCCTTTAATTATTACAATTGCAACTCCAGCAGTAATAAACATAGCAATGAAGTTATGTTATCGTGTACCTCATTGAATTAACCACAGAGATTTGCAACTACCTGTGTTTTCTTTCCTATGCCCTCAGGAATATGTCGGAAATTGATGCGTTCCCACATGGGGAAAGAGAGAGGAATTTCATGAGGGTTTAGGAATTTGTTGTAGGTTTTTAGCAGTAGTTTTGTGGTTACAGTCGACTCTTTTATTTTCCCATTCTTCATTTGAAGAGCGAAGAAAGAGAGCATCTGAAGCTGTCCTATAGAAAATGTTGAAATCTATCTTTTAATGGCTGTAAGGATACTTTGTCCAAAATAAGAGAAAGTTTGTTAGGTGTATCCGTTATAAATGAATTACATACAGTTTAGAGGTAGAACATCTTTGACCATGTCTTAGATTTAAATTTTCATGTTTTAAGAGCAAACAGATTTCACATTAGCTTAAACTTAGTCAAATTAAAATATTTGTTGCTTAGTAACTGTAAGCATCTACCTAAATAAAATGTTGTATATTTTATATAGAAAAAATATTCACATGAAGTTACATGCAGTTTCAAATAAAACAATAGTTTTCCTTAAACGCTTTATCATCGCAACGCTGCAATTTGCTGAATATATTGATTCTAAATGTTTTAGATATAAGAAAACACTAAATATACTGAAACAGGCTTACTCACCTGAAACAACAATCACAACATGCTGTTACGCAGTGGCGTATACTGATGTTTTGATTTAGGCTATCACTAGGCCTAGCATAGCCGCGCCGTGGCCGAATGATTAGATCTTTCGCCTTTCACCAAAGCGGCCCGGATTCGATCCCAGGCAACCGCATACATGAATTCCAGCTGTCTTCCTTTACGGGTAAACTACGTTGTCACAATTCTCGTTGTGCCATTTGAATGAAACAATGTCTTTTTCCATCGATAGAAGAGCCATGTTGCTCAGAAGAATTTGTCCTTGTGTTCCCCATAAATACGATTTTATTCGTTTCAAGTCTGAAAAAATCCTTTCTGTAGTGAAAAAAATTCCATTTGATTTCATATAATTTACAATGGTTTGAATGGACTTGTTGGAAACATTTTTAAGTGAACACAACACTTCAGCCCTTCAAAAGGCAGAATAATATCAAAATGGGAAACACTGGATCTCTCGGTTCACATAACACATTTGTTGGGCACTTTTATCGTAACCCAGTAACCCACAAAGTGTTTAGAATCCAGTAAGACCAGAAATTTCAACTGTTTCTGTGATTCAAATCTTAATTTATTTCGGGTTATTAATGCAAGTAGAAAGAATGGGTTTATCTTCACGACAATATCTATTTCTAGGCCTTTCTTCGTCCTCTTCATTACAAACGCTCATAGTTTCTGACCATATTCTTCAAAAACTAAGTTTCTAATTATTGATCTCTTATGTTTATCCAAAGCTGTGATTAAATACATTAAAATTGCAATCCGTCGTATTTCAGGGAGTTTTCTCAGTTGCAAACAACAAGCAGGGCCAACAATAAACCATATTTAATTCGCATAAACCAGTCAGCCACACATACTTGTCATCACTGTTTATATTGAAACATTTTCTAAGGATTCTTACTTTTTTTTTCTTTGTTTTTCCTTCTGCTCACACTGCAACTGCTTATGGTCTACAGTAGGCCTTCTCTGTTTTGCTATCACCACTTATTTTCGTATTTCAACCACGAGTATGGTCGTTTTAGTAATTGTTTTATTACTAAATGCCGGAGAGACGTGCGCTCGCATGCGCACGTACACGCCTCCGGCCTTTATGTATTACACATTGTGCATTCATTTCGAAGAATTAGTACCAGCAACTGCCTTGGTACACAGTGCACTCTGAAACAAATAATACTAATACAGCTGTTGAGGACCGTAACAATCGCACAATATTAAAACGAGCGATCTTGCCAACTCCAAACTAGTCGTGTCCATATGGTACAATTCGGAGGCACTCAAGCCTTGGCGTGGTTATTTCTACAGTCCCCCGCCTCGCCGCTCTCTAACCGAATCGTAGTGAAGGCTGCGGCAGCAAGCATTCGAAGCCCTACTCTCCCCTCTGTTCAACTGCAGTGAACAAGACATATTCCATCTAGAGAACAAGACATAACTAGGGAAACTGGCTAGCATTGCAGTTATTATTAGTATTGTTTATTAATTTCTAGTTTAGTTTGGATGTGGGCTTCGGTGATAACTTTTGATAGCCCACAATATGCGCCACTGCTGTTACGGTATCCTTTCAGAATAGTAGATCTACTTTGTGATCGTTGTTTTCCATAATAAATTGGCAAATGCTTACAAAAGGAGCAGTATCTTCAGCAATAACGATGATATTTATAATGTAACGGGAGAACAAAAACTTAGGAACCTGCTGCGCGGTGTTTTAACTGTTCGTATCCTTTAAAAACTATTTTTAAAGGCTTACCAACATTATAAAAGGAGAAATTGAAAGCGCCACTGTTGTCCATACATTTTTGGTATCTCTTTAGGAAACTATCCATCACTCATAATAGTTCACATTGAGTTAATGATCATAATCTCCTGCCGGATATTTTGTTTTAATTCTCCCAGGGTGTGTGAGTTTGTCTCATGCACCTCATGTTTTAAGTTAATCTAGAGATAGAAATCACTTGTCGGGGCTCTCAGAATCCTTTCTCCGCTAATTGCACACCATACACCTATTTTTTCGTCATTAAGAGGTACTTCATGAACAATATTAGGTTTTGAGTAATAGGACCACTTTTTTTTTCAGTCAACAGTTGACGCTCGTACATACGTCAATACAATGTTACCCTCCCCCCCCCCCCCTTTTAGAGCATTAACAGACAGGAAACGTGGTTTTGCTTTTTTCCAACAAGACTCAACAGCTCATAAGGCCAATGTATCCATGAGAACAATTGAAAGTGTGTTTCAGGACAGAATTATTAGTACAGCTTTGTGGCCCCTTCGGTCCGCGGACCTAACCTCCTACAATTTCTATCTCTAGGGTAACTTAAAAACATGAAGTGTACAAGACAATCCCGCACATCCTGGAAGAAATTAAACAAAATATCCATCAGTGAATTTCCTAAAGAGGTGCCAAAAATGTATAGACAACAGTGGCCAGTTTCAGCATCTCCTTTCATAAAGTTGGTAAGTGAAGCTTTAAACGTAGTTTTAAAAAAGTTGTATGGTTTCATCCAGCCCTTTCTATGATAGCGGTTCCTTCTTGAAAATCGATACTAAGCGTTGTCGCTGATTTTGGGGCACCTTATATGTAGGGCAATAGTATGGTGCGATACAAATTTCTTCATAAGTTCTAAATATTTGTTCTCTATTGAGATCAACTTTATGAATTCAAAACTAAATAGGAGACGAAGTACAACCTTGACTTTCAGCTTGATTTATATATAAATTTACTGTATGTTTCATTCCCAACAGCACGGAGTTAATAAATGGAAAGTATTATGGTGTATTAAAAAGATAAGGTATCGAGTTGTCCATTTGTTCCGCTCGAGTGCACATGTGTGTATGTGCATTTGTTAGTGAATAGGAGATTTAACCGCAGATTCCGAGCAGCTACCGTCTCTTTGCCCGCCCATTCATTCCAGTATAAAGAATGCTGCCGAGTGCTGGCATACCTCGTAGGGAGGGTCAAGGTTTATACCATGACCAATGCATTCCTTCGCTTGTATTTATGAACATGGTGACCTACATTTCCAAACAGTACCAGCTAAATGAAGCTATAGAAATGCGAGCAGTGTGTGGGAATGCGGCATATGGGCTTTACTAAAACCATCTTATAGATCTCCACAATTCTGTGTGCTCTTGGATTAACTTCGCAGTCACCAGTAAAACTTAACGTTACACCCCATTTTATAATAAATGTTAATTTCGTGCGACACCTTATGTTAAATAATTTACATACGAATATATTTGCAACGACTGGATATAACCACCTTGTTGACATTAGTTGGAAAGGAGTTTTGGGAAGTGAACTACTTATATTCATAATTCATTAGCCATAATAATCAGTGAGAGACAATTTACCAAGTATTGTTAATATTGCGTATTCAATTCAATTAGAAACAATATGTTAAAGAACAAAGTACGTATAGGTCGTGGACAAAAACATTCCTGAACATCGTGGAGGCTAGAACACGTATTTTTAAAGCAAATATATAACTATTTTGATCAGCTTTAGTCAATCGTTTTTCTCCGCGTGCCCCCAAGGATAATTTTCCATTTTAGGGTGCCTAACCCTAGAGTTATCCTTAATTAAAATTATACATAACCAGTAAATCAGGCAAATATGGGCACTCAGGTAATATGGGCACGTTTAAGGATATACTCATATTACGCATCCACTATGCGAGTTACGAAGCCAACGATTATCAGTTGGCGAACCTGTTCCAACATGGCGCATAGTGCTGTGGAGCGTGCTGTTACGGCACAAACCAACAGTGAAAATACCGTTATGAATGTAAGTATCAGTGTGTAATGCAGTGGAAATAGAGGTAGTATTAATTTTGACATCATTTACTTAAGGCTTAAGTGGCACAATTCTTTGAGAAACCGTGAAACCGCTTATTGGCAAGAGCAGTGGTTTCTGACAAAACATTCTGCCTTTTCAGCGGATGCTGAAGCCGGTAGTTACTAGGCAGGGGGGCCAACTGTTGAAAATATACACTAGGGCATATATGGGCACTCCCAATCTGGGTAATATGGGCAGCAATGCTGTATGTCATTTTAAAGCCAATATTATAATATTTTTCGTGTGTTGTTAAATAAATTACATTTAATCAATATTTATTCATAGGGCCTACACGATAATTATTTACTCGCTTATTAGACGACTAAGCATTGCAGTGTTAACTTGTATTTAATAAACTGCTTAATTATTTTTTCGAAGTCATATACTTAAAATGTTTAAACTATGTATTTAAAATAAGTTATTAATTAATTTAAATTTATAAATGTAGCAGTATATTTTGTTGTTGTAAATTTAGAAGTGTTGGCATTTTAGGCCTATCAGTTTTAAAGACCAGGCCTGACCCTAAAAAATATTCTGTATTCTTCACAGAGAGACCAAATCCAGCTTTCACGTTCGAATTCACGAACTCGGCAGTCCTGGGACCATGAAAGCATGAGTCAAGCCGTGCAAGCGGTTAGGAATGGAGACTGCAATCAGTTGCAAGCTTCTACGACATACGGTGTCCCTCGACAAACATTACAACGTTACCTGAAACAAGATGATTTCTGCATCTTAAAACTTGGTAGAAAACCTGAAATGGGGATAGAAGCTGAAGAGGAGCTACAGAAATATCTAGTGCAACGTCAAGAATGTGGTTTTGGTCTCACTAGAACCGAACTGCGCTCACTTGCGTTTGATTTCATGGAGAAACTTGGCGTTGAGCATCGGTTCAACAAAGAAAATAAGAAAGCTGGTTGGGACTGGTTGCATTCATTTTTAAAGCGTCATCCTAGACTTGTCATACGTAAAGAGGAGAATTTATCAATAAACCGATTGTTGGGGATGAACAGAAATAGCGTGAAGACTTTCTTCAAAATGCTTGGCAAGAAAATGGAACAGTTAAAGTTACTTCAGAAGCCGGATCGTATATTCAACGCGGATGAATCTGGTGTTCAAATGAACACTCGAAGTGGTTACGTGCTTTGTGAAAAAGGGAAGAAAAACGTACATTCTGTAAGCCCAAAAGAAAAGGGTGAAACAGTGACTGTCCTTGCCTGCTGCAATGTCACTGGGAATTTCATGCCACCCACTGTGATATTCAAAGGTAAAAGAATCCATTCTGAATATGACAATCTGTTGCCACCCGGGAGTACAGTGAAAATGAGTGACAGTGGATACATTAACTCAGATATTTTTTTTTAGTTTCATCAAGAATTTCACCCAGTTCTTTGCGGTGACGAGTAGCAACCCAGCCATTCTTGTCCTCGATGGACATGACTCACATTGTGCAGATGCAGAGATGTTAAACTTCTGCCTTGAGAACGGGCTGTCTTTCGTGTGCTTGCCCCCACACACAACACACTGGCTTCAGCCAACTGACAGATCCTTTTTTAGGCCGTTAAAGAAATATTTCTTTGAAGAAGCTGCGACATTTCTAAGAAACAACGGTCGTGCCTTTTCAAAAATCGAATTCTGCACACTCCTCAAGAAAGCATGGCTAAAAGCAGCCACTTCAGGCAATGCAATCAATGGTTTCCGCTCTACTGGAATTTGGCCCCTAGATGTAAATGCTATCCCAGATGATGCATATATTGGGGATGCACTTTTAATTGCAAATTCTGAGGGAGACAAACCAGCATCTGACGAACAAAATGAAGTAAACCCACGTCCAGGTACGTCTACGAATTCAAATGTTGCCATTTCACAAGGTACAAGTACACGCTTTCACGAACTGGCCCCAATTCCACAAATTATGAGGCCTAGTGGTACTCGTGGGAGAAGAAAAAGAACTGCAAGAGAACTGACATCTCTTGAGAGTGTAGCAGAAGCTGAGAAGAGGGTGACTACAAGAGCCAGCAAATGCAGAAAATCAACGGGTAAAGCAATGGCTCCAAAGGCCGCTGCTTCCAGAAATACACCCTGTATCTGCCCTATGTGTGGGGGAGACTTTTACGCTGCAGTAAATAGAGAAGAATGGGTACAGTGTGAAGGGCCATGCTCTTCGTGGTATCACGAAAAATGTATTGATATGAAGGGCGTTTCATTTGTTTGCGATAGGTGCAGTTCTTAAATTTTGAACTGATAACTATTGTTTGATTGTTTCTTTGCTTGTTTTTGTATCCACCAGTCTTAAGCTCTGATACAATTTGTTGTGATGGGCATTTTTTTTGTAATGTTCAAATATTTTATGTGGTTCGTAGATAGTAACATTTTGGATATAATCTCAGCATTAGACTGCTAACCTTCTATACTCATTAAAGTGTTGTAAGCAGTGACTTCTATATTAAGTATAGTGATTTCTATGTTAAATTGAGTGAAATAATCCTTTAAACATGTGTGCCCATATTATCAACATATATGCTCATATTACCCTCACACCATGGGTAATATGGGCATTTGCACTGGTTTATTAAAATGCATTTAGAATGGTTTTGTAAACCTATATTTCTGATTTCAAGTATCATATCATGTTAAATGAACCCTACCATAAAATCCTGTCCCTTTGTTTACATATAATTATGATTCAGTTGCAACTTTTACATCAAAATGTCATAAGGTGCCCATATTTGCCTTATTTACCCTATCTAAAATAGATTATAATATTTATAGTTTATTTAATGCTACGTTTCTCTTCCTTTCTCACTGTCTCTCGCTTTCCCATTTTTCTCATTCACTAGCAATCTCCGTTCCTCTTTCTCCTCCCTCCTATCGGTCCCATATTTTGTTCTCTGCTATGTACAGCCTGAAGGACTTGGTAAGTTCTGATAACCAAGAATACAATTAAGTTTTAAAAAGACAAGTAAATAACATATAACAATGCATTAACTTATGCTCTTCACTACGAGGCAGCCTTCGGGAGGATGGATGAGGTGAATGGATCTTAGGGACGGCCGGAACGTTGCCACTACAGAGAACTTGGAAGGGTCTCTACATTTTCCCAGTTAGAAGCACCCCGGTGGAGGCTGGCTTAGCTCCCTCACTCCCCCTTGGGCTTGTACCGTCCCACGGGTAACCAATGGCTCACCTTCCAATCCGGGAGACGATATTTCCAGAGCGCATTTGTTTCCCCTGCCGTGCTGCTGCCGCGACGCTCGCCGACGCTTCTAACCTAAAAGAAACCTAATGGAATTAAGGGTGGAATGAAATGATTAATGTAACTAAATGGAGGGACAGAAAATTCGGAGGATATGGAAATCCTTCCGATCATTCGCCTGGTGGCCCGGGAAACCTTAAAAAAAAAAAAAAAAAAAAAAAAAATGGTCCAGGCAGGTCGGCCACGGAGATCGAATCCACGACCTTCCGAATGCAGACTACAGACTTTACCGCCTGATCCATTCCGCCAGGTATGCTCATCCAATGTTTGCAGTGCGATCGTAACCGGTTTAAGTACATGAATAATAGCAATGAAAATTTGTGACACTTCTTAAATATACATCCAAAGCATATTTCATAAAGCACCAACTTAAATTCTCTTGTTCTTATGCATGAGAGCTCACTGTTTCTGTTGTCAGTTGCACTTATGAACAAATAAACGTTTTAACAAGATTAAATTTCTGGATTCAGCTACTGGAGTTGCCTAATAAGGGTGATAAACCACCCTTCGATCAAGTCGTCCTCTTGTGTTCACGGCACATACTTTTTCTTTTGAGCAGGCATTTCCATCATCTGTCCGGCACGGGCAAACGCCATGAAACCTAGAAACTTTCATCTAAAAAATGAAAATGAAAATTAAATAATGGGAAGGAAATCGTGATAGAAACCAGCCCACCATTCATCTATCATAAGGGAAACTACGGGGGGGGGGGGGGGGGGGGGGAAGGGTCATAACCGGCGTTCGACAGATATTCAAGCCGGGAATATTCGAACACATTACCGCGGAGTCGCCTCCTCTGTAATATTAAACCCTTCTGGAATTCCTTGATTGGGTATATCACTTCTTTAAATAGCCAAACCAACCCAAATATCAACTACAATAACCCCCCATCTTCTACACTTACTCTCCATATTCCATCCCTCTCATAACCCCTACCCACCCCTACTCTCCATATACATACCCGAACATTACTTCGACTCACAAACGTGTCAGTAGACCTATACACGCGAAATCCTTCATCTCTCTCAACAGACTAATACAGTACAAGTGTTCACCTACATATAAACAGTCAACCACCCCCTCGACCCCCCTCTACTATCCTCTAATTCCAACCTGTACATTTCATTACAAATTTTAACACCCCCCAAAAAACAAACATATAACATAATCTAAACCAATATCCAACATCACAAACCCTCATAAAATCTACTCCCTACGCCTGAAAAACCCATTTCTCTATAATAGAAATTAGTGTTCCTTGTGCATCTTATTCCCATAACATTCCACGACCCTAAAAAATTTCTCAAAAACAAACTTAACGACCCCCAACCCCTGAGATGAATAATCACAATAAAAATTCAACTAAAACACTGAACAACATCTGACCTAAAAAGCCAGTAAGATTCACATAACACCTACATCTACATTCCAACTACTCGCAAAATGTCATTCCGAATTACCATTATGCAACTTACCAAAAATGTATTCAGTATGAAACAACTCACAACTACAATCACCCATCGAACCCCCCATATATACTCTGCAAATGATTTAAATGAACTTACAATCAAAATCGTTACAACCATATTCATAAAGTTAAAAAAAAGAGTAAAATATTTTTATACAAGCATGGTTTGAGGTGTAGGAATTCTTTTACAAGTGTTAGTGCCGTATCTTTGATGATCCAATTTCGGTATTTATCGGATTTCTCGTTTGCTTTAAGGTACTCCCATACATACAGACCACTTCATAAAAATATGCCTTTTCATTAATTCAGGGAGTTCAAAACGTGTACTTCGGATGCAATATGGATACCTCATTTAGTAGAAGTTAACTCTTAGGGATTTTGCTACATATGCTGCTCTTACTTTAAATATGTTTTATGTCCCTTTCACAGGCACCTCAATGAACCTGATTTGATTAGCCATGATCGTTAAGGCGATACACAATGGACTGGCAATCCAATCTATCATAAGTTCGAGTTCCATGTTAAATGTACCTGTGGTAAAGAATGGGAAAGGTCCATGCAAAATAAGTGGTGTAGTCACACGCCTGAACGCTGAGGGGCATTTGACTACACTTGCGTTCATCTTGCTTTTTTGTTATCAAAAACAATAGCATTGAAGTAAATAAATATACAGGGTGGAAGTAAAATGATCCGTCAGACTTTAACAGCCTTTTTGTTGCAATTAATTGTGGTTTTTTTTGTAAATTTAATTTACACCAAAACCGTTGAATCTATGAAATACGCCAAAGGAAAAAGTTGTAATTCATTCAATTTTCTATGAATATAGTCATAAATCAATCCATAATAATTCAGCTAAGTGATGATACATTTTTGATAAAAATATTTTTCTAGAAAACTATAAACTTTTTAAGATTTTTATATTGGACTTTCTTGTTATTCATAACATGAGAAATTCACTGTTAAAAGTCTGACGGACCATTTCACTCCACCCTGTATTCATTATATAATATAGCTGCAAATACCTAAATTGTATTATTAAAGGCCAGTATAATAGGAATATAACTAAAAACGCTTTAAATACTCTAAAATAGCCTCTTAATGTGCGGTTTACCTATCTGGAAAGCAGCACATTTAAGTTAAAAGTAGCGAAACATACAGTCTTCATATACTCCGTATTAAGCTCTGCATCCTTTTATTTTGACTCATTGTTGTGAGTCAGGAATGTTGTGCCCGTTTGAATCCAGTGGTGCATCAGCAACTCCTCAAAAATGAATAGGAAAGTAAAAACGAAAATAATCGTAAAATAAAACTTTAAAACACAATCCTAAAATTATGACATAGCCAAACATAAATTTTTCCTTTACCAGTGTAAAATTTTAAATTCCTCAGTAACCGAATTCAACCATTTTCGAGCCCAAGTTAGGAGGGAAGCATCGCTACAGGACTTCGTAATTACGATGCTGTCCCACGTAGTTATGGAGACTCGTAAAATATGACTATAAAACAATATTACATCTCCCACTCCTTCTTCAAGTCAATATATTCTTCTTCATTGATGCAAGAAGGAGAAAATAAAATTTCCCCAGCAGGGACTTAGTAACGCCCACTACACAACGCCTTACTCACAAAAGAAATAAGGGATAGCCTACAGTACAAATGGAATACCTTCTTGAGTATAAAAGACAAAGCATCCATTTTCAAGCCTGGCACAATAAAACCTTCTACCGTGTAATGAAATTCCCTTTCTTTGGATCCTTCCGAAATCAGCATCTTATTAAAGCATAACGTATACGCTCTAATCCTTTTCATATACAGGTATGCTTTAAGAACATTGAATTGGGTTATTTTTACCTTCTCTACGACATTCATAGTCGGCATGGAAGGCACAACATTCCATCCAAAAATTCTGTGCTGAGATTTCAACTGAAATATACATTTAGCGGCCTCTTGAATTCAAAAGAAAAGTATTTTTTACAATAAAGGTCCGCTGTCAGAAAACACTCAAATGTAAAAGTCGAATAAATACCAAACTTGGTATAGAAATTCAATACCTTCCACGGATTTGACATTCAATTCTCAAGAACATTTGTATGGCAATTCTCTATGGGTGGCGTCGTGGCCGAGCCGTTAGAGCGTTCGCCTGCCACCTAGGCGGCCGGGTTCGATCCCAGGGACCCGCATGTGGTATTGGGGTTGGACGAAGCTCCGCCAGCGAGGTTTTCTCCGGATTCCTCCGCCACTCATTTCACTAATTTCTCCATTATCACCTTTCCAATTATTCTCTTCCTTACCATCCTGCCTGCTGCTTAATTGAGCACCTGTTTCCAGTTCTTCACTCTTCGGTCCATAGGCTCCTGTGCTCCACAACAGGCGTATGACCCTAGCCTCTGGCTTGTAAGACCTGGGGTTGTAAGTCCTACATAAGGCAGGAATGGTAAATTGAGTCCCTTTTGAATATTACAAGATACATTGAGTTTCGCCTCAAAATTTGTGGTGGTAAATTGAGTCCCTCTTAAACTTTCAAAATAGGTAAATATTGAGTCCCTCGCCCCGTAATTGTGACAAAATTTTCCCTCCCACTTTGTGCAGACTTGGGACTGCGCTACCATTTATCAGGTTGGTGTGGTTAAAACTTTTGTCATGTTAAAATCGTCTGTACGAGCAACTTGCAATAGCTTTGTCACACAGGTACAAATTTAAAAGAAACTCCTTTCACAAATTCAAATCTCAGTATGTCCTCAATAGTAAACTATTCATTTGCCTTTTGTCTATTTTATGTATGTCTTATTTATCATGATTGTGAACCTGGAAGCTTTCTACAATAGCGTTATTTTCACTTAATTTTATGTAATACAAGATTTCAAGGAGCAAGTGTTATTTTTCTTAGTAATCATCACTTCCATACTGGCCCATTCACTATCTGTTTACAGCGCTAGAAGGTATGCCTGCTTACTGTACACTGATATGTCTATTGACTTTACATTGGTGCATCATGACATATATCCCCTGACGTCACAGCGCTGCGTTGCGACCGGTATAGCCAGCCATAGCGGACACAATTTACCGCATTGAATTAAAAGGGTTGGGACTCAACTTACCGCTTAGAGAATCGTAAACAACTAATTATGGACTCAGTTTACCTAGCCCCACATAAGGCGAGGTTAACCATGTAAATAAAAAACAAGAATTTCTCTATATTTAAAAATTTAAAAATAGTTATACTTTATCAACTGAGAAGTCATTCTTTTCTTTTTCTCCTCTTAGCCACACAAAGAGAATGACTCTCAAAGGTGTCGTAAACGCACCAGCTCTTTAAACAATATACTTTCGCTTAAGCCTACAAATTTCATCATTACCATTACATCTACAGTGTAAATATACATATAATAAAAACTATTCGACAAAAGTCTACCTGGATTAACGTGAAATAAAGAGAAAACTAATCTTTGTAAGAATGGCCTATGTAAGAACCTAAAGAGAGTAAAACGCACCAATTTTTGTCTTATTTACTTTCTTTACCATGGTTTCAGGCGCGCGCGCGTGTGAGCGTGTGTGTGTGTGTGTGTGTGTGTGTGTGGATAATTACAAAATTAGATATTTAAATTATGTACAATACAAAGATACGGCACGAATATTTCTCTTCGGAATTTTTTATTTACGTATTTACACATGACCATAAATGTTTGTTAAATATCACATACTAAAGATACAAAAGATACACAACAATAGACTGTGAAGTCCTCTTCATTCAGGTCTGATGTAATATGATATTGTATAACTGATACACGTTATACGTAAACGAACAAACATGTAGATCTTTTAAGACATACAGTGTAGCGCTAATAATATTTTGTAGCATAAACCATTTCCGAGATATGTTATTAATGATGTGACTTTCTCCAATACCTTGTTATTGTTTTAGTTGCTTCTCACGACTGCATGGAAACAGTAGGTACTTTAAGGTCGGCATGCAGTGCTCACATCTTACACATTTGACTGTCGGTGTTTCCTTTGTATTCTAATGAAATGTGTTGATTAAATTTGTAGTACATGAAATGTAATGAATATGTATGTTGCTGGTCTTGAATAGCAGGTTTGGTATCTTACCTTGCTTTGCGACCCGTTTTGCTATTGAACTTCCTATTCAATCAAATACCAATGCATGGACATAACATGTACTAAAATTTGAAATTGGTACGTATTAGTGCTATTTTTGTAACCACTAAAATCCTAAACTTTAAGTGTCTTTTTGGGTTCATTCACTGCATTGTAATGACCTTTGTACGTTTTTTTTTCCTTCGAAAAGAGAACACACTTGTTATTTACACCTGTAATTATTTTTCCACCTTTTCACTGTTGCATTTGTCGAAAAATTCTGTCTTTAACCTAGATTATGGCAGAATTTACAGGTGGGGGGAGATGCCAATAAAGTGTGAAATAAACTTTACTGATAAAGATGTGCAGAATTTAATAATGCCAAGCATAAACGGCAATGGCAAGCAAATACCATAACAGTATTATAAACATAATGTATTAGTTAATTTTGTACAATTTTTAAACACGGTAAGAAAGCTAAATAACCAGGTAGACCATTGAATAATACAGGTGATTTTTTTATAGCTACATTATGTGCAGAAATGTAGATACTTCAAAATCCGTGTTCAACAGTTATATTTTTAATTTACACAATATATATATGAATGCATGTTTGAAATATGCATAAACAGTAGCTTGTTTCGTTTCTCAAATAGAAATATTTTCGAAGACGTCATAAATATAACTGGCATTTGACTTCGTTTAGGCAACAGACCAACATAGGAAGACCAATCCGATCTGTTAAATAATTATAATCAGTGTTCCAAGTTCTCGCCTTGTGCTAGTAATTGCTAAGGACAAACTTCTGATACAAAAAGAGAGTGAGGGAGCAGCACTTGTGCAGTAAAGCCAAAAATGTTCATCCGGGGTTCCTTTATGAAGTTGCAGGGTGAGGTAAAGCTAGAGAAAGGCTCTGTTCGTGAAACAGGGAGTGAATATCCCAGGGTCAATAAAGAGGTACTTGCAGTGGGCGTTCAACAAGGTTTCGTTGTTTGTTGCGAGTTTATAATGTTATTACTTATAAAATGTTTCTTGGTGTTCTTGCTATTTAACCCTGCACTGAAGTGCACTTAGTAGTGGTTTAAATGTTATTAATTATTACTATAATTATGAAAGTAATGTTACCTTTCATCTCTTTCTTTAGTACTAATCCCCTTTGTTATAAATATAACTTTTGCTAGAGGCATACTTTATTCTTAGAGAAACGTGCTAGATTTGCAAAAATACATTATTGATGATTAAGGAAAGTGGCAAAGAAATAATTATTTTATTAGAGATAAGCGACGACGTGAAAGAAAATAAAAGCTTTGATAAAATATAATTAAATGAATGAGAGACTTTCTATTGAAAGTACGAATCGAAGGATTTTTGCCGTAAGGAGAATCGACGTTCATAATGAAAATTAATAATTACGTGATTTTATGCCCACTAGCACGTACAATGATATATTTTGTTCTATCTGCAGTATATGTAATGCAACAGCAGCGTAAATGTAAAGAATGATTATATAGAATGCAAGGCTGCTAAAAGATTGCAACGGCTAAAATTAATAAGAAAATACTCACTGATGTGCTTAAGTATTTTCTAGCAAAAATGAAAAATTTAAGACTTTTTCATGAAACTACGTTACTCAACTTTATAAACTATAACCTTCTACCCATATACATGTAAAGATATTTTAATTGTGCCTGGTGAATATATTGAAACATTTGTACAATATTCAATTCTATTAGACCAACGCATGGGGATAGTCACCGTCATGCAAGTATTAAAAGAAACGAAAGAAAGAAAAGAAAAAATCTGATGTGTTGCACTCATATGACTTTCTGTACTCCTGCACTAACCATTCATACAGACTCTTATTCCTATATTTTTTGTGTTAGTGGGATAAATATTTGCAGAAATTATCTTACTGCTTATTTCCTTGTAGGTGCAACGGGAATATGAGGATACAGCAGGCTTTCAGTGGTAGTCAAATCTTTATAAGCTTTGAGATTCCGTTCTCTTTGCATGGTTAACACATAAAAAAAAATGAACAAGGATGTTACATTTGACGACAGTTTAAGTTTTCCGAAACTGACACAAATAACAAGGAATATTTCCGAAATGGTTCACTGTACAAAAAAAATTTATTGATTCATAAATTGTATATTTTAGCAAGATATTTATTTTTTTGTAAACTAAGATTTGGTCATCTCTTACGGTTTACCAGTTAAGCAAAAGTCATCCAGAGTAAATACGACTAAAGGGGTTATAGCCAGACAATTCGATATACATTTCATTTGTCATCAAATTATCTCAAACATATGGCATTTTAAAATATAACTTGAAGCTTTCCTGGCCACGAACATATTCAAGATGCTCTCGGGCTTCGAGCCAGGTGTAGTAATGAAGAGACATCGACGTTTCGGGAGTGTACATCCTGATGATGGGAGAGATGTACACTCCCGAAACGTCGATGTCTCTTCATCACTACTCCTGGCTCGAAGCCCGAGAGCATCTTGACTATATGGCATATTAATCAAAATCGTTAGAGCCATTTTCCAGAAAATCAACTTTTAGGAAAATTTTCCATGTAAAGGGTAGTTTAGGGTGAAGCAGTTGTGTGTGTGCGTGCGCGCGTGTGTGTCTGTCAGTTTTTGGACAGCATACCTCAAAAACGAAAAGTGGGCGGAAAATCAAAGCTGGTATTTAAGTTTAATGTCTTTCAAGGATGCGACACGAAGATTTTGAAGAAAATTCCTCCACCCTAAATTACCCCTTACATGGAAAATTTTGATTTTCTTGGAAATGGCTCTAACAATTTTGATTAAAATTACATGTATGAGATTTTATTGCAAATGAAATGTATATCAAGAATTTTCTGGCTCAAGCCCATGTAGTACTGTTTACTCTGGATGACTTTTGCATAATTGGTGAACCCGTTAGAGAAAGACCAAATCTTACTATATAAAGATGTAGAGCTTTCTAAAATAACAATTAAGGCCTAAATATTTTTTTCTTTGGTAAAATGAACCATTTCGGAGATATGCCTTGATATTTGAGTGAGTTTTGGAGATCTTAGCTTCCGTAAAATGGAAAAGCGTTATTCATTTTTTATGTTAACCGTTCTAAGAGAACGAAACTATCTCTCAAAGCTATAGACTATCATTCAAAGCCTACGGTATTCTAATATTCTCCTTGCACCTACAAGGAAATAAACAATATGATAATTTCTGCAAATGTTTATCTCAACTACCAACTATTCTTAGATATAGGAATAAGAGTTAGTAAGAATGGTTAGTACAAGAGCAGTGAAAGTCATGTGAGTGCAACACAACTAATTTTTAATTTTGTTTCCGTTCCGGTACAGTGAATGATTTAATTAGAAATATCCTTAGATTTTTGCTTGTATGCTGCTTGTATAATGCTCTTGTTGATTGTTTACCCAAGAGCCCCTAAAATCTAGTTCAAGTCATAAGAATGGGGAAAAATGCAAAAGTCAGTCAGAGGTACCACAATGCTTTAAGGCATGACGTAAATTCAACCGCGCGTTGTCTCATATGCAAGGCTTAAACAGTATATCAAGTGTATTTCCCAAATCTCATTATAAATATTAAAATATACATCTGTCTCAATAACACAGGCCATTCAGCAGTTTCTCTTTTTGTATTCTTCTGCAAACTTTCTTTAGAGAAACATAAAAAGAAGTGACTCATCTTTGTCAACCAGTTTCTTCTCCTGTTATTAGAGATGGTATACAAAAGAGTGTTCCCTGTCGAAACAAATCTTGGGAAAATAGTATCTGTCCTGCAAGTTAACTTCTATTTCTCTTAACGAAACAGTAACAAAGAAGGCTTCTTACGCCACTCAGCATCGTATCCATCTGCTAACTCGTTACGTGAAAACGGAGGGTATGTTAGTTAATTAAATACGCTGAATTATATGGCCTACTACATTATGTTCTTTTAGTTGGTGTAAGGGCATTTGGTATGCTTAACTCTCGAGAAGATCTTTGATGTGGCCATAAATGGCCTCTTTAAAACTACGAGGCAAGGAAGGAAATGAGAACCCAAGAATTTTAAGGGAAGCCGTTGTCAACATAAATTTGATGCTTTGTTATTTACATTATTTTATGGCTCCCTTTGTACATAAACCTAATTAGACAGTGGCGTATCTTGGAGTTGCTTGGCTTGTGGTGTAGCTTCAAATCTTACAAAATGTTCTTCACCTCGCTACCCGCAAATTATTATTTTCTTGTTTAACGACGCTGTCAATTGCCAGGATCACATCAGCGTCGCCGGTGTGCCGGAATTTTGTCCCGCAGGAGTTCTTTTACATGCCAGTAAATCTACTGACATGGAGTTGTCGTTTTTAAGCACACTTAAAAACCATCGGCCTGGGCCGGGTTTGAACCCGCGACCTTGGGATCAGTAGGCCAGCGTCTAACCAACTGAGCCACCCAGACCGACACTACCCGCAAAGAAAACACGAAAACGGGGAGGTTTATCTACCTAACTTAACGAGATCTGTATAATATCCAAGACATTAAGCTTACTTTTAATTATTATTATTATTATTATTATTATTATTATTATTATTATTATTATTATTATTATTATTATTATTATTATTATTATTATTATTATTATTATTATTATTATTATTATTATTATTATTATTATTATTATTATTATTATTATTATTATTATTATTATTATTATTATTATTATTATTATTATTATTATTATTATTGTTATTATTGTTATTATTGTTATTATTATTGTTATTATTGTTATTATTATTATTATTATTATTATTATTATTATTATTATTATTATTATTATTATTATTATTATTATTATTATTATTATTATTATTATTATTATTATTATTATTATTATTATTATTAAGGTTCGACTATTAAATATTTTGAAGAATAACATGTTCACTTCTTTATCTAGAACAGTGATGTCATTGAGGGAAACAGGGCGGTTACTTTTTTCTCTTCCTGGTTGCCCTTAGCTGGTGACGTAATGGATATGAGGGCAAGGAAGAACGCTGGGAGCATTCAGTTGGAATTTGTAACGGGGCACGTTAACGTCCTACACTGACTTTCTTATTTCGTGAAACTCAAAAGGGTGCAAACATACCGCGTTAGCCAATGCCAGTCAACTTTACCCTGTGCGGCTACGTCACAAAGCCAAATCTAGTAGAGGGGAAAGAAAAGAACAATGATCTGCGGTGTCACTTTTTGCCACCTCTGGTCTAGAGGTCCTCTTAGAATATGAATTCCATGAACAAGATCTTCCTTGTGCTGAAAATCCAAAATTTGGTTCGTTTTCTATGAAACATTCGGTTGAAAATTCGTTTTGGCATCACCTTTTAGACTAAGCAGATAAAGATTGGAACTCTGTTTCAAACTTCGTAATAAAATTAATTTAATTAAATTTTAATTCGGTTTCTCTACATTATGGATAGTGAGTTTGGGCCAAATCTGCATGATATAACCTACGAAATATGATTCGACAGGAAAATAAACTGAAGTTAATAAGCACTAGAACGCAGACGCCTATAAAAGGCTCGTTAATGAATGGCAAATAACTCCACTCCATCTGCAGCAAAGGAATCCACACAAGCAAAAAATATACAAGATGTTTCTTGTAATAAGATTTTAACAAATATTAGCATTAAGAGGCTCGTAATTTTTAATGACTGATATTAGAATAAAGAAAAGTCAGACTTTGATATACTTCGGCAGTTTTAAATATTTAATGCGCTTCCTCGGACTTCCTTCCATTTAAGAAGCGTAAAGGTTGTGAATTATTTTCTTTTTTTCAGCTGTTTTTATTACAGTGGTTCCTTTAAAGGTCTTGAAATATTCATTTTCTTCCTATCCGCCAGTAAAACATATCTGATGTCAGCGTAAGAAAAGATGTTCTTCAGTGCCTCAAAGGTTAGTTGTTATATACATTGTGTTATGTAAAATGACTTCCGTGCGCTAATCGAAAATGAAATCTTAAGTGGAATGGAAAGAATAATGCAAGTCCTTGTGTAATTAACTTTAGAACATTATTCATTCGCTAAGGACTCCTTAAGTTCTCTAAACAAGGACTATTTTTATCAACCAAAGCAAAGTTAAAGCAATAAGGCAATCGCGCAGAAATAAATGACCGACTTAATTGTTTTTAAGGGGGAGTTACACCTCAAACATGCACGAAAAGCGCCATCTGAGAGTACTGATATTAACTATACATCGCATGGCAACTGGGTGTATACATTATATGAATTATCCAACCAAGTGTAGAGGGGGAGTTAAAACATTGGTCATATATCAATTAATTTTTAAATAAAAAAAGCTTTCTGATGTTTTATTTTCATATGATTTTCTCTACCCACTATGATTTACTTTTATATAGCTTCCACAAACTGTTCGTTAAGTTATTACTTTCTTGTTACTTGCATTCTACCCAAAATTTCGTTATTGAGATTTCATCGGATATACATATTTTGGGACTACGAGCCTAAAAAAATTTTAAAAAATGGCTTTGTGTGTGTCTGTGTGTGTGTGTGTGTGTGTGTGTGTGTGTGTGTGTGTGTGTGTGTGTGTGTGTGTGTGTGTGTGTCTTTACAAATAACATAGATCAAGAACGAAAAGTCAGTCAAATACCAAACTTGGTATTTTAGTTCAACATCCTCCATGGACATGACGTGAAAAACTTCACGTCATCAAGTCCCCCAGTCCTAACTGTCTTTCATATGAAACACTTTATTGAAAAGTTTGATTTTCTTTAAAATTTCGCTAACGAATTTGACTGAAATGTTTAAGAACTTTTATGACAAACGAAATGTTTGTCTTGAATTTTCTGGGAATGTCCTCAGAATTCCTCTGCTATCTCGATGATTTTTGCTGACATAGTCTTACTTCACTAAAATATAGATACTTTATATCACAATTTATATCACACACAGTTGTACTTTCTCCACTACGTTTAGCAAAGTAGAGGAAATATTGTGTTCTACCCAAACATTTGGCGTCGAGATTTCACCGGAAATATATATTTTGAGGCCACCTGAATCTAACAAAAGCATTTTAGAAAAAGGTCCGTGTGTGTGTCTGTCAGTCTGTGGACAGCATAACTCAAAAACGAAAACTCGTTTAAAAATCAAAGTTTGTATTTAAGTTTAATTTTCTTCAAGAATGCGACACAAGATTTTGAAGATAAGTACTCTATCCTAAACCACCCTTAACATGGAACATGTTTCGAAAATGTTTGTTTTCCTGAAAATGGCTAACGATTTTGATTAAAGTCCCATGTGTATGAGATATCTTTATGACAAATGAAATGTATATCTTGAATTTTCTGGCTATAGCCCATGTAGTCCTATTTACTCTGGACGACTTTTGTGTAACTGATAAACCGCAAGAGATATCTTACTAAACAAAAATGTAAAACACAATTTATGTCTGAATTTTTTTAAACTTTTTTGATAGAGTGAACCATTTCCGAGATATTCCTTGTTATTGGTATGAGTTTAGGAGAACTTATACTTCTGTCAAAGGGAACATCACTTTTCTTTTTTATGTTAACCGTGCAAAGAGAACGGTATTTGAAAGCGTTAAAAGGTTTGACTATCGCTCAAAGCCTACTGTATTCCCATATTCCCGTTGCACGAACAAGAAAACGAGTAATAAAATAATTTCTGCAAATGCTTATCTCAACTAACACGAAGAAAATAGAAGAATAAGAGTTTGTAAGAATGGTGAGTACAACACATCATATTTTTTGTTTTGTTTTCCTGTGCGTAAATAAACTGAACGCTGTAAAATGACAGGAAATTACTCTGGTATCCCTTCAAATCGTTTTCACAGTCACACAAATTTGTTGAATCTACCTTGAGAAGTTTACAATATTGAAATCCTCAAACCAATTCCTCGAGTTTCGCTAAAATATATTTTGTGGTCATGTCTAAGTGTGCCCTAATTCCTAGGGTCTCGCAAAAACAAAAATGAAAGATTTTTTTATTTCTAAGTCAATTTACCTTAATTGAATGGCTGTTTAAAATCAATGCTCACAAAATGTAATTATGCCAAGTCTACTCTCAAAATCCACTACCATTTTTACGAAAAAAAGATTTTAAATGTAATAAATGTAGCTGTCAAAGGATAATGCGACATACTGAAAGTAATCCTAAGTGGCAATTCTCATACAAAATTACCAATTTCGAATTCCTCGATTTTCGGCTGTTCCTTCAAGATTTTCGTGGTATTCGTTTTTAACTAAACTATCCCAGTATTGAGGTGAACAAAACAAAAAAGATATTATTCCAATCGGTCGAACCATTTTCAAGTTTTTGCGAGACTAACGCACGGCAATTGGTTTGCATACATATATATATATATATATATATATATATATATATATATATATATATATATATATATATATATTGACCATAGAATAACTAAGCTTAAACTCTAATAAGTTTTATTGAAGTGGATGTCACAAAGGCTACTTGAAATAAATTGTGTATTTTAAAGGCTTTGGATATTGCGGTATACAAACTTTTTCCAACCGAAAATGACTTTCCAGGCTATTCCCAGAAACTTTTTAGGTACGTATATTAAATATATGGAATTTAATAAAAATCCTTACAACTATTTTTGAGAAAATTAACAAATTAGAAAAAATTTCATTTGTAACATAGTTTGGAGTTATTACACTCTTCTGTCACATATTTGAAAGATCCTAAGCTTACCAACCAAGTTGGTGGTTATTCTATTTTTAGTTTTTGGGTTATGCTGTTCACACACATAATAGCAAACCTTTTTCTAAAAATGCTTTTCTTGAATTCAAGGGGCTTCAAAACCTTTTTTTCTGATGAATCTCGATGTTAAATTTTTGGGTGGAATCCAATAACTTCTCTATGTACCACGTACGTGGTACAGAAAGTAAACATTTAATATTACTTTTATAATTATGTTTGTATTAAATATGGAACGATGGTGAAAACGTACACATTCTTGAAGCGATGTATTGATGTACACGCACACACACACACACACACACACACACACACACACACACACACACACACAGAGAGAGAGAGAGAGAGAGAGAGAGAGACACATCTTGTGCTTAAACCGCAATATATCAAGTTTTTTTAGTTTTCGAATACAATAATTTTATTTTATTAGAAATGAAATTGTGGGAACTCAGCCTTGCTTTCACACTTTTTCCAGTTTTCATCTCTTTCTCTCTCCTTCATTCTTTCTCTCTGTTCCTCTCCCTCTCTATAGGAATTGGCGCTCTTCGTGCATCCTTGGATTGAGGCTTCGATTTGCTGTGAGTTGTCCCCGTAAGCATTTTCCCTTTTTCTTTCATTTGTTTTTAAATTGTAAGGTCACGAAAGATTCGTTAGCGTTAACGTTGTGTTTAAACAAGTTCACAAGAGAAACTTGGATACTAATTTAGGATTAAACATTTTTGTAGTGGAGTTGATTATGTGACACTGCTGTGTTAACCAACGATTGTTTGAGTATTAGCGTGTTGTTTTAATAGGACATTTAAAGCGAATATTTGAATTATAAACTCAATATTATGTACTTGCAGTACCAAATATAAAGTCACGGTTGATTACCCTTTGCTTTGTCCCGGTGTGTTTGCCTAATGCTATACAAACGTTCTTTGGTTGACGGTGGAAGCGTTGGAACATCAAAAGAGTGCTCTGAAAGCTATATATATATATCAACCTGGCCTCCTGAATATTGTGGATGACCACAATTACAATTTTGTAATTTCGTAAATTCTGGTTTCTAAATAGTGTTAGCTAGTGATTGATGTTTTCAAATTCAGACATATGGATAACTTTGAAATCATGAGCATGTGTTCCAACATTTTTAGGATGGTCAATAAACTCCTGTGCTTTTAGTACTTTTATCACGAGCGAAACACTTTAATAATTGTGCTATACTTTCTTTATGAAAATATGAATGTATTCAGTATAAATTATAACCTAGTGCTTCCAATACTATGCAAAAAGTAGAATATGTCTGCCTCGCATTCAAAAGCTCCCTAGTTCGAGTCTCGGATAGGGAAATGTTACCCCAGTAAGGTTTGTTCTCCGGCGTTTTCCCTAATTCCGTAAAGATTAATGTCAGTTAACTTTAACATCTATGTACCCTGGTTCATTAGAACATCATTTCACCCATTTCATTTATTCATCTTGCTATATTACCAACCCCGGTAAAGCACATTAAATTAAAAATAAATAAACCAAAGCAGAAGAAAACGATTGGTGTGACTTTCGTACAGTAATTTGGCTAATGCAGAAAAACGACGATTTAGGTAGATAATTAAATATATAACTCCTTTTCAAGGTCCAGCTTACGTAAATTTAGGTTCTTGCATTAATTTAGCCACTTGACTGACAAGTTATTAACGTCATTCCGAAGGATGGGCTGAAAGTAACACTGCAAGTTGTCTATGTTCTAGCTAGTTGAACACCCATTAAACTAAACCCCAGAGCAGCAACCCACATCCGGCCTAGCTGCTTTGTCCCCCACCTCTGCCCATTACAGAAAGGTGCAGTACTGGAGAATGGGACGTGAACAGCGCCCCGGGCCCTCTGTCATCTTGTATTTAAAAATAATTAAAACTCATTATTTTCTTCAGTACAGAACCAAGCAGCATTTGCAAAATAATTATTTACTTCGTCGCTTAGTTCTGCTGCCATCATATGACGAGAACTTCAAAAATAATTGAGGCCAGTTAACCGCAGGATTTTGCAGCAGTGATAAAAGAGACAAGTTGATTGCTTAAAAAAGATGTTTTCTTTACATATACTTCAGTAATAATCTATTTATCACGAATTTTAGTGATAAATATATTTTAGAGCGAAATAATATCTCCTTGAAAATTGGCACACTTAGTTTGAGCACCTAAAGATATGGCTTCAACAATTTCAAAACTCTAGCTCAAATAGTTTCTCAGTTAATAAAACAAAATATTTTAGTATGAGAAAAATAGTAATACTTTTCTAAAATTACCTTGAATATTCGGATTTATCTAGGAATTACATAATATATTGCGGAACCTAAAATCACTTAATAGATAAAAGAACATATGGTATTTTGGTTGTCCTTTTTAATAAATAACCCCCTTGTTGTTTAGGAACAACAACTATTTCTGGTATATACTAGATGGCTCACTCCAGCCGGCATTGGGGTAAGTAGACAACCCTTCGTTCGTTAAGAGTTGCAGAAATCACGCGGGTAAAACCAGTCAGTGGCGTGCGTGAACCTTTTTGTGCATATAAGAGAAGCGGGTGGGATGCCAGCTAGGCTGTGTAGCGCATGATAATAGACAATTAGCCTTAAGAGTATTTTCCAGTTCACTTACAGGAATAAACTTATTCCTGCATATGCTACTATTGTCTAATAGATTGTAAATTGCCGTAGTAAAATCCATGCAAACATGAGGGCACGTAATGTATCATTGACATTTCCTTATCCCTTATAAACGTTATTGTTGTGTTTTATTATTATTTTAGTTATTGTTATTATGTTTGTTTGTAGTTATTGTTGTTATTATACTATTTATGTTGTTTATATTATTAACATTAATTTCATTATGGTTTTATTTTTATTGCTGTGTTTATCAGCATTATTAGGTTTATCAATATTATTATTACTGTTTTGATTATGTTTATCATCATTATTATTGCTATAATTAGTAGTAGTAGTAGCAAGGTCAGTTTCAGAATTTTCTTGATGAGGTTCTGTACCATGGCGGTACAACACCGTGCACTAGTTCATACAAGGTGGTACACCATCTTGCTATGAACCTGTAAAGGTGCATCTCAATTAGTTGTACCCAGGATGGACCTAGGTAGCCCAATACCTTGGCCAACAAGATCTCATCTAGCACCATTAGATTATTTCTTTTGGAAACACTCAAGAATATTACGTGTTAAACAAATCCCCTCAAAGGATCATTAAAGTATATGACTCTGTCACACTCTCAATTCTCAGAAACTGTCATATGGACACAAGAGGGCGGTTGAAACATTGTATCAATTAACAAGGCATCATTTTGAACACCTATTCTATGAATGAAGTCACCGAAACGGTAGCCTTTGATGATAATAATAACAACATAATAGCATAAAAATAATAGCAAAATAATAAACTATAAAATAATAAGCCATTAATGTCAAAATATAACATAGTTATGAAAATGGTAGTACTAAATAAAACTAACAATTGTGATGATGATGATAATAATAATAGTGATTCTGATGATAATAACAATAACTACAAAGAATAACAGTAGCCAGCAATAATAATGATGATAGAACTAATAAAATAATAATGGGGATACTAATTATGATCATAATAATAGTAGTAGTGTTAATAATAATGACAATAATGATGATGATGATACGCATAATAATGCTAATAAACATACGAATAAAAATTATTACCATAACATTATAACAAAAATAGGTGATATAATTTAAACGATATTAATAACAGAAATAATATTAGTAATAATAATTAACAATAATAAACTAATTAGAATAAAGCAATAAGGGTAATAATAATATGGTAATAACAATAGCAATAATAACAATAACTAAACTAATAATAGAATACAACAATAACCTTAATAAGAAACAAAGAAATGCCAATGAAACATTACGTGTCCTAATGTTTGCATGAATTTTGTTACTGCAATTTACAATCCGCAATGTTAGACAATAGGAATGAGTTTATTTCCTAGAAAATGAAGTCCCGTATGTGGAGTGTAAAATATTCTAAGACTATTCTTGTGTACACACGCTAGCCTGGCTTCCCGACGCCTCTCTTGCAAGCAGAATAAAGTTCACGCTCGCCACTGACTGGATTTACCCCCGTGATTTCAGCAACTCTTTTAACGCTCGAAGGGTTATCTACTTACCCTATTGTCGTCTGAAGTGGGCCACCTGGCATTGTTAGTCGTAGGAAGTAGCTGTGTAAAGTATAGTTCATTCTCACAGGATTATAAATAAAACTTTATTGAAGGAACCTTGTTTCAGGGGTGGTCGTGATATTGGCAAAGGTAAAAAGAATTTAGTGAGTGAGTGAGTGAGTAGGGTTTAAGGGCCCGTCGACAGCTAGGTCATTAGAGCCCCTAAAAAGAATTTGTGATGTAGATAAGTGCAACAAGTATCTTTGCCGTCTACACATCTTTTTTTAAATATATAATGACAGTTCTGAGAATAAATCACGTTTATTACTTAAATACAAGATCATTAAATGATTTGATAGAACAACCGCCTGCAAGTAATCAAAAGCCTAACCAGTTTGCAAGCAATGAACATTTGACAAAATATAATTTCCACTGTGAGGAAAGAGAGGGAAAAAATCAATTAAGATAAAGTGGACAGATTAACAATGGAGTGCCCAAGCTGTTGACACGCATATGTGCAGTTTCATGCACGCAATCACGCATTCACTCTTCCCCTTTGTTCTCTGTTTATTTCCTGATTAAACATTATTAAATTTGCATTAGTAACACTGCAGAGCAATATAAGTTAATAACTTCGTAATGATAAGTTTTCCGAAAGCTTAACTAAATGCTGTCAGGGATTACTACTCGGAAATCGTTAAACAAAGAGAACCTTGGGTTTGTAAGAATGAGGGTTGTTTTAATAAACGTTTGTAATATACTTTCTAAATGTTTAAGTGTTACTTTGTGCGCATGTGCGCAAGGGTGTGTGAGAGTTTAACCTTCATAGAGATGGAAATAGGGTAGGTTGGAGTCCAATGAATACTTAGGTCCAACGGACACCATTAATTTTGGATCGTCTTGCACCCTAAGGGCAGTACGAAGAATCACTCTAAAGCCTTTGTCGACATAAGACTGGAGCTGTAGACCACAGATTTTGTTTTGAGCACCAGCAAGTAGGGTTTAATGGACACTGCCATTTAGGGACCGACGGGCACGCACTATTTTATAGCTATAGCCGTTTAAAATTATATTTCGAACTCTTTTATTCTTTAATATAGTGTTCTGTTGATTATTACAAATGAATTACCAACAGCGGCTATACATAGGCGCTGCACATTTTTACATGTTAATTCAGGTGATTTATTACATTAGAGTTAAAGACCACAAATCTCGAAGGTGTTCTTGGTAAAAGGAAGATATGGATACTACCAATTAGGATAGACGAAAAGTGAGCTGTTTGATAAATAATACGGTTATTGATTGTTAAAACTCAAAAGAGAATGTCTTAGGGATGCGAAGAATTTATGTCACCCAAGCAGTGGCGGCTCGTGACTTTTTAAACCTATGTGCTACTACGATAACCACAAATATAGCAGTAGAAGTAGGTACAATAATAGCATTCACCCTACTGGGGTGAAGTCCATTCATCTATCCTTCCTGTTGGCAAACTTCTCTATCACCATTGTATTGAATCCTTCGATTTGCAGCACTAGACGTTTTTCTATAGAGAGCATTGCAAGGGCCACCAAGCGGTATTGGCTCATGGAATTCCTCAAAAAAAATTTAATCCTCTTGAGAGTAGAAAAACATCGCTCTGGCTCAGAAGTTGTCATAGGTGTTGTCACTAGGATTTTTAGAAGTTTGGCCAACTCGCTGAATTATCTTATGCTAATTTTTGCTTTATAATAAGATGCATTAGAGGAACAGCACCAGTTATATATCTGAAGTCTGGTCGGGAATATAACACATTCAGTTCTGTTTTAAGCCTTCTTTTGTCAAATGAGGGATACGATTGCACCACTTCATCAATGAGACTATCTGAGAATTGCTTTGAGAATACCAAAAAATTCTCACAATTAAGATTTTTTTCGCAATTTAAGTGATCGAGAGATTGAAAACGAGTGCGAGCCTCTTCTATGATTCGATCACATATTTCCTTTGCGTCATTGACCATGGAAGAGTTTCTTCGACGTTTGGCAGGTCTTTCAATTGTTTCTTCACTGTCGCGATCTACCAGAGAGTGCCTGACACTATGCATCACCTGAATGAATGTCGTCACATTGCTTTTAACTTTAATCACGTCAACATTTCTGGTTTGTATCTGACTGTACAAAATGTCCACGTGCGGCATAACTTTGTGAAAAGAGAGAGCATGTAATTAAATTCGGGATCTTCCAAATTAAGCCTAAGCCCTCGAGCTCCTTGAATACTGGGTTTTAAGGAAAGAGATTGCTCCAATTTCGAGAAACATTCAGTAAGTTCATCTTTATTTTCGTAAATAACATTTACAGTTCTAGATTTAAAATTCCACCGTGTTGGTGAGCCACTGGAAATTCTCTTGGAAACGGTTGATTCTAGAGCAGCAACTTGTTGGGGAGGCCTAGAAAAATATGCTGGAAATGCCGAAAATGTACTGAAAAATATCCTAACAGCTCGATTTTGCGCCGCGGCCCCTCCCTGGAAGTTAGTCAATTTAATCTGCAATCAATTACTGACTATTAAACTACTATTTTAATTTTAATGTAAAGATATATTTTTATTTAGCCCAAATTAATACGGTTATATGCAACAAATATTATAAATTTTGACAGTAAAATAATGAATTAACATTATCTGATTGCAAATTTCAAACTTCCCCCCCCCCCCTGGAAAAATGCCGACGCTCATACTTCTGGACATCCATTCATTTCATATCTGAACACTAAAACTAATTGCGTGTGTTCAGAGACGTCTGCTGCCTCATCTGACATTACTGAGACGTAATCTGCATTGTCAATTTCCGTTGAAATTGCTTCCCGGCAGAATTCGAGCATGCAGTCTAACAGCTCGTTCTGTATAGTTTTCGAAGTTCCCTTGAAAACTTTATTTGACTCCATATGATCCTTCACTGCATTGTCAATGCTACTGTTAAGGTCTATGAGTTTTAAGAATACTCCAGGATTTTCTGATTCTGATGATTCATCATCCTCCCAGAGGGCACCGCAAAACTTAATGCAGTCTATTATCCTAGATAAAATGTGTCTATTTTTTCTACCTGCTGGTTGTGTTTTATAATACTCTCTTGGTATGCTCTGCTTACTGTTGTGGCAATATTAACTGTTCCAAGCATGGACAGATCCAACGCATTGTTGATGTGTTTCTTATTTTCACCATGTAATTTAATTAAACAGTTAAGTTGGTCGAGATATTTAACACCGGTTTTACTAAATCCATCACTATTTCCAAAAAGAAGGCAAGGAAAGCAGAACAGAGCATTTCTAATATCACAGCCACAAATCCAGTTACGTGCATCATATGCTTTCCTATTGAACTGGCGTGTATATTCCCGATTGCCGGCGCCTTTCGCTTTTTGTGTTAGGTTTAAGTTGGAGACTGACCTACCTAATTGTTTAATTTGTATTTTATCTTCTAAGGATTTAGAAGTAAATGATGTTTTAAATAAACGATCAACTGAATTCATGTCTGTTCATTATCGTCTAAAACTGAAAAACAAAACGCTTAACTAGATATAAAAATACTGCATCCATCAAACACATTTGAAAATCTCGTAAACAATCTTATTTGTGCATGGCGGCTGGCTCTAATCTACGCTTGTATATACGAATGGTCTGAACACGTGCGCCAACACTGGTTTTGAAATACTAGGCAGTCTGCTATTATTGTGTATGCAGGTCATACGTAATATTAGACGTACTGTAGTGTATATGTGTAATTTTATTTACTATAAGGATTGAAAATAGTTACTAATTAACATATTTTAACATGAGAAAAGTTTCCTAATTAAACACTGTACAATTTTAATAACCCAAGATCTTTAGCACCAAGTACGAATGTTGGCAATTCTGGTTTGGCTCTTCTTCGTTGAGCACAGAAAGGCGCAGTTTGTTGAGGATTTAGGTGCATGCCGGGGGGGGGGGGGGGGTAACTGGCGCACGCGCATTTGCCTTTTCTCGACGATGTCCTTGTGCTAAGCACATCTCATACTAGTGTTCTGTGTCTCATACTTCATTGGAGGCTGAATGCTGACGTGTAACTCAGCGAAACGATTTAAATCGTTTAACAATACACAACGGAGTGTCTGTTTCAATATATCATTTTTTTGGTGGGGGAAAATAATAAAATGAAGTAATTTTTCTCTCTTCTTTTATAACTGTACTGTAGCACATAACCACATTAGAACCGACCGCCCCTGCACCCAAGTACGTAAGATTTTTAAGAAAAGAAGAGAAAAGAAAAAAAAAAAAAAAAGCACGGCAAAATGCATCAAAAGCAGTAAAAACAAAAGAAGCTTCATGCAAGCTGAACTAAGACCTAGTGGATTTCAGCAGGAAGTAAAGGAAGAAAAAGTTGAAATTATTGTAATGCCGAATGTTATTGTTTCGAGTAAATTTTTCATGTGTATTTTTCCCTCCAAGGAAAACTTAAAAAAATATATTGTGAATATACAAAATCACTTGCATTTCACTTTATCTTTTATTTCATGATCTGCGGTGGAAGTGTATTTTTCCCCAAGAAACTCTGAGGGCTTCCGGAGAAATTTTGGAACACGAATATACGTATTTGCAGAATTAGCATAATACGTAATAAGCATAATCTACAGAAACAAACTACATTTTCTTCAACAAAAACACCGTAAGTACAAACGTTTCCTAGAAAGGTGTTTCTTTACTTCTACATGCATCTGCTTCCTAACTAATGGTGTTTGGCTAGCCCAGAAATTTGTGTTAACAGATTTGTTCCTCGGAAGCTGACCAGTATTGACTCGAACATTAACGTAGAAATACGGCAGCTGTGTCGCAAGGACTCGTCTCTTTTTGTAACCACTTTGACTTGGAAGGAGTTTTTCGAAACACAATGCTAAGTGGTTTTGCCTAGACAGAGTTTGTGTTGGTTGGTACGGGGAGACCCACGTCGCGGTTGCTTCTGTTGACACTGCACTCAATGTGTCAAGTACCCGTCTGTCTTACTCAGACTTCTGTCTATTTAAGGCATTTCCTCAGCCCATTTCCTTGGCTGTCTCACGGTTTAGGAAATGCATCCCTTCTTTCGTGGATTATTATTGGGAAATCAAGATAAACTCTGGAGCTGCTGTACGAGTTCTAAGCTTTGTAAACTCTTAGCCATAATTCATAAACCAGATCCTCATTTCTTATTAATATGCAATTAACATTGTGTGGGAATAATTGTAGGCTTCAGGAAAAACTGCACTGAGACACCAGTTATATGAATTTAAATGAATATCATTTAATTTTGCCATTTCTTTATCTGATATACGCATAAGCGTGTTATTTTATGTACTTTCTTCATTTGACGGCTACCAAGGAGCCAAGCATAACTTTATTATTAACATGTTCTTTAAGATACAATTACATAAAACTAGATGAACTACGCTGCCCGTGATTTGTGAATGTAATAAGTAGAGAAAACCACGTGAATGTAGTGCGTTGCATAGTAAAATAGATGGGATAGAAACCCTCTCCAGTATATACAGTGTGTCCCAAAAATCACCCACAAAGTTCAGTATGTTGTACGGGATGGCAAATAGGAAACCTTGTTCGGAAATGCATGGTTTGGACGCTAAAGAGCGTCCAGGTTTGAGAACGAACGCTTGTGACCAATTAACATTCGTTTTGGTATCTTAATGCCGAAGATGTGCAACCATTTAGCCATGAATGTACTGAGATAAACGACCTGAGCATAATAAAGTTCTTGCCGATATGCTAAATTCCTCCATAGAGTCCTTAGTGCGCGTCCTACTCGTAGTTACTTGTGGAGTTTTCAGTTACGTTTTTAAACATCAGTGCGATACGTGTCATTACATAGCTGCTGAAATGGCCGAGTTAAGCTCCAGCAAACTTTGATGTAAATGTGCATAATCACCTCAACGTCGCATATTTAAATGGATCGATTGGTAGAGGTGGACCACTTTCATGGCCAATGCGATCGCCAGATCTGACACCCCTCGAGTATTTTCTGTGGAGTTGCATTAAGAGTATGGTGTAAGGCACTCCTGCAACGTCAGCAGAGGATCATATCGCTCGAGTCCACGGAGGGATTGAAAATCTGCAAGACAACCGCGCGTATTAGGTCATGTGTATGAGGGCCATGTGCCGATATAGGCTATGCAATGACGTAGAAGATACACAGTTCGGAGCCCGTTTGCAATGTAAAGAGCTCAATTATTATTTGGTTATTATTATTATTATTATTATTATTATTATTATTATTATTATTATTATTATTATTATTATTATTATTATTATTATTATTCTTATTATTATTATTATTATTATTATTATTATTATTATTATTATTATTATTATTATTATTATTATTATTATTATTATTATTATTATTATTATTATTATTATTATTATTATTACTATTACTATTACTATTACTATTACTATTTCACCTGTTCCTTATTATTTTTGGAGATAGGCACTGCATAGGTACTCTGAAAGCAACAAGGTCAAAAATCCCTCCCTGGTCGACTATTTGGGAGCCATGAAAACCTAGCCTGCACTTCATGGGAAAATAGACCTTAGCAACGCATGCTTTAGGAATGGACTGCAGCTAAAGTATACCACAAAATGACAACAAATTGTGGGTTCTTTTAAATTTAATTTACACAAAAACCATTGAATCTCTTGAAATATGCCAAAGGAAAAGTTGTCGTTTATTCAATTTTCTATGAATATAGCCATAAATCAAGAACCTTCAATCAATAATTCAGCATTCAGCCAGGTGATGATACATTTTTTTCATAAAAATATTTTTTTTCTAGAAAACTAAACTTTTCAACATTTTGGTATTAGACTTTCTTGTTATTCACAACATGAGAAATTCGCTGTTAAAGTCTGGCGGATCATTTCACTTCCATCCTGTATGAGCTGATGGAAGAGACAAACGCTATGGGTTTGCCTTCAGGACTTCCAATCAAGGTCAGGTGCCAAGAACGGCAAATCCATCTGTACTACTGTATTACCCTATTCGAATTCCACCTTCAAATGAAAATGCAATGAAAACATTCATATCAATTTATGTCAATTAACAAGAGATACATCAAAGTAAGCATTTTTAGGAATAGATGTCGTTGAAGACTGCATAGAAAAAGCCATATGAATATAAAATTCAGATTTTAATTATTATAATAATACAATATAAAATGACATTAGAATAAGAAAAAGTGTTCTCCTTGATACAAATGTGACACTCCCAGAATATATGTGTGATGTAACGACCAAGAACGGCTACACAAAAATTACAAATTTTACGCAGTTTGCGGAACAATTAAGAGAAGCTCTAAAACAAAAGAAGGCAGAATTATAATTCAAATTCTATCAGCCATCACAGCCAGCAATAACAAACGGAAGTGAAGCATGTACTGTCACGCAGTAAAATTAAAGTAAGACAAAGAGCTCAAATAAAGTTTTTCATTGACTTAAGGGCCCTCCGAGAAATTAACTTCTGAAAAAGTAGCCCATCGGAGAAGAATCAGAAAAACACTTTTTTTAAAGCAATTAAAATATAAAGTTAGGCATCTACGAGAATATGCAATAGCGAAGGAAATAATGTCTAAACAAACTCTGCAATATAAACTAAGCGGGGAACAGCATGGTCAACCTAGACAAAAATGGCTTCAACAGGTGTGAGAGATTGAAAAATTGAGTTTTTATTTATGGACGGTACATAAGGTTCTCAGCGTCCTATTTCATATAGGTCGTGAAAGACCACTTAATATTACTCAGACACCTCTTTATCAGGCTTGAGGTTCATTCCTGCGCGTCGCGTAAATCCAAAACATAGGAGCACCAGAAGGAAGCCATGCTTAAGATTTTTATGCCCCCAAAAAATTAATCGTCCCTCGCTGGGTTTGAACCGGTGACTTATGGAACTGGAGGCCAGCATGTTACCGGTAGGCCACGTAGATGACAACGGACATGAGATCACAATAAGAAAAGCTTAGAAGGAAACATTGTATTGGAATGTGTGTAACATAGACAGTGGAATCAGAGTTGTTACAATCATTTTGGAGGTAATAATATTTTAGGAATACTTTGTACAGGTTGTCTCGCCCTTAGATGACAGTATGGACTTAAATGGAGTATATTTGTCTCTATCTAGCGCATACAAGTTGCCGTTAGCTTCGTCCTTTTCTACTCTTGCGCTGTTGCCAGGTTCCTAATAGCATGGTGCAAATATTCAGTTGTTATAAATTTCAAGTTTGAACATATTACTATATGCAGCATTTTTTTCTCTAATAGATTATGTCCTTTTTAGGGCCATTATACACTCCTATTGGCCCAAATTTCTACAGAAAACGTTTTTTCACTAAAATTCCTATGTTTGCTGTTTCTATAATCACGCACTAACTAATAAACTAACAAGTAGACTATGCTTATATTTTTTCCTTACCTGGAGTAAACTATAGCGCCGCCACCTGCCTACTATGAATTGTCTATGTTTACTCTGTTAAGCGTTACAATGTTTTATATTAAATGTTTTCGGAAAATTTTATATCTGTACATTGCAAAAGTTACGCAGTTGGAAACTTTTTTATTATTGAGTTTACGTCGGGGACAAAGCGAGAGCAAATGTTGAGGAGCTTTAGAGACAGTTTTTAAAATAAACCAGAAGCCTGTAACCTCTTTCTTTCATCGTGTAAGGTATAGGTATTCACCTATTCAGATAAAAGGCGTCAAGCGTTAGACACAAGGCAGCAGTGAAAGTTAACATCAGTTCGTAAAGTGTGTGTGTTTATACTGTATGGAATCTGTGAAGAAGTGTTTTACGTTATTAACATTTTCCGTAAATACTAAGTTTTTGTGTAGAAATACCATTATCCAGGTAACTTGCGAATTTTTATGTAATTTTCTCTTCTGGTTTCTACAACTACAATGGCTGTAAAACCAAAATAAATGTTCTTTACTGTTTTGGTGAATTATATTAATTATTGATAATGTGACTACTACATTTGGTTTGGACCGCCTCCGTAGCGCAGTTGGTAGCGCGCTTGCCTCTGGAGGAGGACCCGGGTTCGATCCCCGGTACCAGCATGGGGATTTTATACCCTCTGGGAGGTCTGGCACGGGGTGCACTCAGCCTCGTTAGGTCCCAGGGGGACCAATTGAGGAGCTACTTGATGGAGCAGTAGCGGCCCCAGGTCTAGAAGACCGCATAACTGGCCGGGAGGGCTCGGGGCGCTGACCACGTCCCACCCTCCAGTACTGCACCTCACCAATGACGTCTGTAGTGGCCAGAGGTGGGGGACGCAGCGGCTGGGCGGTAGACCTTGGCCCCTTGTGGGCTGTCGCGCCGGGGTTTAGTTAACATTTGGTTTGAGGTTCACAAGGTAAACGCATAGAGACAAGGTTCTTCTTCTTCTTCTTCACCTTCCCTGTTCTACCACTATCGTGGTGTCAGGGGTTACCTCGGATCCATTTTCTAAACTCAGTTCTATCCTCTGCTGGTCTATTGAATGCTTCCAAGTCATTATGTACCACTCTTTTAATCCCTTCTTCCCAGATTATCCTTAGTCTTCCTCTCGGGTTCCTTCCCAGTGGTCTTGCTTCTATAAACTGTCGTGCCTTCTGATCTGTACCCATCCTCTTTACATGTCCATGCCATGTGAGTTCTTCTATCCTCTTACTTATAGATGGCACTTGAAGTTCGTCGTGTATCCTTTCATTCTTTATTCTGTCTCGTCGTGTCTTCCTTACTATTCTTCTTAAGCTTTTCATTTGTACAGCATTTACCATGCTTAAGTCACTTTTGGTAACTGTCCAGCTTTCACTTTCATACATAAGTATTGGTTCTATAACTGCTTTGTATAAGCTTTAGTTTTTGTCGTCTTATCTACTTCTTCTTTCCCCAAACAGTACTAACTTAATCCAAGGTTTGATAGCTTTCTCTACACGCTTTCTTATTTCTTCTTGTATTTTACCCGTTTGGTGTACCACTGTTCCCAGATACTTATAACTTTTAACTTGCTTTAACTGCCTTCTGTCCTTTTGTATTTTCATCTCTTTTACCTGCTCTTACGTCCTGGTTACAAATTTGAGTTTCAATATTAAGATTTTGTAAAGATGGCGTTGATGTGCTTTTATGCAGTATAATGCACGCTTTTTATATGAGCGTGCAAGAATTGTGCAATGGCACAGGTTTTAGTATCCAAGCATAGTGATTTCATGACATTAACTTGATTACTGCGAACATTGTTATTTTATATGTGTATTTTATAAGTTCAACTTTCCACAATCAACTTATTACTAAGCACAATATAACAACAAAGGCTATAAAAGCTGTGTGCAATTATTTGGTGTTTGTTGACAATGGTAAGCGTTTTATGTTGTAGAACTGATGTGATATTTCATGTAATTATGCATTTTATAACTAGAATCTGAATTTGCATGTGTATTTTCTGGTATGTGTGTATTTTCTTGTATATATACCTTTTGTGCATGTTTGTAATTAAAAATTCTGTTTGCGCCCGTATTGTTTAAGCATTTAAGTGATAAAAAATGCAAAATGGTGTTGGTTTTGGAAATTCATTACACCTGATAGTTCTTTTTCTAAAAATAAAATAATTTATGAGTACAGTAAATGCCATGAAGTCATCAAACTAGAACTATGCTGCCTTATCGTGTTAATTCTGCTATTGAAGTGTTTTCAGTGCTAAATCATCCCTTGTAAACCTAGCTAAACCCCAGATGTCATCTGTTAGTGAGATTTCCTCCGGAAATGGAGTGTAACACAGTGTTATTTGTACTTTTCCTTTGGTTGTGTAGACACAGCTTTTCAAATTCGAGACAGCATGAGAAGTGATTTGTAACTTGGCGCCGAGCATGACGTGAACAGCATTCGTTTTCTTTGTGCTCCCACTTCCCCTTATTTAAACAAGCCTAAGAGTGGTAAAGCAACGTGGAGGTCTCCTGCCATGAGTGAGGGCAAATAAAGTTAAAAATCACCTGAGCATATTTACAACCGTATTTGCAGACTACCCCGTAAAATGTTGTAGGAGTGATTCCGGTAGTCAGCCCTTCCTCGAGATAAGGCCCCAATTTGTGAGCTCCAGCATGGATGGGAGGGGAGCAGCTGTACACTATGTGAACGACAGCCTCCTTTAAGTAAATAAAACAAAAATACACAGGAGTGGAAACTAAGAAACTAGTATTCCATTATAGGAAGCTTTCTGTTATTTATTAGAATTGTACCATCAGCTCCATCTTGTAGATTTAGTTGTAGCTTCCATGCCACCTTGATTGTTGCCTTCGAAAATATTGCTTTTGAAGCTACTTATAGCCCCTTAGTTTCTTTTATATTTTCGTTATATGTTCTGGCGTGGCGTAATAATTTAATATGTTTGTACCTGGTAAGATGCTTCTTTTTTACCTTTGTTTCCTAGTTCCTTGCCTTTTTTGCCGCTTGTTGTTCCCGCTTCTAACTCAGTCAATACGTGCCTGAAAACTCTTATATGCAGACTTTGGCGATGGAAAAACTATTATCTTATATACAATGACAAAACAATCTTTAAGTATCATTGATTTCTTTTTATCTTCTTTATTCTACTTTGCAACGCTGCATAATTCTATGAAATTACAGGTGTGTTGGATGTAATCACATTTACTTTTCTCGTTCAGATTACAGAGACGGTATTATATATTCTTTTCGCAGTTTTTCGAAGCACTGTTATCTTTGTGTAACGCAAGATTATCGTCTTCCCTAAGCTTCAATGTTTTCTAATGACTAAGGAAAGAAAACTTCCGTTAAAAGCAGTTAAATGATTAGCAAGCATAGCTGTTGCTCATGCAATGATAACTTAATTTTGTTAGTATCTTGTTAAAAAAAGTCATCACAAATTTAAATAATCAGATAGGATAAATAATAGGATATCCAAATCGGTACAATCTCCCCTTTTAAAGCCAGACCAAAAATTAAATATATATTTAGCCAATATATTTAGCCATCTATTGTATATCCTCCTCAGTGTGTTCCTTTGCCTAAAATTAAGAAATTTATCAATTACATTGACAAAATTGTTAAAAGTGCAGTTACAGCCCAGATGTAAAGATATATGCACCAGGAAAAATTTGAGGTATTGGTGTGATGAAAGCTTCTTGTACTTGTCTTAGCAAGGTATCAAATGAACTTCTATATTGTAAGAAACTTTTCTAACGAGATAGTTGAAAGCCCAGACAATCTTGGTCTTTCAAACGGAACACATTTGAATGCGAACAAGCTCCTAAAAATTCTGCGTGATGAGGAACACAAGAAATGGAAACAACTTCCACATTTTCCAAATCCAACTTGTGGCTTTCTACAAAGAAAGGTCTCTCTTCATCACAATGGATCAACGTCATCCGCGTAAACTGCAATATGTCTTAAGTTCGCAGTGTCCAGGTAGAGGCCAAGTAAACCATGACTGAAACTCTCGCACATATACTGACTTCTGAAGGAAGGGCGAACTTCTTAGAAACAGACATCACACAGTGTGGGCGGCGACTGCTAAATCAGCGACAAAACAAGGTCTATGAAGAAGTAATTTACTCCTCTGTCTCTAGCTCCATCAAGAGAGCACACATAGTTGTATTGACAGACAACATGATAAAGGATTAATTATTGACCCTACAATTCGCTTTGAAAAAATGTAAACCAGATTAAGGAGGTTGATAGGGAATAAAATACATTATGAGCCTTGAATTGCTTATTTAAGAGATAAATACAATTTCAAATTGGAAAGTGATTGGTCTATTTTTTGGTGCTCGTGGAGTGATTACTAAATGTATTCCCCAGCGCCGCTTTGGCCACTACAAATCCCACATGTGGTTGCCTGATATTGAACCCCGGTCGTTTTGGTAAGAAGCAAATGATCTAACCACTCGGCTACGATGCGGCCGTTAAATTTATTGTTAATTTGTTCCTACGGTATGAACGGCAATTAATTTTTTTACAAGATACTGATTTAGAAATTATCCATGGTTCTCTGTACATACATTTTACACAATCATCTGTATACTACACTAAACTAAATAAATAAATAATTCTAATGTGCTTAGCTGTCCTATTTCCAAATCTTACAATAATTTTCTACATTATTGTACATCACCTATCAAATATTTTTACATTATACGCTTTTTTATTCTTTATCATTTGTACCTGAAATACTTGAGGACAGCTATCCAACTACTGGATTATGTCTCTACTGCAAATAATACTATATATGGTTTCTGGAAATAACACATTAGATTCATATATAAATGATGGGCAAGATTTCCAAACACTAATGAAATATCGCGTATATACTATAGGGCAGCTGTAATGTCATTATTTTACACAAATGTAAGAATTATTACTCATTACCCAATGCGAAGTTTGGGATGTATTCGGGCCGAGGTCATGTGTCCAAGATATAGGAGACTTAGTGTGGTAATTGCTTATAAATTTTTTCGCCAATCACGATTAGGTGACTGTCAACTCATATGAAAAGTATAGAGTAAATTATAGAGTCAACTTTCTATTTTGTACTGACGAGTAGATGATTTTGCATGAATGAAATGTAGTATAATTGTGTTTAAGTTTTATTAAAAAATTAGTCTGGGATGAAAGTTTTCATTTATTCATTTTTCCTCTCATTGTTATTTGTGAAAATTCAAGAGTTCATCTGGAAATTAAATGCTACACACTTGTTCTGTGATTTGTACAATTTGTTCTGATTTTTCCACCCATAGGTTGGAAAAATGTATTACCAAGGGAAATACCTAGTGCAATGACATTGTTGGACGAAAATAACATTCATAATGGAAAAATAGCTGATAGCCATTCACATATGTAGATTTGATTTCGAGATTTGTAGACTATTTTCAAAGTCGGCACTTAAAATAAATTTTAGCTTAAAAATGCACTTGAGTCTAATAGTTTTCACACCTCTGTATTTTGCATTCATTGGTAAGAGCCATTCTGCAATTCCTAAACTTAACTATGTATTCAAACTACTAAACCATATCGGTACCCGGTACTCCTACAAAACGGTTCTATGGGGTGACTTTGTATGCAGTTGTATGATAACATGGTGTTTGCGTTTCATTTCTTGGCCAGGTCTGGTGAAAAAGGCTTACTTATCCAACAATGATTGGCTGCAAGCATTTAAAGAATATTATTTAAAGAATAAGGATACTCAAAGTATTACCTTACATTACAGAGCGGGATGGCTCTGGCGGTTTAGTTTGAGGCTGACATTTTGGAGATCGCGGGTTCTATTCCAGTGGTGGGTCTACCTGAACCTGGGTTTTTCCAGGGGTTTCCCCAGGTCTTCAGGCAATGCTGGGGAGGTTCATTACATCTCCCAAGTTCCCTGTCCGTCCCTTCAAATCACGTCTCATTTTCTCTTGCCCTTCATCTGTCTGGTCTCTTTCAAGGTAGAAAGTATCAGCCGGAGTTTCGGCGTTGCATGGCAGGGAATGTGCTCTTGGTAAAGCTTCCTCCTTCTGGGGGGTGGTCTCTAGTCTATGAACACCCCTGCGGGATGTTTAAGACCGTGGTTGTACTAACATCGTGGGTATGTTTCAATCTGTAATTGGTAGAACCCTGCCCTCTGCTCCGTAGTGACTCCTTAGGTCGGCCACCCTCTGTCTCCTCTCACTTCATCCTTCCTCTCGGAGCGTCCTGGACATATTAGGAATAAATTATCTTCAAGGTCGTCCTGCCGAATTCCGCCCGCGCCGTACTAACCTATCCTGTCCGAACCTAGCTTACATTTGCTAATGTGCCAAAACACAGTGGTTGGGAAAGATACAACTTTGCTTTCAGGGTTACCTCCGGTAACTTATAAATTACGTTCCTGTTGAATCAGCACTGCGCACTGCATAGCTGGCTAATATCCGAGCCATACATTATGGTATTGTTATAAATGTACCTTCAATGGAACTCTTGCTGAGGTGAACGACATCAAGGCATTCATTCTTGTTGGATCTTGATGAAGGCAAGGCATACCTTGGCAAACGGAAGACACAATGACACCTTTGTCTTTAAGTCGATAGCATGAATGTATCTTCAAGAATGAAATCAATCACACACCTGTTTATTTACAATGAAATATAGATGCAAATGTTTTAATATTCAGAGGCTGTTTCCAAGGTACCTGACCAGACGAGATGAAATGCTTAACAGTCCAGTATTGTTTCCATGAAGCATCTAGTTCTATCACCCCTGTCACCGTGGGAATGTTCAAGGCTGTTAACGATCCGTGTCCATGCTGAATGCTAAGCAGAACTTCACCGAATCGGTATGAATAATGCATCTAACATGCCAAGTTCCTTGAACTAACATTCAAGTGGTCACGGACAAAATCCCCAAAGAGCTATTACATGACTTCTGACTGAAATGAAAATATTTTGCAAACCAGCGCTGTATATAACTGTCGAAAGCTATAAAGCGAAAAACACTAAATCACGCAACATTGAGTGTTGATTTCATAGTATTCTCTTTGACTCTTCTTTCTTTCTCACCTTTGGAAGTTTTGAATTTTTTCCCATGATATCTCCAGTGTTTTGTTTCATTTCTTATCTCTTCTTTATATCTAACTATATTTATTACCCTAACTATTATGTTTTTTTAGCTTATGGCTTAGACAGAAACTGCTATGGAACATCTTTGGGAAATCTATTCATACATTTCTTAATAAATGTATCTTCTTTAAAAATAGGTTTCTACGTACAAATTTGAATCCACTGCTTTAATGCGAGAGAAATGACACACAATTTTCTAGAGGAGAAACTAAACAAATTGGCTAATAAATTCAACGTTCACCAACAAAATAATTCCCATTTTGCACGACAGTAGGAGTTTTCTCTGCATACAGGCTTGTCATTAGGATTCCTTTCGTACAATTTTACGGCTGATTGATTGTCAGCAAATGAAGTTTTAATTGATTAGGTTTTACTTTTTCTAAACAAGTCATGGTTTCACCATATTGATTTTTGAAATACTCTAAAACCTTTTATGGGTCCTTTGAAAAAAGGTTGAAAAAAGTATGGGTGCTTACTCCTGAGATCTAATGCCTTGCAATTGTTGCGTGTCTACACAAAGGTAAAAAGAAACCACAAGCGTTAATATTATTTGGTGAACTGTGTGAGGCAGAGTGCCTGATTAACGGAAACCGGACAGCGGTTATGAGTTCAATGGAGCTGAAGAATAGACTCTGCCGTATGACGACACTCGCTAGCCGAGACGTAAAGCGCCCTAGGAGTGGTAAATATTTATAACTAAAGACCTATAGTATACTACAGCTGCACATTTGTAAATAAACCATTTATATGTTCTTGCTATAAAGGCACCGTATGTATGCCTACTTACTGAAGACAGCGTAGGCCCAGAACGGAACAGATACACGTAACACTGCGCTTATAGCCTAGAAAAGAGTGACGAAACGAGTAATTATCCTCAAGTTCCTTGAGCAACCTATAAAACTAGATTGTTACTCTTAACAGTCGAGGTCCCTGACCTGAGACACCTCCCTGTTGATCCTGACTGTATTTACCATGGTACACCATCAGGGACAAAGTGTATTCAATTTCTCAATCTTAAAGTATAATTTCGAGCCCACCCATAGAGTTGCGGCTTCTTCACTCATTATAGGATCGGTGTCCATTCAGTCATGCTTATGAGAAGCAACAATATGCAGCGATCTGCAGGTCAAGTAATTCAATTTCAGACAGGAGGAGCACGGCGATGACCACATTATTTCTCTATATCTGTTGATGAATTCCTCATCTGCCGTAGAGACGTGTGGATATTTGGTTGAGCGACCCAGGCCCGTCAGATTATTTTGCCTTTACGCGTGCACTAAAGTGGTGTGAAACAACAGCTGTCATAGTTAAAAGTTAGGATAGAAATACTTGTAGCATTGCAAATCACCTTACCTTAGGGTAACTGAGATATCTTTGTTTTTAACAATGTTTAACACCGGTTCTTACGTACGACGCCACAGGTGGTAGACTAATGATACATGAAACGAAATAATTAAAAGGAAACTTGGGAAGGATACGATGGCCTCCCTGGCTTTTGCCGATTACGATAACCGATGAAAATGTGGGAGTATGACTTCTGCTGACAAGTCCTTGCCTTAGATATGTCGTCTCTGATCGTCTGCGATATTTATTGGAGTAATGCGAATCAGCCTTAGAGTAGCGCTTATACGCCACTGTAATTTACATCATTACATCCGCCTCTTCATTAGATATTGCTAACCACCAATCAAATGTGCACTGCACAATCAAGTGCACCGGCTCATGATTACACTACTGACCACCAATCAAAATATCCACATATAGCAGATTCCCATCTGCGCACATTCTAACATAACTGAAAGCGAAACTATCGATTTCTGTATAAGAAATAAAGCTAATATTTGTAGTAATTGGTGTTAGTATAGTAAACAGCATTCTAATAAGTTCAATTGCTTCTCGTTTTTGAAAATTTACTTTAATAAGTGTTATAGTTAAAATGTATATACCTTCATATATGTGCCAAGGCCAACATAACAATGAAAATCAATAATCTCGCAGTTGAAGGCGCAAATATTGGTTCTCGTATACACCATCGAATAACAATACATGATTAAAGGGCACCAGTGACAGTAACATACAGCTTAGAATATTAAAAACATTCTTTTTTTCTTGAGGTATACAATGTCTTTTGCATCTTCCTGCACTCATTTAGGAGCTATAATTTATCTCCACTCTTCTGTCCTCCCAGTATCCATTTTATAACTTTCTTTCTTTCGTTGTTAGTATTATTCCTAGTTTCCATGTTAATTTGGGTCTTCCCCTCTTCCTACGTCCCACTGCAATCCATTCATGTATCTTCTTTGGCAGTCTCTCCTCATCCATCCTTTTCTCAACCATTAATCGTTCTGTTTTAATTTCTTATATCAACGAATCTTTTACTTTCATTTTTTCCCTCATAACTGTGTGTCTTATTTAGTCTTTCCTTGAGATCCTTTGGATCGTCGCCAAAGATTCAAATAAATATTTTAACCTGGACTCATGGTCGAGTAAAACTAGTGTTATTAAATTTGAGTATAATAGCATTAAGCTGCTCACGTGAATATTATGAAGCTCGTTACCACTCGGATTAGAAAATATAGTCGTATCTTAACTGCTACCATAATGCTCTCGTTGTTATAATATACTATTATCCTCTTAAGTCATTGCATTTTAAAAACATTTAATCTTTCAACCATTAAGGTACACGGTTCTCTGTGGTAGAACGGCTTTAATTGTCTCTTGGTTTATTTTTCATAAATACTATACTCGCAATATTACTTTTGATGTGGTTCAGATTACACACTTCCTGGCTGCTATTTTCCTTCAGTGCTACTTAGCGACAGAAGAGCCTGATTATTAGGTGATGAACATAGTTTATATATTATTACAAAGCTGCTTAACTTCTGCGACATCAATAAACCTTCAGACTCCCTTGGGTGAAGTTTTTAATCAACTGATGTATTCTGTACGGCTGCAAGTAGATTGACTTATTATGAGAGATAATATATTATGAGGAATATAATATATCTGTACTGCTTGTTCATTTTGTTATTATACTATGAATTTATTTTCTTGTTGTCTGTTTACCCTCCGTACACTTCTATCTTGCTGATTTTTATAACATTATGCTCCTAGCAACTTTATCCGGATAATTTTCCGCTATATTTTATTTTTTAATACAACAAATATTTAAGCAATTACCTTAATGACTCCTGGAAAATCTTCAGTCTAGGGAACGGTGGTATTTACACCGCGGAACTTCCATTCGTAAAGATCTAATTCGTTCAAGTTCACATTTAAAAGACAAGCATTTTTTGAAAGATGTTTTTGATAAGCTGGTTAGTATTATACGAATAAAAGAGATTGTTATGGCCATTATTCGGAATTTCCAAGGCTAAAAGGATTAAAAAAAGGCTTTCCTGTCAGTGAATTACAGCCAGCCATTACACATATAATGAACTCATCGCTTGTACTAAGTGCTAATCACTTTCACACTTACTACCTTCTCTATGAGATATCTACACAGTAGGTAGAGAAAGTATTACATTCCAGCCTAAAAAGCCAGTACCGAGATCTCAATGGAAATACACATTTTGTGGTCCATTTTGTGCGTGGGTGAAGAGCACAATTCAGAAGCAAACAATTGTTAAATATAAATATAAAACTTCAGTTTCAACATCTTCTGGGAGGCGGCACTAAGATTCTCAAGAAAATCGCTGCACCCCAAACCACTTATATAGAACATTTTTAAAAAATTATAATTTTTTCAAAAGTCACTAACAATTTCGTTTGATACACCATATGCTTAAGGTATCTTCATTGCAAATGAAATCTATATCTTGAATTTTCTAGGATTATCCTCAGCAGACGCCTTCATTCTGGATGACTTTTGCATAACTGTAAACCATAATAAATAAAACACATATTGCTTCACAAAAATTTAAATCTCGCTAATACAGGCAACTTATATAAAATACCATTTCTGGGGTGGGGGTGGAGTGAACCGTTTCCAAGTTATTCATTGTTTTTTGTTTGAATGTCGCAATAAATTTTTATCAATTGACCCTACAGAGAGAATACAATTTCAAAGGGGTCATAGAGCGACCAGCTCTTGAAAAATTTGCTGTCGCCTTGGGTATACAACCAAATTAACAATAAAATAATATTGGAAAATGTTTATCTCGAGTAACATGGACTAAATAGAGGAAAGTACAGTTTATATAAGAGTAGGGAAAGTCATATGAATGAAAAACACACATACACATAAATGAAATAACTGAATTGGAGATTTTGCCAGAATATCTGAGTAAACTAATACACACCACCCTGATCACGCTAGTGTTAAAATGAATGCATTTTAAGGTTATTTTAGAATGAAACAATTTGCTCTTCTTCGCCGCTTGAAACTCTTTACATGTTGTGTCTCTGAACTTTTATTTTAATACTCCAGGACCACGAAGAAGGTGTGTGTTTCCACGCCAGGCTTTCATCAGTGGCAAGAGATGTAATCTTCCATTTGAAAAATTAAAAAGCAGCGTATCTCTGACATCGGGAACCTGGACACAATTAACGTTAATGTGGCTTGCGTACCTAACGCTCCCAGTTGAGAGATAAACGTTCCACCCTGGCCAAGGGAAACCAACAGTAGCATTTCCATTTTAACAAGACCCACAAGCCATTATTGCCAGCACTAACTTCTCCTGAGAGATCTCTCACTTCAGGGAACTTAAACTTCACAATTTTTACTGCATTTTCCGCCTGTTATATTTTTCCAACATCTCCACGTTAACTTCTTTCCCTTACTAATGTCTATTATTTTATTTTGTGTTTTAAAAATGGTGTTTTAATTTCAGTAATACGGGTACCATAAAGTAGATATGCAAAACTGCAACACTGTTGAGGACATATCTGTATATCGGACTTACAGGAAATATCATTATAACGCAATTCAAGCGCCCACATGTTTTAATTTAAGGGGAGAGTAAATGGCAAAAGCTGCCAAAAATTATATTTTTAGTTTTTTGTACATGCTGTTCATTGGAAACCTTTCTTTTTTAGTTTGATAAGCAGGCTCTTAGAGATATAAGTGCACAAATCTGTACCGGTTATTCAGGACAGTGTAGTGATTAATATTATCTACATTAGGGATGTCAATAAAGAAAATAGAGGGAGGTTAACAACTGCTCCCACATCACCTTATAGGAACGTTACAGTATGTTGAAGTCGAAGCTGCACATTCACCCTTATCACACTGTTGCTTGTCCACACAAATACGCAGCACATTGTAATAATGGAAATGAACCCCATTGTTCAGACATTTTTAAATCATTTAGTTCTAGATTGACGGCCGGTTTTCTCATTACCAATTTATTTAAACCAGGTTTCAGAACCGCACCACTTAGCCGCAGAACATAAACTAAATTCATATCTGCTAATGTAGACCAGGATCTGCTTTTACATGATTAAATTTTGGTAACTGGCCCTAACAGATTGTTGAATGGCGTCGTTGGAAAATTGTTATTTTTGGATTATTTTTATTGAGTCTGTTAGAAAAGTGGGTTTTCAATTCCTCAACCCCCTGTTGTCGAGTGTGTCCTACATGACAATAAAATTAATTACAATGTTTAACCATGTGATAGCACGACATCGTTGAAGAAGAGATTCCTCGTATCTACACTCTTAACCAAACATGAGTTTTTTATATGAATCTGTTCAGAAAAGAAAGCTCTATCTTTCTGTTGACAACCCGTACCTTACAAAAATTTTGTTCATGCAAAAATATTGAAGTATGTGATTTCTCCTATGTCAAGCATATGCAATGAAGCATATCATGGGATGCGTACAACTGGCAGTTCAGTGATTGGTGCTATGGTCGGTAGTGTTTACAAAGCGCCCAACAATACATACAACAGACCAAGCAACCTTATCAGTACTTAAAACACAATTAATTTTTATTCTGATGGTCAGTCGCAGAGTGCAAGGAAGTAGCGTTAATTTTGTTGGGTGACCATTTTCACACATTAGTATTTTGAAAACATGTAAAATTCAAGGTAGTAGTTTAAAAATATAAAGAAGGAAGAAACGATAATTTTATAACTGTTTGTGGTCTGTCAGAGTAGTACAACGAATTTTCCCTTTAAAGGTTAAAATAATAATAAATTTATCTGTTTTAAGATAGGAAGGTATATTTTTTTACCGAAGGACGAGTAGGGTGTTCGTGAGTTCTTCGGAAAATATGTTCTATCCTAAATAACATGTTAATTTAGTGCATAAGCATAGGAAATTATTTTGATTAGCTTGTTTATAGCCGAGGAGCTATAGTTTATAGGTCTTTAATTCCTTTTATAACATCAAGATATGAAAAAATATACACGGTCCTTCGATTATATGAGTAAATACGATCAGGATCCTACTTAGACTAATTGAAAGAGCCCAGGATATTATAAATACAAAAGTTACACATTCGAATATTCTTGAATATGCTAAATTCGTTAATTATATGCAGTGCAGTTTCTTAAGAAAAATTGAAATTTTCTATCCAATAGTGAATCCGAGAATGTAATAATTTTCGTTTAGGTGTGCTAAAATTACTAATAGTTTGTTGCTAATAATTTAATGTTCTTATGTATGACATCCCTTGTATAAGCATACGCACTTAAGCATTTATTACATTTTGTTCAATAATTCTGAAATAAAAATCGCAAATTACAGCTTAAAAATTAATTTTGTCATAAAGAAAACAATGGTAGAAACTCTAACTCGGTTTTCTTGGTTTTAGGTTGTATTATTGAACGGAAAATGACAAAGGGATAACTTTAAAAGGAGTAAGAAAATAGGAAGTGACAAACTGGTTTATTTAATTACACAATGTTTTCTTGACGCTCCAAAAAATGTCCTTGTGCAACACCTCCGCAGGGTGTGAAAACACAATCGAAATAAGTCTATCTTTATAACAGGGTTAATAAGAAAACGCCTAGATGAATGTGGGTGGTTTGTTGCAGATAGTCAGGGGATGGGGGTGGGGGTAACAAAAGTTGTAGAAAATGTTAACACATTAGGTGTTAACAAGAATATACAACGGTATACAACACAGAAAGTTGACTTGGTAGCAGAGACAGATGATACTAGAAATCGAGAGTTAATTTACACGGACATTTCTAATAATATAGTTAAATTAGTATATGAAAGTATGACAAGCCTAAATTATGACCAACTGATTCATCAGATTAGCTGGGAGTGTGCTGAAGAAGATGCTGTAATCCACAAGAGTTGCAGATAAGGAATATTTTGTAAACGAAAATCATGATAAATATGGAAATATTATGTCACCCTTCCAGTAATACCAAAAAACTTGTGAATGGAAATGGATTTGCTAAGAAGGTGATGTTCAAGATTGTAAAAAAAATAAGAAATAATATTATAAGAGAAAAAATGAATGATATATCCATATTAGACTATGTAAGAGATAAACAGCTGATTTGGTACGGACATATTAGAAGAATGAATGAAGATAGATTACCGAGAAAGATCTTGGAATGCACTCGAACTGGAAGATGTAGAAAAGGACGACCTGGAAACGCATGGATATGACAAATAACTGGAATGAGAGCAAGAGGACTGGAAGAAATTCAATAGATACATAGTGATGAATGGAGAAAAATGGTTCTTTAGACACTGAAAGATGTGTAAATATTGAAACTCTGTGTATAAATAATAATAATCATTATTAGAAATATAATTAAACTGCATAATTCTTTATCCCTAATAAACTTTTGTAACAAAATCATGACAGTCATATTGAAGAGAAAACACGTATCTGGAATATGTAAGAATGTTTTTCTATAGTGTAAACACGTAACTGCACTAAAACAAAAAAAAAATATTTAAAATTTAAAAATTGTTGGCAGAATGGATTAATTGGTAGATACGAACAGAACTAGTATTATTAGTAGCTTAACAGCTATCATTTTCTGAGCTAAAAAATGTTTTTTGTTTGTTTGGTTTTTTTTTTTTTTTTGGGGGGGGGGGCGGGTTCCCGTAAACTTGACAGAAATGCAGATACGAGGTGTCACTTCTTCAGCGACGACGAGTAGTATGACTTTTTAATCCTGAAAATATTCATTAATGCACACAGCAACAATGTTTACATTAAAGTATATACTAAGGAATTATTTTATTATTAAATCTGACCTTATATAAAGGTTTGCCATGTGACACAGAATAGCTTTCATGTGTTTGAAATGAATACATACCTTCTTCCCTATCAAGAATTGGGGGTTTCCTGTTCCGAAGCCAAAGTATCACGGAAACTACTCCTTCCATCTCTTTTTGGGCCATCTTCCTCTTGGCTTGTATAAAAGTGCTTGAAGCGGCAGACGCTCAGGCGACATTCTTTACACATGTTCATACCATCTCTCCTGATACCCCCTCACTTCTTTTACCTTACTGTTTTGTATCTTCAGTTCTTCTCTAATTTCTTGATTTCTTAGGATAATGATTATTATAAATGTTTTAAGAAAATACAGATATATACTATAACGATCTTGCCATACTTATTGTTAATTTTGTTTGTTAAAAGTGTGTCATATACTAAAATGACATTCATTTTATTACATAAGTTACAAAAAGTCTTCTTCCCATTCTTGATGAAATGCGCGTGCTAAGCAACCATCTAATACTGTTTGCTAGTTTGAACTGCATCGTGTAGCGTACTGGTATAGAGGGAGGTTCACAGGTGAGTAAGGGAAGTAGGAGCTATTTAATGAGACGCTTGATCTACTTACTTCATTTGTGGATTTGTAATTTTATTTATTAAGGGTACTTGCTTTCTAGTACCTCCACATAGGCATGGGACACACAAGGCACGCGTGTTTATTTTGTAGGAAAGCTTGGAGCAGAAGGCGTCACGCAGAGTGGGCAGGCCTCGCGGTAACGAATGTTATATCAGAACTCAGTTCGTTAAAGGCAACACAAGCTCACAGTACATATAAATTCCTGAGAAATTGCCGACGGATGTAATCTAATAAGAAGTGAATTTAACTCGTAGACTGGTGAATATATAAGCTTACAATTCTGCACATGACGGGCAGACAGCTGTGTTAACCCACAACTTTTGCACAAGCACACAAAATGTGTTACCAACACGCAGCAAGAAACGTAACTTTGTCTATGCGCTAGGCCTGTCGCCGAGAGAGTGTGTAGCTAAAGATGCCGACCCATCACTTTTTCTGTCGGCTAGCTAGCGAGCCCTTCTTACCTTTCCTAATTCCTAGAAATCCATAGCTGTATCGTCTCCCTTTCCCTTCACCAGCTCGCTGCCTGGAAGCTCTCAGTATCTCCAATTCCGCGAATTTGTGCTTCTAATTAACCCAGTAGCCCGTGCTCTGCGAACACCCTTTTACACTCTCAACATGAAACCAATTCCCGATACAAGATAAGTTTACACAGGTAAACCTTGTACAAATTATTCCTCTGCTTTTATATTTTATATCTACTGCTCTATCTTCTCTATAAATCCTTATTTCATTACATCCCTTATCCTTTTAAATTGACTATCTACTTTCTGCTTCAAGCATCAGGTAGTAAGCTATGTGATTGGTTTGTGGGAAAACAGACGAAGAGAAAAAGAAAGCTAACACAAATAATTTAGGAAATGGCTTAGAGGACGGAGGTTACATTTGATAGAATCTAGCGGTTCGTTATTTGTCCTAGCATTCACACCCCGACCATATGGCAACTAGCTCCCCCATACCCAAAAGCTCTATCATTTGATCCTGCACTGCCCCATTGTAAGCGACACCTCCAAAGGGTGCGCTACAACATTATGCAGGACATTTCAACAATCATTTGCTTCATTATCATAACACCTGGAGTTCATAAATACCATTCCGAGTGAGCAGCCAGGACAGTTTATGTGCTCATGTTGACTGTACACTGCGTGCCGTGTTGCCAACCATAACAGAATTGCGCTGTACCTAACCCAATCGAACATGAGTCCAGAATACTTGACTAAAAATCCTGCACCTGAGAATGTAACGCAGTACGTACGTTTACGATTTCTTTTAATTGAGACTAGCATTAATATGTAGGATAAGGTAAGGTATTTTTGAAGTAGAGATGATTTCGCACCATATTTTTAAGAGCATGCAGGACACTTGCCTGTTGCTCAGAGATTTCACAGTTTTCTTAGCAGGTAGAACATCTTCCCTGCAAACTGGTCAGCATTCCAAATCCTCGTGGTCGTTGGAATACACATTAAAAAGGTTTTCCCACCTAGGACCGAGTATACTGGTGAAAAGGAAGGTGGTGCATGCCTATCCAGGTTTAAATTTAGTTTCAAGTCATTCAAAACATGTTACGCACGTTTTATCAACACAGAATGAACATTTGTGATGTGTAGGGTTGTATAAACGTATTGCTAAATTTGTTTTGTGACGTATATGCCTACACGAACGTTAAGAAACCAGCGCATTTTACAAAAATCTGTCATTTCAGATCATTAATTTCCTCAGCTGTTTAAGTTATACTTGTACATTGGATCTACATGTTCCTGCACAACAGCTGTTACACATATTACAAAGGTGAATATTCTACATACACAATCACAAAAAAATTAATTTTTAGACTATTGCCAAATACCTGACCTAATGCTGTCAATCTACCTACCCATTATACTGAAATATTATTTGTTAAACAATATATTTGGCGTTATAGACTTATTATTTAACTTAAAGTTTATTACTTTTGTAGAATATCGCGCAGCATGGCTCCTACGGGGACAAAGACTACTAAGAAGGAAGTGACAAAGTATTCAGAAGCCATGATATTTGAGATATTTGAAGTGCAGCTAGGAAAGTGAAATTCCAAAGTATCGCATTATACCAGGCATGTCAAACGTCACTCCGAGGGTGTGAAGAGAGGGGTCTACCCCTCCTTAACTGTAGTAGCACGCGCTAGTAGAACCGGTTTTCGCTTTGTTTTTCCCGTTTTCCGATTTGATCATCGCGGAGGGAGGGAAAATAGGGGAAAATTTTTCACGCCTGGTGAGTGCTGTTTGACACCCCTGCATTATACAAAGCAGCAAAAATGTTCCTTACGACCAATTAAGACGTTTGTGCTCGTAAACGAAGACCTGGAACTTCGTGAAATACAAAAGTTATGTACGTCATTACCTATTGATAGGCATCATGGACACAGTGCTCCTTTTGCTTAACACCTTATCATAACAAAAGCCAAATGCAGTTATTTACATGTGTGATAGATGTTGTGAAGGGTCAGGATCCGAGGATGAGGACTGTGTGCTGTAGGCACCAATGATAATACGTCCTGCAAGATTACCTTACCACTGCTGCAGAAGTAACTTACTCATTACAAATTTACCTGCCTACGAATGCTGCCATCTTTATCACTGTTAAAAATAGCTATGTTGTATTTCTTTCGGGCTTGTAGGCCGTGGTCTAGAAGGCATTGTAGATACCGACGTTTCGCCAAGTACTGCGCTTGGCATCTTCAGGGTAAGACCACGGCCTACAATCCCGAAACAAATAAACATTGCTAATAGTCAGGTCACCGACAGTGAAAGCCTAAGTTTATACGTTAAAAATAGTGTTCAGAAAAATGTGACTCTTTACTAAAACGTATTTTTACTTTCTCTAGTAGAAGTATTGTATTTCACCCAAAAAAGTTCGATTAGAGATTTCACCTGAAATATGTTTTGAGGCCCCCTGAATAAAAAAAGCATTTTTAAGAAAAGGTCAGTGTGCGCGCATGTACGTGTGTCTGTCAGTCTGTGGGCAGCATAACTCAAAAGCGAAAAGTCCACTAAAAACCAAACCAAAGTTCGTATTTCAGTTTGTCTTTCAAGGATGCAACACGAAGATCTTGAAGAAAGTTGCTCCACCCTAAATTATCCTTTACATGGAAACGCTCTAACGATTTTCATTAAAATGGCATATGTTTGAGATATTTTTATGACAACTGAAATGTGCATCTTGAATTTTCAGGCTGTAGCCTATGTAGTCCTATTTACGTTGCATAACTGGTAAACCGTAAGAGATAGACCAAATCTTACTGTACAAAAATTGTAGATCTTGCCAAAACACACAATTTATGTCTGAATAAATTTTTTTGTATAGTGAACCATTTCGGAGATATTCCTTGTTGTTTGTGTGAGTTTTGGATAACTTATACTTTTGTCAAATGGAACATCGTTATTCATTTCTTTATGTGTTAACCATGCAAATAGCGCGGAATCTCAAAGCTTTAAAAGACCTGACTATCGCTCAAAGCTTAGTGGATTGCCATATTCTCCTTGTACCGACAAGGAAATACGCAATAAGATAATTTCTGCAAATGTTTATCTGAACTAACATGAAGATATAGGAATAACAATTTGTAAGCATAGTTAGTACAAGACTAGAGAAAGTCATGTAAGTGTAGCATATCAGATTTTTCAGTTATGTGATTAGCGTAAAAGATTGTTTCCAAGAGTGTATCTTAGTTTAATATACTAAAACGTCACTTTTTGTGAAAATGTTGCGAAATTGCCTTTGCTTACCCTATAAGTTTTACGCTAAATGCACAACCTTATTATAAAGTAATAGAAACTGAAAATATATTCATGAAAGTGACATACAGGTTAAATAAAGATTAAATGAGTAATTATTTTAAGTAAATACAGCACTCCGGGAATCCTTCCTGCACCAAAACGGCTAACAAGGTATAGTGAGGACCCTTTTGACTTCCACACTTGTGCAATAATGTTTGGAAAATGTATTCCTGAGTGTTGTACTATTCTTTCGCTGCAAATTTAGGTACTTCAGCCGTTAATATTTCCTCAATCCACTTTTGGATTACTTCATTGATTCTTGTTTGTTTGCCTTGTTTTTAACTTTGCCCGAAAAACAGAGAGTTTATAAAATGCAACAAATTGTGGGTTCTTTTAAATTTAATTTACACAAAAACCGTTGAACCTATTGAAATACGCCAAAGGATTTCGATTTTCTGTGAATATAGCCATAAATCAAGAACCTTCAGTCAATAATAATTAAGCCAGGTGATGGTAAATTTGTTTGATAAAAATATTTTTTCTATATAGCGTTTCACTCTTAGAAGACAGTATGGAGTTAAATGGGACATCTCTGTCTCTATCTAGCGCATACAAGTTGCCATTAGCCGCGTCCTTTTCTACCCTTGCGCTGTTGCCAGATTCCTAATAACATGGTATAAATATTCATTTGTTATAAATTTCAGGTTTGAACACATTATCCTATGCAGAATTTTTTTCTCTATCAGGTTATATCCTTTTCAGAGTCGTTATACATTTCTATAGGCCCAAATTTCTTCAGAAAACGTTTTTTTCAATAGAAGTCCGATATTTGCTGTTTCTACACTCATCACGCGCTAACTAACAAACTAACTGCTAGAATGCATCTATATTTTTTACTTAGGTAGAGTAGACCATCGTGCTACTACCTGCCTACTTTGAATTCTCTATGTTTACCCAGTTAAGTGTTATAATTTTTTAAATTAAATTTTTTTCGGAAAATTTGATATCTGTGCACTGCAAAAGTTACGCAGTGTGAAACTTTTTTGTTATTGAGTTTTCATCAGGGAACCAGCGAGAGCAAATGTTGAGGAAGGTTGGAGAAAGTTTTTAAAATAAACCAAAAGGCAGTAACCTCTTTCTTTTATTCAGTAAGGCAAACAAAAGGTATTCATCTATTCAGCGCCAGGCCTGACACAGAAGATAGTATAAGCAGCAGCACTAACATTAGTTCGAAAGAAGCCGTGTGTGTAACTGTGAGCTGTTATTGCGTTATTTGTTTAATATTTTTGTAAATATTTGTAGTTATGGAGGGGGAAGCTAGGAAGAGACGATATGTCGGTAAATTAAGAAGTAAGGAACGCCAAATAATAATGAATGTGTTCGATTATTTTTGAAGCAAAATGCGTGTAAGGCAGTAAAAGAAACAGCTAAGGCTGTTGAGTGTTCAGAAGCAGTAGTGTATAGGATTAAAAAGGATGTAATGAAAGGACCTCTAAGAACGCCATCGAAAAAGAAAGCAAAAAGGGTGGGACTACACAAAACGCTAGGTTAACGCAATATGATTGAATAGTGCAAGGTGGAGTGCGGCGAATTGTTCATTCTTTACAGTTTGCAAATATTCCACCCACGCTGAATATAATTTTGTCACTATTCAACAGTGATGAGACACAACCAAATTTCTCAAGGGCCACTCTTAGTCGGTTCTTACATGATTTGGGGTCCGAATATGAAAGAAGGGGTAAGAAGTGCATATTAATAGAAAGAGACGATACCATCAGATGGCGACATAAATATCTAAAATACGTAAAAAGGTTTAGGGACCAGGGGAAATCAATTGTTTATACAGACGAGTCATTTATAAATTTAGGTCATACAGTAACAAAGGCATGGAGGGATACCAAAGTTAAAAGTGCCCATCTCGTCAAGCAGCAATTGAAGGACTAAGTGCAGGACTCCGGCCACCTCGAGTCGCTCGCGGAGAAAGATTCGCAACTAGTACATGTTGCAACACTGCGCTCCATTTAACGTGTACTGTCTTCTAAGGGTGAAACGCGCTTTAGAAAACCATAAACTTTTCAACATTTTGGTATTAGACTTTCTTGTTATTCACAACATGAGAAATTTGCTGTTAAAGTCTAGCGGATCATTTCGCTTCCATCCTGTATATATAAGCAAAGGTGTCATTTTCTGACATAGCTTTTACCTGGCACTTGCAGCCAAAATCTACGCCAGATGGATGGTGATGTGAACTTGCAAAGTGTAGTAAAAGTATTCCTGGAAATATAGTGTGCCGAAGGTTCATTCCGGCATAATTATAATAAAGAAAGAGGGAGCACGATTAGAATACGCACCTACAGTTTTGTATAATTGCTGTTGGCACTTAGGCCCGTCTGTGGGGCGATATTCGTGCGCAAAACTTAGCAACGGATTCCACACGGCACCACGCATTTTATATCTCCAGGGATAGAAAAACACGTGCTCTGATGCATTTGGAAATAATATCGAATGATTGATGCAAAGTGCCCTATCAATAAACCATTGTCATATATCCCGACGTATGTTTACTAGCTCACCTAAAAAAAATCAGGGCAACTTACTTTTTGATCTATCCTCGTACGATAGTGCTCCAGTTTATGAACAACAAACAAATGCTGGCAAACACCCAAACCGCCTGGTGAGGAGAAGAGCCGCGGGTGGCCGATGATCCTGTGGTAGCCCGTATTCACTGTTGCCAAATATCTGCAGTACCACAATGTCTTTCCCGCAAGTGGTGATTATTACATGGATTTAATTTATCATTTCGTATTTCTCACCAAATGGCACTAAAGTTGTCACTCGGTGCTTTACGCACTTTCTAACTCTGTGTGTATTTAAGCCAAGAGCTCGAGCTGAATAAAAAAAAAAAAAAAAAGATGTATTGGTTCACGATTAGTAAACAGTTTTAGCATGTAATAGTAACATTTAGAGCAGGGTTGATCAACCGCAGGCAAGTTAGGGGAGGTTTGGAACAACCTCCTTACACCCGCTTGCACAGAATGATGCATTTGTCAGTGGTTACTGAATTCCAGTGGCGGCACATTCTTACGTACAAGAAATCAAAGGCCTACACATTCATATTCTACTCCTGAGTAACCCACGATGTTTCTGAGGATACTTTTTTGCACAATTTACGTTTCAGAAGATGTTCAATATTTGGTGCAAAAGATGCACAGTCTGAAAAGAAAGCAAGGAGCTTTCACTTATCTTACTGCGAAACTAATTTATAATGTAGAACTTCATTTTTTAAAATGCTTGTTCGCAGATATAAGCGGAGTCAAAGACTGCCATTAAACTAGATGCAAACAAACGTAATTTCGGATATTCACAATAGGGCAGAGACCTAAATAATTACCATCCATCTTTCCCAGAACATTTTACAGTCGTGGAATTCTGCAATGCAAGTAGTTTTGTATTTTACAGCTCGTACTAGCCTCACTACAGGGAAACTTCAAAATTTAAAATAATTGGATTTTGGTTTCAAATGTTTTAGGTCTTCAAATTATGAAGAGGATATGTCGTACAATTGCTTCAAAGGTTCGTTGTATTTTTACATGAGAATAACATCATGAACCCGGAATGTAAGCAAGGGAAATATAAATATAAATATAATATATATATATATATATATATATATATATATATATATATATATATATATATATATATATATGGTATAAATATGCAACTACCAGCCTTACAAATCAAGCACTTAACTTTATCGTTTTTATCTCGAAAAAAAAACTATTCATCCTCCTATTGAGTTGTATACACTACTATACATACTCCACGACATCCGCCTCTGACCAGCAGGTCTGCTTGCCTTGGCCAGTGGTGTGGGGAAAATAACATGTGTAAGGGAAACGAGCGTTCTTGATGATCCAACATTTTGCTGGATTAAAAAAGTAAATAGTTTGTATGTACACAGATTATTTATTTATTTTTTGTAATACAAATACATGTAATACACGATAACTTTAGAGGTTTGTTAAAACCTCTTATATTGCTCTACATGTCTCTTCACATCATTTCTGTTAAACTAAACAGAGCATTACATCTACATTATTATTTAATTCGGAAGACATTCCACGTCATTTGATTAATAGCTCAGAAAAACCACAGAACAAACGCACAATCCATGAGTTACGGCAACAACGTTTAGGGCACTAAACAAGGAAGAGGGTTCTTTGTGAAATGTTTCCCATAAGCATTCAGTTTGCTGCCAATGGGAAAAATAAAAATCCACATTGTATGTTGCATGAAACCGTATTGTCATTAATATGACACGTTCACACTGTGAGTTCTTTTCTGTTAATTACTGTGCTTTAAATATTACCATGGATTCCTACTTGGCACAATCAGTTGCATTTCTTTTTTAATTTCTCTTTCCGTTTTGACTCTCTCTCTTGCTCTTGCTTACCCGATGATGATGAGATTGATGATGCTCATCGCAACCATGGTCTTCTTGAATGTTTCATCTTCAAGGAAATTTTGTATTTCCATTTTGATTGTGAAAATCCTCTGTCTCGCTTCTTGTTGTTTTGTAGTATTAAAGATACGATTAAGATAATCAGGCACTCACATTTTATGTGAAGCACCTATTCCTATGCATTTCATCAATAAAGATGTTCATGAAATATAAATTAAATGTTTCTTGTTGATATGAAGACTCTCTCTCTCTCGAGCTTATAACCAGCTGAAGAATTGATTAGAACTAACTTTTCGAAGATTTTCATCGTTATCTTCGCCTTCTTCGCCAGAGGACTGGCGCACCTTGACGCTGATGCGGGATTACCGCCTCGTAGTCCCGTTCCACTATCCTAAGCGGAATGCTGCTTTTCAGGTGTCTTCCGTGCCGTGCTGCTTTGCATGGGCCTTAATTTCTGGGTATGCGAGGATATTTTCACATAAAAGCCAGAACTCTTGTTCAAACACTTTTATTCACAATCAAGTAATGTTTTAGATTTGGCGATCGCTATTCGAATTGTTACGTCGTTAATGTGTCTTTACTAAGACCGAAGATTGTTACTGTAAAATGTAATGTGTTCTGTGACTGATCTGCTCGCTCGCGGTCCGGCAGGCAAGTGTGTTTGACTGCGCGACTGACGGTAATAAGTCACCTTCGCTAATTTCCCTCATTTTCCCCTTAAAAACCCGAGCATCATGACGCTACCAATGCCTTTCACTTCTTAATTACCTCTACATTGGCAACGGGATTTCGCCGAAGCGTACGTGATCATCCCTTATTTTTCTGTTCAGCACACCTGCACTAAGCTATTTCCAGGAAAACAGCTTACAGAGTTTTAGTCTGATTACCTGGCGCTTGCCACTAATGATTTGTCTGTAACATTATGTCCCTTCTGACAATTTTAACCGTGAACAATATTTCCAGGTCTGTACTTCTTATATATGCGATGATCTAATATTTCCCTATTATTTAATTCTGCCATATGAAGCAGTATTATTTCCATATCGATGGCGTTCGCAATTTCGGCTTCAACGCTTTTTCAGAGTCAAGAAAGTTGCGAGTCAATGGGCGTCCTGCTCTCCATGTCTTTTCATACATCAACACTGCAATTAACCCATTGAGCCTGTCATTTATTTATTTCTTTGTCTCTATGTATGGGTAGTAAGTAGAGGAAGTAATGTATTGCACCCAAAAATTCTATGTCGAGATTTCACCGCAAATATATGTTTTGAGGCTCCCCTGAATCCAAAGAAAATGCATTTTTAGAAAAAGGCCCGTGTGTGTGTGTGTGTGTGTGTGTGTGTGTGTGTGTGTGTGTGTGTGTGTGTGTGTGTGTGTGTCATTCTTTGGACAGCATAACTCAAAAACGAAAAGTCGGTTAAAAGCTAAAACTGCTATTTAAGTTCAATATCCTTCATTGATGTGACACAAAGATTTAGAAGAAAATGCCTTCACCCTAAGCTACCGTATATGCGGAAATTGTTTCCAAAATTTTGATTATCTTGAAAATGGCTCTAACGATTTTGATTAAAATAGCACATATTTAACATATTTTATGACAAATGAAATGTATATTTTGAATCTTTGGCTATAACCTATGTGGTCCTGGTTACTCTGGAGAACTTCTGCATAACTGGTAAACCGTAAGAGACAGACCAAATCTTATGATACAAAAATGTGGATCTTGCTAAAACACACACTTTATGTCCAAAGAAATTGTTTATAGAGTGAACTATTTCGAAGATATTCCTTGGTATTTCTGTGAGTTTTGGAAAACTTAAAACTTTCGTCAAATAGAAAATCGTAATTCATTTTTTGATATTTTAACCATCAAAAGAGAACGGAATCTCAAAACTTCAAAATATATGACTATCGATCAAAGTCTACTGTATTCCCACGATCCCCTTGTACCTATAAGAAAATAACATAATTTCTGAACATGTATATTTAAACTAACACGAAGATAAAGGAATAGTAGTTTGTATGAATGGTTAGTACAAAAGCAGAGAAAGTCATGCGGATGCAAGACATCAAATGCTGTTTTAATAATCGTTTCTGGCCAATTACAGACCAGGTTAAGCAATCCACTGGATTTATATTCACTTGTTCTTTTCTTTTTCTTTTCTATCTTTCCAAAATTTCTTCATCCTGTCACTGTGATTTGTTCTTCTTTCTTCTGTCCAAACTGCAGTTCTTTTCTTTTTTCAACTGGAAATCTTGGAAATTTTGTTTAGTTTTATTGTATTTATTTTTTTTAGCTTAGTCTCTCCCTTCCGTCTGGGTTATTATTTTTTTTCGGGAATATTAAACAGAAACAATTATTTACTTTGCATTACAAATCTATTATACACCTTTCATACTAAAATTATATACATACTTACACATACATATTACATTTTAAGTACTTCAGTAGTCCATATTTACATGATAGGCCTCAAAACATTACATGCTTGGTCATTCGTTCTCACTGATGCAGCATTCTGTACATTTTCTTCTTCCTTTTTACTATGGTCAGCGCTGTCGGAACTGGACTCGCTAGGTTTGAAATTAAATTTTTCATAGTCACTCTCAATAAGTTTATGGTTACCTTTTCGTGATTTCACACACATATATTTGAAGCAGTTATTTGTAATATCATTGAATATAATTTGTAAATTTTGCTAAAAAAACAAAAACAACAGTAGTCCAGTGGAAAGAGTAAACAAAATTCATGCATTTTATGTTCATTTATGCATTGTAAAATTTAATTATTAGCGCACTGTTGTTTAAATCCACATTTGAGTAATTAATTTTGCCTTAATCAATTAATTGTTTTAAAATGAGTGTACCAGAGTTGTTCCCGTTGCTATATAAGGCCAATTGATTCCACAATAAAATTGTGATAACATAAACAGGTGTAAGTTAGAGGTGAAAATTCAAGCATTAATGTCGGTATATGTTTGTATACATGTCATTCATATGAATATATTATTTCTTCCATGTGAAAGCCAAGGCAAAATAAACACCATGACAACTGAATTATAGAAATCAAATTGCAATGAGCTTCGGTACATTATGTGGTTTGAATGCTAGTACCAAAAAGACCAACAGTTTACTATTAAATGGAACTGTGATATAGAAAGTTATTCCTTGTTTGTAACTGCCATATTAATTTAATAATGAAGAGAATGTGTATGTGAAGGGGAAATTAAAAAAACAAAAGCTATGTCATAGTTCTCTTGTACGCTACTGTCACTCCTAGCCCTTGCACACTACACTTTTTGCTAAAGTATTTTACAGTTTATGCTAACGTGTTCTAATTTATTCACCAAATACACCGTGTTTTTCACAAATGGGTAGCAATAACTTAATTGCTTCCTGGAAATGTTTCCCTTTATAGATATTGGTTCCGCTGTATTGTCCTTCAGTGATTAGGTCATCCAGATCTACTCCGTCTTCGGATACAACAATGGGCATCACTACGCACGCTGCAACCAGACCATGAGCTATTCTCTTGTTAAAATCTTCTTTCAGTTTTTGCAAAGTTATGGTCTTTGGACTGTACCCGAATGATTCCAGCAAATCGACCAGGGTTTCGTGGTACACCTAGATAAACAGAAAAATATAATGTATATAGTAGTCACATGACTTTCTGTATCAGTACAGACAATGTTAATACATATTCAATATACTATTCATATGAAAGCACATTTTTTCTATGTGCTACCTGTTTAATACTAATACTAATACTAATAATAATAATAATAATAATAATAATAATAATAATAATAATAATAATAATAATAATAATAATTATGATAATTATAATGATGATGATAATTATAATGATGATGATAATTATAATGATGATGATGATAATAATAAGAAGAGGAGGAAGAAGAAGAGGAAGAAGAAGATGATGAAGAAGATTTGTTGTTGTTGTGGTGTTTAACGCCCGCTTTTGCTACTACGGCACCGCAGGCGGTGACACTGATGATACATGAAGATGGAGCACCGGTGGAATGAGATGGCGGGGGAAACTGGAGTACCCGGAGAAAACCCGCCCTGACGCCGCTTCGTCCACCACGAATACCACATGCGGGTCCCTGGGATCGAACCCGGGCCGCCTAGGTGGTAGGCGAGCGCGCTAACCGCTCGGCCACGGCGCCGCCATGAAGAAGATGAAGACTAGAGATAACGGATGTTATATCACTTGCTGGTCGCAGATGACAAGGTGACAATTGCACATCATGCAGATGACGCTAATTATTTTAACCAATTAGATTTATAAATTTATCCTTTTATTACTCCTTGTTCCAGTGTAGCTGCAATCGTCGCATTGATATTTCTTCCCACACTCAGAAGGGTGGTATTGAAGTGATAAATCGGAGGATACGCTTTTTAAAAAACCTGAAAATGTGCTAACACCTTAAACTTTATATGGTGCGATACTTTCAAATATACCTATTAATAACACGGATTGAATAATTGGCTCTTGATGCATTCATGTTCTATATATTTGAGCATTGTTAATAAAATTTCTTTTCTCAATGGATTTTTCACAATGTATTTCAATACATCCTATTACTTTCCTTATCATATTTTGCATGTTATTTCGTGATTTGTTGAACGTTTTAGCCATAAAGCTATCCTTTCTTAATTCATACATAATTAAATAATGTAATATATTTTCTCTTTTGGACAAATTCGTAACATTTGGTATACAAACAGGGTTTATAAGAAAATGTGTGTCTATACTATATGTGCATATGGAGTCTAACTCACCAAAATAAGAGAAAACCATTTTTGTAAAGTAGTTATATAAGTTGTCTTTGCTTTGACTTGAGAGAGGTCTACATGAAAGTTATATCAATTATAGCTTAGTATATTATCCATTAATATATTATCCATTAATTAATTCTTTAAAAGTTTTCATTTCCTAATAGTAGCACTATTAGTTGGCACAAGTACTTTCACGTTTTTTGCTAGATAATATTAAATGATTGGTGCTCTATGACCTAAATTCAAGTCCTGGAAAATTGCATACGGAATATTCATCTTAAAGAGCAATGCCTAACCTTCTTCTGCCCTGGGACTGAAATTTGAATTTTCTATACTTTTATAGGCATGAAATTGTTACTTTGTTGACTTAAGAGTGAAGCACAGAAAGTTCCAGCACAATGTGTTTTATGGTTTTAATGGAAATCCTTAATCCAGAATATCGCAAAATTCAAAATACTGAAATATCACAACAGTTTTATTATTTTATAAACTATAATTGCCAACAAACACCACCAATCTCTAGCAGGAAGAAAAGCCAATTACTTTTAAAGGAATTAATTTCCTTGTTTTTATGCATATTGAAAATAAGTTTTAAACCTTTTTGTGCATTTAATTTTTTAAAGCTAAACAAATTTTCAGATTTTGAAACCAAAGTCTGCAGTTTGCCATATAAATGGAGCACATGCGGGTAAAATTCTAGGGGTATAGCATAAATTTTGAATACATGTGGAGTAAATAGTGTATTACAAAATGTAAAGTCGAGAAAAATCAATTTTTCTACAGTCATGCATCATGATTCTGATACATCCTGAGTCAGATTACCTCTTTAGCCTAAAACTGCCCTACCACATGGGTCGTACCTTCTCTCCTTCGTATAGTAGTGTCTCGTCAGATTCATAGCATAACCAGTTCTTTCACTGAATTTAATGTTTTCGAGCCCTTTCTGCCCATATTTTGTTCAAACACTGCCGAAAATTTAAGCATAAAAGGGACATTTAAATGTGGTGCACATGACATTTAAACCTTTAAAAATGGTGGGATCTAAAAAAACTTCACTGCCAACCGATGACTGCTTCGGGGAGCATTTTCACGCATAAACCTAAAAATCGTCAATTTGATAACTGTTCGATCACTTTTCGTCCCTTGTGCGCCAATGATGCCACGTTGACGTTCTCCCCAGCTTCTTCGCTTTATACATGTATCATTTCCCATTCACTCATTCGGGTAGCTAGGCATTAGAGAGCTTTGTTTTCGAGTACCACCAATGCGTTACAGCTCGATAAAATTAGGTAGAGGTAAAGCACCCTCCTCTCCTTTGCATAAGTTTGGGCATTACTGGTCTTCAGAAAACAGACAAAAAAACTAACAAATATAATTGCAATTACCTGAATAAGTTTATCGATGTGATGCAGCCGCACTTCCAGATTGGGGCTGGTGTTGAGGAAGTACAACAAATCCATAGTTGGAGACGTAAAATGGGCAAGCTGATAATCAATTAACCTCATGCCCCTGAGCTTATCACCGTCATATCGAAACATCATATTGTTCACCCAAAGGTCACCGTGTGTTAAGACGTTGAAGGCACCATCTTCACGTCGAGCGGCATTATCGAGTTGTTCCATAATGTGATCTGCAAACTTTAGCAGTTTCTTTGAGTACCTCTCTCCGTATTCTGGCCATGTTTCTACTTCCTTAGCCACGCCACGGACGGAATCTGCAATAAAAGGGGGTTGCCTATGTGTGAAACTTCTAAAATCCACAATTTTCATTCTGATTGCTTTGTAATTGTAATGCACTAATTAACCTTGCTAAATGTAATTTAGCGTCTTTTAAAAACAGTAAAACAGTGTTGGGGAATGATTTAAAATAGCTTGGGAGCAAGTCTGATTAAAGGTGTTTGTTTCATACTATCATGAATATTATATTTTCATAGTTACATTGGTCTCCAGGTTACAAAGCAATAAAATAAACTTTATGCAGTACTGAAATAACATTTAGAAGTTTTGTGTATGCATAACCGTAAGACAAAGCACGGGAGTAGATGATGGTGACTTCACAATATTACATGACGTATTGCCTTTTTAAATTATTTTAATCCTATTGATTATACAATATGTGACGCAATACATAGATACATAATTTTGTAGGGAAACTTTGAGGAATGTTTTGCAATAACCACAACTATTTTAACTTTCAGTGATGAGGCATTAACATAAAGTGGTTTATGGATTATTGCACCTTGACATTGTTCAGCTGGTCATTCAGGAACTATCCATCTTTGCAGGTATGAAGATAATGATATATATATATATATATATATATATTACTTTCTCTACTTCGTATAGCAAGTAGCGGAAGTATTGTCTTACACCCAAAAATTCGATGTCGAGATTTCACAGGAAATACATGTTTTGAGACCTCCTGAATCTAAAAAATACTTTTTAGAAAAAAGTTCCGTTCGTCCATCTGTGTGTATGTATGTGCATGTGAGTCTGTGTGTCTGTGTGTATTTCTTTACGTCTGTGAACACCATAAAATAAAAAAAAAAAAAAAAAAAAAAAAAAAAAAAAACGATTATAAAACAAAGATATTTAGTATCCTTCAAGGATGCGACACGAATATTTTTAAAAAAAAATCCTGTAACCTAATCTACTCTTTACATGGAAGGTTTTTCGGAAAGTTTGGTTTTCTCAAAAATGACTAACATTTTTCATTAAAATGCCGTATGTTTAAAGATATTTTATGGTAAATGAAATGTGTATTTTGAATTTTCTATCTACAGTCCCTGTACTCCTTTTACTCTTATGACTTCAGCATAACTTGTAAACCGTAAGAGGTAGGCCAAACCTTACTGTACAAAAACATAGATCTCCTTATAACACACAATTTATGTTCAAATGAATCTTTTTCTTTTTTGTGAAGCGAACCATTTAGAGATATTCCTTGTTAATCGTGCGAGTTTTTCAGTACTCATACTTTCCTCATATGGAAGGTCATTATTCACTTTTTTAGCTCTTGACTGTGCAAAAAGAAAGGAATTTCAGAGCCTTTTTATAGCGAGCAGCTTTAAAACTTGCACCTACGGCAAAATTAGTGATAATTTCTGCAAAATGTTATGTCAACATGAAAAATATCGAGAAATAATCGTTCTTAAGAATAGTTAGTACAAGAGTAGAGAAAGCCACATCAGTGCAATATATCAGATGCTTTTTATATTTTATATTCTTAACGGCACTGTCGTTGCCAGAAAACTATGAGTATCACCGGTGCCGCAATTTCGTCCTGCAGGGCTTATCAGCAAATCTGCCATGGGATCCTCGCTTTTAAGCACCTTCAAACACATTTAAAACGGTCGGTCTAGGCCGGGTTTGAACCGAGGATAGCAGACCAGCTACTAACAAACCGAGCCACACAGATCAACAAGAACAACCAGAGCCAATTTCTGTACAGAAATAGAAATTATAGTTCACTATAATTGTTTATCGCCCATTTTCAGTACGATACAATATGCCATTTTGTAATTATGTTTTGCTATTCATACAATGTTAATTTCTAAAATAATAGAACTAAAACCCAAGTTCAAAAGCACAACAAATTTGTTTTAAAAGTTATCTACGTTGAAGCAGGCTCAACTCAGTGAAAAACACGTGTTTCAAATTTCATATCTCTGGAAACTTGCCTAACCGAGGAAATCTGAAACTGAAAAAAGTCACTATAAAATTTTAACATTCCACCAGAGGGAAAACAAACATTAGAATGATGCATGGTCATAGAACTTTGGATGTATAGTTATAATGTTGTAAAGGATTCTTTATGGAGAAAAAATACATATTCACCAAAATTCAACAGTTTCTCCCTGTAATTGGTTAGCTTTTCGCCAAAATTTTCTGAGCCAAGGAAGGCTAATTTTCATCTAAAATAATCAACTATGTACTATCATTTGCATAACATAACATTATAAATTCCTCAAAGTTCTAAACGACAAAACTGTGAATATTATGCCTACATGAAAGAATATACACTATGATACAAATATTAATCACACATATTTTTAAGAAAGAGAAGAAAAGGAAATTGCGTGTTTTCGTTAAACCATAGCACATAATCGGTAGAGATTCTCTGGATGTTACAAATGAGCACGTGTCATTTAGTCTAGGAAAGAGATTCAAATACTCACTCGCAAATATTTTTTCTACCGCATCCATAATGGGACGCTCCAAGTAAATGCTTTCCATAAAAATATCCATGTACTCCGGCTCCCTTTCATGCAGTACAAAGGTAGCAGCATGAAACTTTGCCAGTGTTTTCATGGCCAGTCTACAATGCGCCAGATCCAGACCTTTACGTCTTTCTGCATTGGAAAATCCCGAGGCACTCAAATCTTCCAGCACCAGACATGTAGGATGTGTATAAAAGCATCGTGGTCCAAATTCCTCGATTTCACCTGTTGAATAAACGTCACTTATATCAAATTAAATTGAGACGTTTCATTGCCTGTTATGAAATACAGTAGAACTCGCATCAACCATAGAAATAGGGTCGACGGTTAACCAAATTTGATAGGTATTCCTTTGTTTCATATAAACAGTAGATTTAATAAGCAATTACACAAAAAACCTCACTAAACATGCTAGTACTTTGTTGCATTTCTGGCATATTTAGAGCCTTGTTTATGGCTTTAGGAACCTTAGGGAACTTCAGCAAAGGTGAAGTAAGGGGAAAGAGGCGTTACTACAAAGGAGGGACCGGGAAAGGGGTATGTATGTATGTTTCTCTTTGTTGCAAGGCACAAAACATATTCCTCCATTCTCTAAGGACCCGTTGTTTATGATTCCCCTAAATGGTGATATGTCACACGACTGTGATGCATAATACGATATTAAGATAGTGTTTTCTGTGCATCTTTTTGCTCTTGACATTAAATTATATTAATGCATTGCAAGTGCACACTAGTTTACTGAGCATTTCATAAAATAATAATAATAATAATAATAATAATAATAATAATAATAATAATAATAATAATAATAATAATAATAATAATAATAATAATAATAATAATAATAATAATAATAATAATAATAATAATAATAATAATAATAATAATAATAATAATAATAATAATAATAATAATAATAATAATAATAATAATAATAATAATAATAATAATAATAATAATAATAATAATAATAATAATAATAATAATAATAATAATAATAATAATAATAATAATAATAATAATAATAATAATAATAATAATAATAATAATAATAATAATAATAATAATAATAATAATAATAATAATAATAATAATAATAATAATAATAATAATAATCATCATCATCATAATCATCATAATCATAATCATAATAATAATCATGATGATGATGATGATGATGATGATGATGATGAACAACATGAACAAGAAGATGGGGAGCAGGAAGGAAGGGGGGAAAGAGAAGAAGAAGAAATATATATGTATATTAAAGATAAATACATTAGGTGAAGGCGACATATTTTCAGCACTTACCCAAAACAGCTTCTGCAAGAATTGCTGTCAGTTTCGGTAGTATAACAGTGTACATTTTAATTTCACGAGCAAATGCTGTAGAGTCTCTAATTAGTTTCGCTGTTTCTCCTTCAGTAAGGACTATTTTTGTGATGAAGGAATATTGAGTTGGTGGACTTCCTTCCAGTTCAACTGTTACTCTATGCAACTTGCTGGTATAGTTGTCTCCTTTTCCGCATGCTTCTCTTATGTGTAGTTTCTTAATTTTGAGTGAAGCATCGGTATATCCTTTCTGCAGTGCTTTCTCAAAGAAGAGCTTATCCAACAACGGTGGAGTTAAGGATGACCCCGTTTCCTCTTCAGGAAGAGCCACTGGTGCCATAACTGCAAGAAGAATATAGAAAAAGCTTTCAGTAATATTTGTATGCGTTTTAATGAAGATTTTAAAATGCAATTTAGTAGAAGTTCTGTTGACTGTTTTACTTAGCTTAAAACGACTGAAAAGTGACGAAAAATTATATAGTAATTTACGATTTGTAGGTTTATGCAATGTTGCTCAAACCTTCAGCCTTCGGTTAGCAGTGAAATTTTGTAGATTGTGCCGTTTTTAAAAGTCTCGACCCAAAGCGATATTTTGTGCCTATGCCCCCAATGAGAGGGTGGATGAGGCAAATGGATCCTAAGGGTGGCCGGAACATTGCTACAATAGAGCAGGTGGCGGGGTCTCTATATTTTCCTAGATAGAAGCACCCCTGGCTTAGCTCCCCTCCACCCCTCGGGCTTGTACCATCCCTTGGGGGTCCCAGAAAGCAGTGGCTCGCCTTCCAATCCAGAGATTTCCATACCGCGTTTGTTCCGCTTGCCGTGCAGCTGCCGCGACGCTCGCCGACGCTTCCAACCCTAAAAGAAACCTAACGGGATGATGAGTGAAATGATTAATATAACGAAATGGAGAAACAAAAAATTTGGAGGATACGGAAATCCTTCCCAGCTTAGCGACCCGGGGAAACCCTCCGAAAAAAACCCATGTGTAAGAAAGGTCGGCCATGGGAATCGAACCTGTGACTTCCCAAATGTGGACCACAGATTTTACCGTCTGAGCCATACCACTCGGTTAGTGTTAATGATGATCATCTATATTGTATCTTTCTTTGTGACAATATGCATTAAAGCAAAAATGTTCTCCCCTAATTGATGGTTACTGTAATATTACGACCCATATAATTGGTAATCACTAACTACGTATAACTATAGTAACTACATATAAACTTTCATTAACTTTTCTATAAGTATATTAACCGTTGCACCTTAGACTGCTTGTAACATTTTTTCTGGCGAACGGTGAAAGTCACCCTCTTCGTTCATTTTACTTTAAATTCAAGTATGAAAGTAGCATCCCAAATTGCAGTATATAACATAATGAAGAATGTCATTTTTTTTATCAAAATCCCACATTATCCATGCCTCAAATAAATCGTTTCCGCAATAAATAAATTTAATTAACAAGTACATGCAATATACTAATACTCTTGATATAGACAAAAATATTGTACACAACGCATCACAAAATTAGTTAGTTTTATAACTGGTAGTCTAAATATCTATTTTCTGTTTAAATCTGCACTCGGTCTATCATTACTAAAGAATGAAACATTTGAGAATCGAAAAAACAAATCTGAAGATTCATAGTATACAGGATGGAAGTGAAATGATCCGCCAGACTTTAACAGCGAATTTCTCGTGTTGTGAATAAGAAAGTCTAATACCAAAATGTTGAAAAGTTTATAGTTTAATAGAATAAAATATTTTACCCAAAAAATATATGATCACCTGACTGAATTATTATTGATTGAAGGTTCTTGATTTATAGCTATATTCATACAAAATTGAATAAACGACAAGTTTTTTCTTTTGGCGTATTTCAATAGATTCAACGGTTTTTGTGTGAATTAAATTTAAAAGAACCCACAAATAGTTATCTTTTGTTGCAATAAATTGTGGCTTTTTAAAATTTAATTTACACAAAAGCCGTTGAATCTATTGAAATACGCCAAAGGAAAAAGTTGTTTATTCAATTTTCTATGAATGTAGCCATAAATTAAGAACCTTCATTCAATAATAATTCAGCCAGGTGATCATAAATTTTTTTGATAAAAATATTTTTTCTAGAAAACTAAACTCTTCAACGTTTTGGTATTAGACTTTCTTGTTATTGACAACATGAGAAATTCGCTGTTAAAAGCCTGGCGGATCATTTAACTTCCACCTGAACTGCAGTGCAATTCATTTTAATGTATTCATGTCCATTGTGCTTTAATTTTCATAGTCATGAACGTATATAGGTGTTGCAGGACATTGTCTTCCGCTATTAAATAAAACAGTTTCTACCAATAACTTCAGTAGCATTGCTCAGCGGAGGTATTGGGTTTATGAAATGTGTGATTCAATTACGATATAACATTATGTAAATTTGAAAAAGTTTCTTCGTATTGCGGTGGTACTCGTGATTATACAGAATAAACACAGCACCATAAAATTAATGAAATGATCTGTGCTCTTACCTGGTGCAAAGTTGCTTTCTGTTTCTCAACTGCGATTCGGACTGATAGAACCCTCGGTGTTTTTATGTCTGTGGAATGCATCATTATACCTGTTGCGTATCTTCTTTAAAAGCATGTTTTAGTGAGTCCCTTGATCACAGGGATTAGCATTTCCGCAAACGAACTACAATAGCGTGGAAAAAGTTGTGTAATGATTGTCAAGGTCAAAGGAATAGTAGTCTTTTCACGGAATGACGCAGCTGTTATTGAAGTTGATATAGATATATACGTAAATAACACAACACACTGGTTTGTGCAACTATATAAAGGCTTTTGAGGACATGCTTTTGATTAAAGCAAATGCAGATAAGCGCGGTTTAAACTTTGATGTTGCTTTGTAAATGAAGTATTAGATGTAACAAACTCCCCATAGAAGTTAATTTTATCATCAGCGACATCACTAATATTGAAACTGTCAAATGCATTATACTTCATTAGAGAACCTATGCCTTTGTGAATTGTGTTATTTATTTGTGAAATATTATTTGCTACTTGAAGATAAAAAAGGGAATGAATTTGCTAATGATTAATTCTGAAGTACAGTATCTCACAAAAGAGTGCACACTCAAGTTATAGAATAATGAACAATCTATGTAGCTACATATCTACAGGGAATCTGTAGTTTTAATAATTACAATAGTTGCAAATCAAATCTTCATAAATAATAACGTGACAAAGGGGAAAAATGACTAGTTACTTTTCTAACCTTTTTTTCCCTTCTATGTATACTTTTGCACAAAAACACAGTTTTCTTGTACTGATGTTAACACAATCTGCAGTCTCTCATGATATTGCAACTTACAATTGTTCTCTTCCTGTCGCCTTGACTCAGTCCTTCCACTGCCTCTCTTCACTTTCACTCTCTCTCTCTCTCTCATCCACTAACTTCGACAGCACAATCACTCGACTACGTTGAAACTTCATGACGCACATTTGTCTCACTGACACACTTACTGACTCGTGTCTGTAACTGTAATTCTCTTTCCTCGCCTCCTTATATAGTGGGGATAACGTCACACGGAGCTTTTGCAAACTTTTTCAAACATGCCGGCGATGACGCTCTGGAGAAAACCCCACTTTGGGTCTGCTGCTCAATTGTTGTCAATTATGTATACACAAACATTCGCGTGAGGTAGCCTGACCTTGGGCAACTTTGTTTGCTCGCCGGCCTGGTATGTGGTAGACCGTCCTTTATTTTGCGCCGCGCCCGGTGTCTCAATAACACTGAACACTTGAAAGTATTTTTAAGGGAACACCTATACCAACTAAGGATACCCAAATATATGTGTGTATGTACATGAGAAAATAAAATATGAAACAAAAGTACTGAGCATTGGCATAATATGCATTATTGAGCATCTGAAAATGCCAGATGAATGAGAACTGTGCCTTTTTAGCACGTTGGTGTGGAATTCTTGATAATCCAATCCCAATCTGCCGATGATTTGAGATTTTCAAATGCACAATAATGCGTATTAGGTCTATTAACTTGTTCTTTCGTTTGATACTTTATTTTCTCCCTCATTGTTTTCAATGAAAGCAATTCATTTTAGAAAGAAAACGATGTTTTGCTAAAAGTCTCTTAGTTTATTGTAGGGAACCAGAATATACAAAAATAATTACCCTAGTTTCATTTAAAATTCTGAGGTTGAGCTCCATGAAGATATTTTCCATATCATAATTTGGAAGGCACCTTGCTTCTATACGATTTTTAATTCTTGGCATTTGCTTTTCTCACTTTCTTTAGACTTAAGACCTTAGTGGATTAGCTTGTATATGTCTAAATGTTAATTAGCACAACACTGTTGCTTCAGTATATTTCACGTTTAAACATCTCATTAAAAGTATAATTTATTAAATGTTATACTAGCAGCATTTTGCACAAAAGTTGTTTTGCTACAAAGACTAGCGTACTTGTCGCACGATATGCTTGACACGCTCATGATCATTAAGTGCGCTAAACGATATGAGTTCTGAAAAGTCGTGAGTTCCTCTAATTATTATGTCATAAGAATCTCATGAAAGTTGAGATGTTAAAACAATTATCTTCATGCACGTAGTGGGAGCTGAGAGGGCAATACACCGTTTATCGTGGAGAGCCTCATTATTATTTATTGCTCCTTCCCTTCTCGATCGTCTGCTCTTGGCATTTGGCCTCCTCGATATTATTTGCATGCACTGGAAGTAGTGGTTTGTGGGGAGGAGACCTGGAATGTTGCTGCGATTACCTGATTAAGGCTGGAAAACCAACAACGTTAAGTGAGCTCAGACTTAAATCCAGGAAAGCATTACTCAGCATTCCCACCTCTTTGCACGCAGGTTGTCCATGATGGTATGTTTGTTAATGTATGTATAGCTGGTGGTTTTATGAGACAGCATACACAAGACCTTAGGTCTTGGGAAATGTCCCACACATCTAGCATATCTGCATTACAAATGATAGTCATTGCATCTGCTTGCAATCCAAAACCGACGAGGGAAACTAAGGAATGTAACAACTAAATTAATTCAAATTAGTGAATTGCCCAAGCTTTATTTAAACATTGCAATTAGAAGTAGAATTATAAAACAATATTCTGCCTCTCTATAAGCACAAAACAAAACAAAATAAGACGGTTATTCGACCTCACCCAATAATGCAAACTAAAGATTATAAAAACGTCTCCGTGCCCCCTATCAACTATTCTTTGAGTGGAAAGTGCTTTGATTTGTTATAAAACTTTGATTAAAGTGCTATGTTCAAGATACTCGTACATGGCAAATAGGCTTTAGTTCTATTTTTTGGTAACACTATGCAAAGTGACGGGTTAAATAATATGTTAAAATACTCTTCAACAGATCTGAAAGTACGGTTTCTAAGTTTACTAAATAAGTGCTGGTTAATGAAAGATAAACCCAAAAATAGAAAATTTTAAAAAGTATACTAATATTCAAAAAGTAGTTAGAACAAACTATTTACAAACAGAATACAACATTCCCACTTATATATGTCGGTCTGGATGGCTCAGTTGGTTAGACGCTGGCCTACTGATCCCAAGGTCGCGGGTTCAAACCCGGCCCAGACCGATGGTTTTTAAGTGTGCTTAAAAACGACAGCTCCATGCCAGTAGATTTACTGACATGTAAAAGAACTCCTGCGGGACAAAATTCCGGCACACCGGCGACGCTGATGTGATCCTGGCAATTGACAGCGTCGTTAAACAACAAAATAATTTTAATATAACCCACTTATATGGTACTTATAGATTTTGAAAAGCACTAGACAATGTTCATAGGAATGTATTATGGCAACTAATGGAGCAAAAAGGCATACCAAAATATCTGGTAACTATAATTAGAAATTTATATACCATTTCAGACGTAGTGCTACCGGCAAACGGCTCAGAATTAAATATACAATGTAGCAATTAAAACAAAATAGCCAAAATTACACCACGCAAAAGTAAAACGATGGCTCTTAAGAACCGTAAACAGTAAGAGCAAAAATATTAATACAAGATGGAATATTAGAACAATTAAACTGTTTAAATTATTTAGGTTGCAATGTCTCATACTTGCAAAATTATTATATAATATACAAAATTATTCAATTCAAGATATGCGATACTATAAAGCGAAAATAAAAAATAACAAGGAAAGAGACAAAAATAAAATTTTAAATCTTTACAACTGGAAGCAGCATGTGTATAGGGTGGATGAAAACCGCTATATGAATTTGATTAAAACCAAAGGGTTAAAGAAGCATTAGTACACCTAAGAGAAGATGCACAGGTCAGTGTAAAAGATGAGAAAACCGTGAAAGGTGGTGGTGGTGATGATCATGAAATAGAACCTTCGCCATCACATCGCAATAATTATATTCATAAATTAAGGATGAACTAATCTATTAAATAAACTGGAATGAAAGTTAGTTACTGAGCTAGGCCATTTTACGTGTAATGAATTAGTAGTTCCCAACCCACTAAGGAAATCCGGGTGAAGGAAGAATGTAAAAACAAACATGAACGCCGTTCGTTCATGGAATTTCAATCTGACGCATCCAGCAAACTATTGTTTCATTAACATGTGTGTTACTCACTGCTCAAGTGAGTAATTTCGTGACCACCAACCATGTCACAAAGTATCGCAAGTTTGTATCGTACTTGAAACATCCGGCTTCATGAACCTTATCGATAATCAATTGTTACGTCGCCTGACTCCTGAGTAGGTTTTTGGAATTTATAGCTTTTTTTATTTCCCTTTGTTAGCTTCTACACGCTACCATTTTAAACATGTGAATAACATCATCTAAGAATATATTTTGCTAAAAAATATTTTAATCCATGACATTACGCCAGGCTCAAACAATACAGGTTAATACCTTAATTGATGAATTAGTACTAATTGTATATAATTTTAGATCACATATCACTCCCAATAATATTAAACTATTTCAAGTTCTTGATTTTCTTAAATAAAATATTTTTTGAAGATTTGTTTTTGAAAGAGTTAAGAATAGAAGAGTGATGAAGCAATTGCTTGAATTAAAAATATTTTAGTGAAGCTTCAATGGAATATATATTTTTAATGGATGATAAAACTCAGAAGTATTCTCCTGAGTATGTGAGTATGTGTAGGTATGTGCGTTATCGTTTTTACTTTCTCTACTAGGTTTAGTAAAGTATTGTATTCCACCTAAAAATTCGATGTCGAGATTTCACCGGAAATATATGCTTTGAGGCACCCTGAATCCAAAAAGAGCATTTTTAGAAGAAGGTCCGTATGTATAAGTATGTCTGTCTGTAGACAGTAGAAAAGTTGGTTAAAAAACAAAGTTGTTATTTAAGGTTAATGTCTTGCATTTAAGGTTAATGCACGATCCTTAAAGGCACGAAGATTTTGAAGAAAATTGCTCCACCCTAAGCTTCATCGAAAATTTTTATTGAAAATGGCTCTAACGATTTTGATTAAAATGTCACATGTTTGAGATGTTTTATGACAAATGAAATGTATATCTTGAATTTTCTGGCAATAGCCTATGTAGTTCTATTTACTCTGAATGACTTGCATAGCTGGTAAACCGTAAGAGACAGAGCAAATCTTACTATATAAAAAATGTAGACCTTGCTAAAACACACAGTTTATATTCGAATATATATATTTTTTAATTTATTTTTTTTTTTTAGAGTGAACCATACCATGTTGGACATATTCCAGGTTATTTGTGTGATTTTTGGAGACCTTAGACTACTGTCAAATGGAACACCGTTATTAATTTTTATTTTCTTTACTGGTAAGTAGAAGGAAGTATTGTATTCCACCCAGAAATTCACTGTCGAGATTTTACCGGAAACATAAGTTTTGAGACCCCTCGGGGAAAAAAAAAAAAAAAAAAAAAAAAAAAAAAAAAAAAATAATAATAATAATAATAATAATAATAATAATAATAATAATAATAATAATAATAATAATAATAATAATAATAATAATAATAATAATAATAATAATAATAATAATAATAATAATAATAATAATAATAATAATAATAATAAAAATAAATAAAAAAAATTAGGAAAACGTTCGCGCCTGCACGCGTGTTTGTGTGTGTGTGTGTGTCTGGTAGTCTGTCACTCTGTGGACAGCATAACTCAGAAATGAAAAGTCGGTTAAAAACCAAAGTTGGTATTTAAGATTAATGTCTTTCTGGTTTACCTAACTTTGGTTGATTGGTGTTTGCGTTAGATAATGGCTTTGGCAAGGTTTGGATGGCAGAAGTTTATTTGCAAGACTTTCATTTCATTTAAAATACAACTTTGTCTCATTTCTAATATTATGTGAATCTCTCAAGTGAGTTTGCAAGTTTTTCAAAACAACTTAAATTCAAGTTGTTATATTTATATTTTGTTATTTCTTGTTGTTTAAATAAAGGCAAGCTAATCTTGCGCACTTTGATTCTTAATTTCTTTCCAAAATCCTAAACCCAGCACGTTCACATTATAAAGGTAACCCATTACGTTACAAGTCCGAAATGCTTGCTTCGCGGTTAAAAGGATGGAATCTTCTTCAAAAGAATATATGCACCTTTCGTAATCGCCATTTCAGTTTAAAAACTATTTCTCTGAAGAAAATGGCCTAGGGTTTTGTAATTTGGGTAGCAATATGTCCTTCACAGTACACTTCCTGTACTAGCACCTAGATTTCTTCCCGAACAATCTAGGCGCAGTAAGCTATGAGCACAGGGAACACTTTCATCAGGAGATTTCAGAGGTATAAAGGCAAATGGATCTTAATATTCTGGCCGATTATTGGTCGACCATCAAGAGGGATGGTCCACGGGCAAAATGTAGTAGAAAATTATCATTTCTTACTTTGTACGTGAATCTGAATGTTTGAATATTTTATAGTTAAGAATACTTATAGAACACATTAAAGCGTTTGAAATTATAAATGACTGTCTCTCGAAAACCTTACATGGTGAGGAAGAGCCAGTATCATATTTGAATTCAGGAGAAAGATACTTTCACAATCACATATATTTCTTTCTGAGGCAAAAAAGAAAAGTGTTTTTTGTTCCTCGGTGTAATAAAAGTTCCTGGCCAATTAATTGATAGATTTAACAGATTTTCTGGGAAATTTAATCGTTTCCTCGATATTGTTTCGTGAAATGCAGAATGGAAATGCAGAATTTAACATTTTAAAGAAATATTAAAATAACAAGGTAATAAGAAATGTTTCACAATTTGGTTCTACCAGTACAGCTGCCAGCCCTTAATGCCATCAGTTCTCATGAAACATTAGCTTGTAGATAAATCCTTAGTTCCTAAATAAGAAGAAAACTCCACCCTTAAGACTGTCTCCATACTTAGGGGCTTAAAGAGAAACAAACCATCTACACAATGCTTACCTAAGGAAATACTGTGAAGGAAGCAGAAATGACTCAGCGGAACAAAGCCCATTCATTTGACGGTGCCTCTTGTGTTGATGAGGGAATGTTTGCCGAAGTCAGGGGAATCCCCCGAAAGCTCACAGGATGGCTGTTGAGGTAGGCTGAAGGGTGTGCCCCGTTCCCGCCTCTCCATCTAACACCTCCGCCCACAGACAAAGCCTCTAAGTGGTGATTATTATCTCAGTGGGCTCGACTACCATAAACCTCACTCGAGTGTTGCGCAAATCGGCGAAGATATCCACAATTGGAGTTATAATCAATAACCATGGTAATGTCTAGCTGTAATTTCAAAGACTAAAATGCTATTCCTGGAAATCTCGAGATATCCTCTCAGTTTCCCACACAGCAACAAACGCGAGGCAAAAAATAAGCGATTACCTTTGACAGAAATTTGCTTTCTGCAGTCGTTATAAAACTGCTTTCCTGGCACATTTGAAAAACGTGATCATAAATTCTAAAACAATTCTCTATCCTCATAATTTTAAACTAAGAGAATTTTCGTTAGCTTTCGTAAGGGGTTAATTTATTTCAAAACGCTACCTATAATATTCCCTATCGAAACGTACTCGTACATCAAGTTCAGATCAGCAAAATGGAATTGCAATTTTTGTGTTAATAACTAAGAAAATTTTGAGAATTGCGGAATGGGTGTTCATATAAACGATATAACCTCCATTTTATGTATAAGAAAGTGCTAATAAACAAAGCATCCATAGATTCTATCACACATGAGAATATTGATATTATGCGTTACATTCACGTAACTTCTCCATTCATTTTCAACTAATTTCACAAAAGCTTATTATTGCATCTACTTTATAATTTGTTCACCAGCTCATGCTAGAAATGCAGCCAGCCAGTACGTCAGTAAACAATTCTAGGTATAATCGTGGTGCTCAAATGGTTAACATGCGCTTTATCTTTGTTAACAGAAACCTCTCAGACAAACACTTATTCTCGGAAGTCGCCGACGTTTCACATTGCACCAATGAGCGCGCCACTTCAGCCAGAGCATGCGCAGAAATCACAAATGACAGATAAATATTAACTCCACGTGGAATAAAACACAGCGTTGCAACGTCTTCGCTGTATTCTCTCTCATGCTTCACATTCAATGGTACTCCAAGAAATAAATGTCCATGCTCGTAACTTGGAGAAAACGTGACAACGTTGCTTTCTGCGACCTACAGGAATACCTGTAATCTTATCGCATCCTTTGATGACGCGATGTTAACCATTAGAGCAGTACGATAATACACAGAGGTATCTGAAGCTAGAGTCGTGTTTCTGGTTGCGCTTACGATGACAGTTGCATCTTGGAATGTGTATTCCTGCTAGATTAAAGTAAAGAAGTCATTTAAAATGAGGAAATTAAATGTATTTTCAGTTCATGGGGTATATTTAGCCACACAGATTCTATGGCACTGATCACTTTCTAGCTTGTTTATATTTTTCAAAAACCCTGCCAGTCGGTTTCAATATCAAGTGATATATCCTAAGTGTTATGTACTGCAATTCATGTACTGTATGTACTGTCATGTACTGAAAACATAGGTCACCCATTACATTTCTTTAAGTATTAACTTTACCTTGACCCAAACTTGACCTATGGGATTGAGATCCACATGTATGGGGGCAAGCAAACGTCAGTATGGCCATATAAAACGTCATTCTTGCAAATCAATCAGTTCGCCACTCCGCTCAACATACAAAGGGTTGTCGGGGTTTTTCTTAATCTTTTTTCTGTTTTTTTGGGGGGTGGGGCAAGGGCACAACATGCATATTTTATTTTTCATGAAAATATCTTAAATATTGTATTTTAATGAATATCGTTAGCGCCGTTTATGAGAAAATAAAAATAAGAGAAAGGGTTGTTTGGGAGGGGAATTATCTTTAACATCTTCGTACATCTTTTGAATGATATATAATTTAAATATCAAGTTGTATTAATTGGACTTTTCTTCCTTCGTTTTTCTTTGTCTTCTATATACATACATACACAAACATGATTTTCAATCAAATCTTCGTGTGAAGCTGCAAACACTAGTATATAAAGTAAAAAGGGTGTGCAGCCGTCGTACACAGGGGGAGAGAGCGAGAGAGAGAGAGATAGAAGAGAGAGAAGAGAGAGAGAGAGAGAGAGAGAGAATTTGGCGACGTTCAAGGTTTTTGGTGTTAGACCTTTCACAATCTTAATCTGTGCAATTCAATAAAGCTGCAGTCGACCTATGCATTCCTTTCGATTCTGAATAAATGTTTATTTTAACACACGGTTGCACGCACACACACAAACACAAACACGCACACACAAACACATACACCACAGGGAGAGAGAGGAGAGAGAGCATTTTAAAAATATGTGTATTTACGCGTGTGTCTATTACGTAAGTATGCATGTAATGTATACGTGTGTGTGTGGGGGGGGGGGGTGGGGGAGGGGGGTGTAGTGCAAGGGCTGTAGACGTAATATGTGCTAATTTGTTTGTTCGAATATTTTTGTTTTTTTACATTTTCACTTGGTATACTGTAGACGGAGGATGGATATCGTCCTTTGAATCAGAGATGGATGAACATATTGAAAACGTTTTGAACAAATTCATTCTATCATTCAAATGTACGTAGAAAAACCTTACAAATAAAATAATAATAATAATAATAATAATAATAATAATAATAATAATAATAATAATAATAATAATAATAATAATAATAATAATAATAATAATAATAATAATAATAATAATAATAATAATAATAATAATAATAATAATAATAATAATAATAATAATAATAATAATAATAATAATAATAATAATAATAATAATAATAATAATAATAATAATAATAATAATAATAATAATAATAATAATAATAATAATAATAATAATAATAATAATAATAATAATAATAATAATAATAATAATAATAATAATAATAATAATAATAATAATAATAATAATAATAATAATAATAATAATAATCATGATGATGATGATGATGGTCATTCTGATCATTTCTGATCACCAAAGTAATAGAGGGAATTCTAAAGTTTAATAGGCATAAAGAATTAACACATTTTGTTGTTTTTCAAACTTTTTATTTTATTGGTCTTATACTCCCACCTTTTTAATTTCTCTACTACGTATAGGAGCCCTAATGACCTAGCTGTCGACGGGCCCTTAAACAATACTCACTCACTCACTCTCTCACTCACTCACTCACTCACTCACTCACTCACTCACTCACTCACTCACTCACTCACTCACTCACTCACTCACTACTACTGTATGCCCACGACAAGAAGGCTAGAGGGGAATGAAGGGCAGAGGGGGCTTCAATTGTTTATCTGCTCCGGTAGCGTATCTGTTTACTAGGAAATGAGTGCATGAGAATGCATATGAGTCACCCACGTTGCCAGATATAATGCGCTTTGCAGTATTACAGGTGCAGAGATTTTTTAATATTATGCATTATTTGGCTCTCGCTGCTAACACGCGCTACGGCGCTACAGTTATACACTCGTATTTTGTTAGTTTTATTCTTGGCTTATTATTTACATATGGCTGCAGTTCGAAAGAAGGGAGGAAGTATTCACAGTGAAGCAAGAGAGGTAATTAGAAAAGTGATAGAGGTATGTGACGAAGAAGCGAAATCAGGACAATTGAAATGTTTATTATCACAAAGAAATTTACGTGTGGCAAATTATTGTGGGATATCGTAACATAGTGTAACAAGAATAAGAAGAGAAGGTGTTAAAGCTGGTGAAAAATCACTTCATACTCCGGGGAAAAAGAGACCAAAGGCCGAGGAATGCAAATTTCATTGTGATGACTTTGATAGAACAGTAATTAAAAACGTAATTCGAGACTTTTATTTGGTTAAAAAAACAAGTGCCCACTGTACCGAAGCTACTTGCAGCAATTAGGGAAAAAAATAAGTTTTCCTTGGGGAAGAGAAACTCTGCGGAAGCTATTGCACGATATGGGTTTCAAATGGAAGCGATGTGGAAGTAAGAGAAAATTACTTATTGAACGTCCAGATATAGTTAACTAGAGAGCTAAATACCTAAGAGCTATAAATGGATACAGAAATGCTGGGAGAAATATCATTTACATTGATGAGTCCTGGGCATGAGTGTCGGCAGACTTTTTTCCAGGGGGGGGGGGCCACATGTTGGAAATTTGCAATCAAATAATATTAAATCATTATTTTACTGTCAAAATTTACAATATTTGTTGCAGATAACCGTATTAATTTGTGCTAAATAAAAATTGTTCTTTACATCAAACTTAAAATAATAGTTTAATAGTAACTGGCTGCACATTAAGTTCACCAATTTCCAAGGGGGGGGGGGCCGTGGTCCCCCCCTTGCCCCCGTTTCGCGACGCCCATGGTCCTGGGTGGACAATAATTTGACATTTGGGAAGTGCTGGCAGAGTGATATCTACGGGATTACGACAAACACAAACCGCCTGATTCTTGTAAATGCAGGTAGCAACGAAGGTGTGTGAAAGTGCAGTGAACTCCGTTACAACAGCTGATTGGGAGGGCTATGTTAGGCACGTTAAGAAACTTGAGGATGAGTTCAGGCAAAAGGATGGGCTAGTGGAAGATGCAACAGACAATTTTATTATATCACTAGGAGGTCTGACGAAGATCCAGAGAGCGGTAGTGACAGCAGCGAAGATGACGACTTCTCCGACTCGGATCTTGCACGACAATTGGACTTCTAGGTGAGTTATGTGGCAACATTGTGTATTTTAATCGAACCTAGCATCCTTATCATACTCGGAAACTAGACATAAACACCGTGCGGGAAGCAAAACATGATTACGTTACACATTCCTAAGCCTCGCCTTCTTGTGCTGGGCATACAGTACCTATAGTGAAGTAGAGGAAGTATTGTATAACACCCAAAAATTAGATGTCGAGATTTCACCAGAAATATATGTTTTGAGCCCCCTAAATCCAAAAAAAGCGTTTGTACAAAGAGGTCCGTGTGTGTCTCTCTGTGTGTGTGTGTGCGCGTGTGTGTGTGTGCGCGTGTGCGTGTGCCCCCGCGCGTGTGCCTGTCAGTCTGTGGACAGTATAACTCGACAACGAAAAGTCGGTAAAAACCAAAGTTGGTATTTAAGGTTAATGTCTTTCAAGGGTGCGAAACGAAGATTTTGAAGAAAAGTCCTCCACCCTAAACTACCCTTTACATGGACAATTTTTTGAAAATGGCTCTAATGATTTTGATTAAAATGCCATATGTTTGAGATATTTGTATGACAAATTAAATGTATATCTTGAGTTTTCTGGCTATAGCCCATGAAGTCCTATTTACTCTGGAAGACTTCTGCGTAACTGGTAAAGCATAAGAGATAGACCAAGTCTTACTATACAAAAAATGTAGTCTTGCTAAAACACATAATTTATGTCCGAATAAACTTTTTTGTAGAATGTTATTTCTGTAAGTTTTGGAGAACTTGTAGTTCAAATTAATCCATTAAGCCATTAATTTTTGTGTTCTAAGAGAACGAAATTTGAAAGCTTTAAAAGATTTGACTATCGCTCAAAGCCTACCGCATTCCCATCTTGTCCTTGTACCTATTTATTTTTATTTCAAAGTCTTCCTGTAAATATACTGGTTGCCACTATGACAAAGAATACCATCTCCATTTTACATTAAATGTTACAAAAGATAATATCTGCAAATGTTTATCTCAACTAACACGAAGAAGATATAGGAGTAAGAGTTTGTAAGAATGGTTGTACAAGAGTAGAGAAAGTCATGTCAGTGAGACACAAAAGTTCGAGAGAAACGCAAGAGCACGATCATTCTTTATAATTTGATCATTCTGAAAATGTTAGCATCTTATTCTTAAATGGATGCGAATGTTTCTACACATAGTGTACAAAAACTGTAATACATAAGCTTAAGTTCCACTCGTGTACATACTCATTTTTGGTTTAGTATTCATGTATTAAAATATTCAATTTAGCAGGAATCTAGCGATATTCGACAAAGTTGGTGTCTACATTTAGCCACTTTGAGCAGTATGAATGAGTCACTCTGTCTCAGAGAGAAAACAACATTCAATGTCCTGGCAATATATTAGATATGTTATTGCTCAAGCATGTTAGTGTGTGATAAATCACATGGCCCCATGATTCTTTGGCATAATAGTATCCTTTGTTTGGCTTATGTCTGTTTGCTTGGGTCCTTCGGTTGCTTTGCCTTTTGCCCAAGGTCAACATACTTTTAAGGAATTTACAGCCTTTTGGCAAGATCACTGACCTCTTCTACAGAAAGGTTTGAAAAACCCTTGCTTCCTGTCATCACCTCCCTCGCAATAAAGCACTTAGGTAAGACTCAAAGCTCCGGGATTTGGCGGTGAAAGGTTGGGGCATTGATTTACAAGCTCGATGTTTCAAATAATAGAAACTTCACCATTCAACAGGGTAGTGACCTTCAGTCCCTGAAATCGAAAGTACTTGCATTTAGTTTGTCTGTTGCACTGCTTTAGAAAACATGTTTACGCCATTAAGCCTTTTAGTGTCGTTGAACTTCGGTTCATGCAGGTAGAAAATCCCTTTTGCACAGAGAGAAAGGGTTTATTTTCAGGATTCTTTTGAGTAATATAACAATTCAAAGCAAAAGTGTTAGTGTTACACCTTTGGAAATATAAACAAAAATGACTCTTAAGGATAATAGGTGTTTTGGACAATTATGCAAGAGGACATTAACCTTAATAAGGTTGTCTTTTCTCAGTGTTAAATGATGCTTACATGCAGCGCTGTTAAACGCAGAAAATATTTGGAATACTCTCCCAACATTATTGGACAAACAAAAGTCATAAATCAGTTTAGAACTTTTAAAATTAGCATCTCTGTGGTTGTACACTTTTCTAGAGACTGCATTTGTGCTTTGTAAATATAGTTCAGAAAATAGTTTATACATCTCGATTACAAAATATATAATTAAATTCCCAATATTGTATAATCAAGATTTCCAGATTGTTTGTACAGCATCTCATTTCAGATTCTTGAAATGTGAAGCAATTAATATGAGAATTGTATACGATTTATTAAACTACTCATATGTGTATAACGTCAGCTACCTACTTGCATTTCTGCATATGTAAACCACTAAAAAGGATGGAACATTTAATTATTATATTCACTAGTCACACGTTGATGAGACATTTGGAACATGTTTATTTTATTTATATGCGTTTTATCATATGGTCCATTTGTTACTATTAATGATCAGATGGATGGAAGGGTGGAAGCCTTAGCGTGCCTCTGCTATCCACGGCTTAGTCTCCGCCGGCGAGCCTCAAGATTCTTTTAATAATCACTAATCTCAGGGGTGCTACGGATACATCAGATAGATTAAATAATCTATTTCAGTTTTAGGAAGTTTTGAGCCATTTATTGACACTCGTAAATCATTATTTTTCAACAAATTACTCACAAGGAAAATCCGCTAAACAATGGCTTGTTTTGTCTCTAATGGAGTAATTATAGGTATAGCCAGCAATTAGTCAATTTTTCTGGTAAAACTCACGCCATAGTTGCATCAAAATAATTATTACTTGTATTATAGTTCACTCTTGAAGAACCTCAACAAATTCAGTGTTCTTTTCCAGTTTATGCCTTATAATCAATACTTTACATCTAGACCTTAAATGTTAAAACATCTCACTTTCTTCTTCATAGCACAAGGCAAAATAAACCTATATCTTAACTTGATAATGTCAAGGGGCCTTACTGCTGCCTGTATGTTCACATTTGCTGCCTGTATGTTCACATTTCGTATCATTCCAGAGGGCTTACATAGAAATACTGCCTCAACGACAAACAAACCTGTCTTTTTGAATTATTTACTGTTTAGTACGACTGTTTAGCTTCCATCTACTTATCTCGACCTATATAAATCGATTTGTTTTATGAAAAGTTAAGAACCATTTTTCCTTTTTCTACCTTCTCTGGGTAAAGGCATTATATTCCACCTAAAATTTACATACCAAAATTTCACTGGGAGTACACGTTTTATGGTCCCCTGAATAAAATAAAATAAAAAACGTCCGTGTATACGTGAACATTGTAACTCAGTCGGTTAAATAACATAATTTTGGTAATTAAGTTCAGTTCGTCCAAAAATGCAACAAATATTTTCAAGAAAATCTTCCCATCATGGTATAATTTTAAAAGTATGCTCTCCCCATAATGGTATCTACATTAATAATTAATAAAACGTAAGTACACTATAGCGTATTTACTGATTATCTGACACATGTTTTCTCAAACGTACTTGATCTTATTTAATACTCTTGTTTTCAAATTTTAAAGTAGCTGTTACATACATAAGCCGAAATGTTTATTTGAGCTGTGATACAGGCCCTTGCTGACAAACATAAATTCGTACAGTTTAACAAGCTGGTAAAAGTAACTCATTAATTCCACCACCTGCTCCATCATCACCTTCCCTTTCATTTTTCTTACCCTAGTGTCATACCAAGCTGATTACCTGTCCTGATTATTCTCCGATTCAGAGTTTGCCTGTTCTTCCAGAGACATCTGACTCAGGCACCAAGTTCTGCGGAGTAAAAGTTTTCCATACGATTAGGGTAAATAATCAGAGAAAGTATAAAACATGTTTCAAATTACGAAAAGGCGAATTTGTATTCTTGTATATTCTTTGAAGGACCACAATGCTTTGGAGGAAAGATTAGTAATCGTTATTATTGCACAAAAACAGCATTAAGAAAAAGTAATTCATGCAGTACCATTCGGAATATTTAAATTAAGTTCATTGAATTTACTATGTGTAGTTATTGAATTCAAGACTGTATTTGAGAGAGTAGTAAAACTACTTTCTCAGACTTTATACTCACTTTTACTAGTTGCTTTTAGATAATTCATGTGTTTCTTTAGGAAACATTTTATTTGTTTGTTTATTTAGACATAAAATAATACTGTGTAAAGCAAGAGTGAGGTTATGGAATGATAAAATGGTCGTAAAAGGTGGTCAGAACATTTAAAAGGCGTAGATATTGAAATTTATGAATGTATTAATATATTGTAAATATCATTAGTAAAGTAAAGGGATAAAGGTATTAGAAGGTTAAAGAAAAGAAACAAACTTCGGATGCTACTGATTTGAAAGAGTATTATTTATCTCTTAATTATTTAACTTTTCATCTTCATGAAAAAGTTCGTTTTAGGCCATGTGGCCTGTAACGATAAACCTAGAGAAGATGGTCTTGGTCTTTCAACCTGGCTTGGTCTTCCTTGGTCCCTTTTACCAGTTGGAATGTCAATTTTGGGATCATCAAATGATTTTTCTATTCGTGTTGGTATTTTTCTATATAAATCCAGATCTATTATTAATGATCATAACCGCTTTACAATCTCAATGATATGACACATCGAGAATCACCAAATTAAATAATTCTTCCTTCCAAAAAATATTTTTATTTCAATTTATTGTCAATCGCCGCACCAACAAATATTATTTTGCTGCTCATATACCCATTATTATTGGCATGCCTGCATGTGAAATACAGAGAGAACAATGTCTTTCATAGAAGTTTACCTTGGATAATTTATTACAAAACAGGGTACAGTGTAATATACCTCGGAGAGTGTGATGGTAGATATCAATATTGCTCTGGAAACTTGCTTAATTAGTTTACTGCACATAGACCAGAGGAACGCTCCCTAAACTCTGAGAAGATACCAGATGATGTCCATCTTTAACAATTGATTGATTTTGCCCAAAGACGGGTGCTATTTTGGTTCCTTATTTCTGGCTCGACGTACTTTCTTTGCAGATCTAGAAGAGAAACATCAGTACGCTATTGGGATTACTTCATAAGAACAAGCAAGCGACGAAATGTTATCTTCTTATACCTATTTGGATCTCCTGTAAAACAAAGATTTCTATAGTTTTTGCATAAAAATTCACCTAACAGACCTGGACATAGACTGAATATTTTAAAAGTAGATAATTATTTTTATATACTCCACGTGCTGCACCTTTTCTGAGAAGAAGTAGAAGAAGAAGACTTTTTTTTTAACAACACATTTCAATACTGCAATATTCCAAGCAGTTGAAATACTACAGTCAGTTTAGCTGATAAATTTCATCCTCTGTTCGAACTATGAAAAACTTGTTAATCTCTGCTCTTGCAGAAAAGCTACAAATTTAGGAATGAGTAGGAGAAAATATTGGTTGATTCTGCCGCTCAATTTTTACCAGATCAAAGATTCTATTAATGTTTTTAAAGGGAATATTTATATTCTGAAGCCTCATGGATCGTCTTATAATTTTAAACTTTAGAAAAACGGAAATAACGAAAATATGTATATTTTAAATTCTGTTGAATCAAGTTTAATGAAATTCTCACTGATTAGGAACATACCCGCCAGACCAAGTGATGTTGTGAATATCATAAATTTATGACAGTTAATATTTGTAGTAAGTAGCCAATGGAGGTTATGAACGTGCAGGCGTTTCTTAATTTTAATTAGTTTATGAGCCCAAAAAGAAAGTTGTATCCACGTTACTGAATTTTTTAACTTTTCCAATGGGAGTTATTAAAACCAATTACCTACTTCCAGTTGAACAATTAATGCGTATAATTACTGCATAACAATTTTGGAACACGTAATTCTTTAAGCTCTCCAGAAATTTCTGGCTAATAAGTTACAAAGCTGGTCCAAGAATAATTTCGAACAATGAAAAATGCTTAAAAGAAGAAATGTGAAACATGGAGGTTAGTGTTAAGGCGGTGTCATAAAATGCAAAAAAGTTAAAGGTACCTACATTTTGTCACATTAAAAGTATGCACATTTTGATAAATTTATTTATTTTTGCCACATACACAAATACTTTGCTTAAGATAATAAAGGGGTTATAAAAGTTCATGCTTTATGCTTACTTATAGATCATTAAACCCATTTATTGTTAAGCCTCTAATACTGAATTCTTTTGCTACTATGCCACTATTCTTCTAATTCCTATACTACTCGTATTTGTATATCCCTGCCACAGACACTTTAACAAAGCGACTCGAATAGGCAAGACGAAATGAACCGACGATGAATTCAAATCTAAATATCATCAATTCGAATAGCAACGACTGCAGTTAACTGTGACTTTGATAAAGGATGGGGAGGGTACAAGTAAAGTAACCTGTGTGATATCACATGTGGATAATGATGAGGTTACGGTTGACTGTACAGTTGCATGAATTTTGCCTTGTTGTTCTAGAAAGGAGGAAAAGAAAAACATCCGACTATCATATTGTAATAAATATTTATATTTATGGTAAATAGCTACAAATACTAGTGCTGTTATACTTTAAGACTCAAAATTGCTGGAGTGTGAGTTATAAATGCGTTTTTGAATTTTTAAAAAAAATTACAAAGCATTGTAAAACATTATTTGCAAAATTGCGGTTTGGGTGGCTCAGTTGGTTAGGTGCTTGCCTACTGATCCAAAAGTCGTGGGTTCAAATCCGGTTCAGTCAGTAGATTTATTGGCACACCGCTCGACGAAATTCCGGCACACCGGTGGCACCGATAAGATCCTGGCAAATGAAAGTGTCCTTAAACAGCAAAACAATTCATTGTTTGGAAAAGTCAAGAAGCTCCTAATAATAAATGGATTAGGAGAAACGTGGGCACCAGGGTACCCATTAATGAAGGGAGGTTGGAAAGCAGACTAAAGCTGCCAATGGAAAAACGATTATATACCGAAATCAAGGATAAAAGGTCAGTTAGTTTCTACAATGACTGGATATCCGAATTAGGATGGAGTTGGGTATATTTTAAGGTTTGTGAAGAATGAAAGGGAAGTGATTGCTTGGTTTCGTTTTGAAATGTGGAAATTGAGGAATGAAAGGAAGAATATGTTAAAGGAAATGTGTCCAATATGTAATGGTAGTGAAGATGAGAACTATTTACTATTAATGTTAGTTACACACCATTGGAACTGAGAGCGAGAAAATATTTCAAAGACCAGTCAGAACTGAGAGGTTTATGGAATGTGAGAATAAATGAAGGTGGCCTGTGAATAGGACAGTAGAAAGATAAGATATTTGCGGTTTAAGAAGTAGATTTTTATTAGTTACGGGCTTGTGTATTGTTTGGTGAATGACTGAGACCAATATCAGATAAGCGCGTATGCAACAAAACTAAGACATATTGATAAATATTCAAATCGAAATACTAGTGTTATTGTATTGTATTTGAATAATATTGTCACCGCGCCCGCCGCATCTAATTGCCGACAACAGCAGTGTCACCCATCGCATTATTGTCGGCACTACGGCAAAGGAGCCGAAGGAAAGAGACAGAGAATGGCCGCATTGTTGGGGCGCTTGCCGAAAGAGAGAAAAGGATAGAGGCTTCTGGAGTCTTCTACTTTGTATCTCGCCGCAATAACTGAACGTTCCTGAAGCTTCCAGAATAGTGCCTGGGAGATATAAATAGCGGTAAAGTGCGACAGAAGGGAGTCAGAGTGTGTGAAGCGTTGAGTAGTCGTGCCGACGGAGACGGACAGACGATGTGAAGCGTTGTGCCGACGGAGAAGAGTTAGTTCTTTGTATTACGAGTTCGGAGCCGTGCTGTGGGAGAATCGAAAAAGACTTTCTTGTTATTGCAACGAGTGTACAAAGTTACTGTTTACGGAAATAAAAGTGTTTCTTTATCTCGACTACATCTGTCTACTTTACTTCACACCCACACAAAAAGTCACAATATATATATAAATATATACAAAACAAAACAAATAAGACAAACTACTCGAAAACCTTGATCTGAAACTTTGTTGCCTGCAGGCAACACTATATAACAGAGGGTTAAATGAAACCCAGTTTTCAAAGAGAAAAAAGTGAAAAGAAACTGAAAAAATAAAATTTACTTCAATACAGTTGCAACGAATGATGTAAAAAAGGAGAAAAGAAGGAAGTGAAGGAAAATTAAATCCACCATCCAAACTAGATTGAGTTTTTGCTGTGACTAATTACAAAACTTTTTCTCTTTCTTTATTTTCTTCAGTAGAGCTTACATTAGAAATCATGTTGGCGTTCTTTACAGTTACAGGACATTTCAACTCCAGGTCGAGTTTGTGTATCTTCGAGAAAAGCTTGCTTCTCTCATTTCCCACCTCATGTGAGCGAAGGAGACCAATTTGAGGAGTGCTGGTGTTTGCACGGTTGCTCGAACGTGCTAACGAGTTTTCTGAAGCCTATGTGGAGAAAAGTCGAGACAAGTCCATTTAATAATATTCTCGCCAATTAGCGTGTTCTTGGCGGCATGTCGAGTCGAATGCGGCGACCGCGGCAGTAAATGGCTCGTGACGTACATCCGGGAGGTCAGGAACGTCAACTGCCACCGGCAGCAGCACCATCGCCCGGCGCCGTTCCCGCCAGACAAGACGTCGACTGCAATATTCAACCGAGAATGCGGTCCTGGTACGTTCAACGGATTTATGTTACCAATCTCCAAAAAGTATGTTGTTTTAGCAAAGATTATGCTATCTCACTAAATCTCTACTTTTGCATTTTACCTCACCCTTCGCTGTCTCTCTGTTGCTGTCTCTCTCTATCTCTCTCTTTGCGTTTAAAAACCATTTTATTTGCCAACGGTGCTTTCAATTACCAGGGTTATATAAGCTTTGCCGGTGAACCGGAATTTCGTCCCATGGAAGTTCTTTTATATACCAGTAAATGGGACTGGCGTTTTCAAGAACGCTTAAAAACCATTCCTTTTTATCGTTAATCGAGATATACCTACATTCATGGGCGTCGGCAGATTTTTTTCGGAGGGGGGGGGGGGCCACATGTTGGAAATTTGCAATCATACAAATTAATGCCCAAATGGGGACCGCGGGCACCCGTTGCCCGTCCTTCGCGACGCCCATATATACATTTGCAGAAGTGGTTTTATTACAACTTCATTGTAAGTCAATGGGATTAAGGGAATATAGTAGATTCAAGTAATTCTTTTAAGAGCGGGTCGCTAGGTACTCGCTTGAATTCCGTTATCTTTGCATGGCATGCAACGAGAATATTAACGATTTTCTTCTTGAAAAAAGTATAAATTTTAACAATTCATATCAATGACAAAGAATATCTCATAAACTGCGTACTTTTACGATCTCTACAGTTTTTGTGTAATAAGATTGTATCTATCTTTTGCGGCTTCTAGTTGTGCAAACGTCCTCCATTATGAACAGGACTTCACAGGCTATTGCCAGAAAATCCAAGCATGTATTTAATAAACATTATTATAACCTTTGTGTAAATTAAAGGCTTTCTAAATTGTTCATGTAAATGGTAGTTTGGGGATATATTATCCACGTATCTCCGTCAACAAATTTTTAGAACACAATGCTTTGTCAGACAATCTTTATTTCACGGACAAAGAAAAGTATTTCGTTAATTTTGATTTCCTCGAAAAGTCTCTAACCATTCTTACTAAACTATCATATGTTTTTATTTTAAGACAAACTTGAACTGACAATATGTGATTTTCTTCTGAGTTGGTAAACTATAAGATATAGGCAAAAACGTACTGCACAATCTATTTAGATTTGTTGAACCACACAATTTATGCCACAGAAAAAACTTTTGGGGCGTTAACCATGTTCGACATATTCTTTTATATTGGTCCGAATTTTGAAACACAGTTTTCTCAAAAGAAGTTCGCTGTTTTCTTTTATTTTGTACTTATTTTATTTATTTCTCAAACGCATGTGGACAGAACGGAATTGCAAGCCATCACCTCACAAAAGGTTTAACTATTGCTCAAACCTAATTATTCCTGTAATCCCTAGCACCTACAAGAAAATATACAATAAAATCATTTCCGCAACGTTTTATCTGATTAATACGAATCAGATAAAAGAATTAGCCATCCCAATAATAACTTTGTTGAAGAATGTTCAGAATGCCATTTGAAATACATTCTCTTTAATGGAGTAAACATTCGAACGATCTACAATTAGGAAATGTTGTTTGGAAAAGAAAAACAAGCTAAATGCTCCTTTTCCCGCTAGATAAGGCAGATGGAATTGATTACATTGGATTAGATTAGGGTAGATTAGACTAGATAAAACTGGATAGAATGAATAAGACAGAAAGGATACAAAATATGGAATAGGCAGGTTTTGGAGGAGAGGACTTTGCACCTCAACTAATGAAATCTTTTGCACTTATGCTGCTGATGCGGCGACCACCGGTAGGGATGGGATGAGAGGATACGAGGAGTGGCCAGACCTCAGCCACTCTGCTGAGGAGAGGCATCAGCAAAGAGTAAGAGTTCCTAATGACTACAGATTTGAACTCCAACTTTGAACTCCCCGGGGGCGGCTCATACACCGCTCCCCACCGCCCTACGGGTTCACGGGTCCCTTGGGGTTCTCGGGGCTCGTAGAACTTCCGCAATCTGGAGGACGAGAATTCACAGAGAGCAAGCAACTGCCATGGACGCCGAAACTCCCGCCGACACTTACAACTTTGGCATAACCAGGCTTATGAAATGTGAAACGAAATGAGAAGTGAGGTAAGGCGCAGGGACAGAATATTTGGGGGATGTAATTATCCATTCCAATATTCGCCTACCTACCCCGGGAAACTCCCGAAAAAACCCTTGAGTCAGGAAGGTCGACCATGGGAATCGCACTCATGACCTCCCGAATGGGAGTGAAAGTGAAACAGATAGGAACGGACATTTTGCAATTTGTAGCTAAAGACACCTCTTCCTCTAATAAAAATAAATCAATAAATAAATCCATTAAATCCATTTAGGGCAGGGGTTTCCTACCATGGTAGGGATTACCCCAAAGATTCTCTCAGGGAGAGCTGTCCCTGGGAACTCCACTTCTTCTAACGCCTTCACATCGTATCCTCTGTTGTGATGTAACTAACATCTACTTAGACTACATGTGAGTATTCTTATCTCATTCTCATGAGATAAACAACTTAAGCTGTTTGACCTTTAGTTTAATTCACTCCACTCTATCCACTTCTTTTGTCCCCTGTAACTACTTCCGAGTTAGCTTAGTTATGCAATTATTTTTTTAGTTCACTCAGACACTTTTTTGCTTTCTCTACTACGTTTAGTAAAGTAGAGGAAGTATTGCATTCCACCCAAAAATTCGATGTGGAGATTTCAACATAAATATATATTTTGAGGCCCCCTGAATCAAAAAAGCATGTTTAAAAAAAGTCTGTGTATGTGTGTGTGTGTGTGCGCGCGCGCGTGCGTGTGCGTGCGTGTATCAGTCTGTGGACAGCATAACTCAAAAACGAAAAGTTGGTTAAAAACCAAAGCTGGTATATAAGTTTAATGTCTTTCAAGGATGCGACACGAAGATTTTGAAGACAATTCCTCCACCTAAACTACCCTTTACATCGAACATGTTTCGAACATTTTGATTTTCTTGAAAATTACTAACGATTTTGATTAAAGCGCCATATGTTTGAGATATTTTTTATGACAAATGAAATATATATCCTGAATTTTCTAGCTATAGCCCATGAAGGTCTATTTACTCTGGATGACATTTGCATAACTAGTAAACCGTAAGAGATAGGCTAAGTATTACTGTACAAAAAATGTAGATCTTGCTAAAACACTGAATTTATGTCAGAATAGGTACATTTTTTTGTAGAGTGAATCATTTCGGAGATATTCCTTGTTATTTGTGTAACTTTTGGAGAACTTATACTTGTCAAAGGAAACATCGCTATTAATTTTATATGTTAACCGTGCAAAGAAAACGAAATTTGAAAGCTTTAAAAGATTTGACTATTGCTCAAATCATATCGCCGTTGCACGTGCAAGAAAACAAGCAATAATGTAATTTCTGCAAATGCTCATCTCAAGAGAGACGATAGAAGAATAAGAGTTGATAAGAATGGTTAGTACAAGATTGGAGCAGGTCATGTGAGTGCAACACATCAGATTTTTCTATATTTCATTTCACTCTAACACTCACATTTCATGTCCACTGCGTTTCTATTTTTTTCTATTTCTGTATAAATTCCTCTAATAAGCAGTGGAAGATCCTAAGTAAAGTAAATCACAAAATAATAGTACCTTAGAGTAACATTGAAAGTGCTAAACTGCACACACGAAATTAAGGTACGCTAGCGCAATTATGCTACGGTTGGCAACGGTCCAAGGTCCGTTTTTCTCGTGCTAGTTACCACTAAAGTGAGAGGCGTTTCTCTTCCATAAAGCAAAGCGCGCGCAAGCAGATAGCTGTTCCATCGTATGCCCATGAAACTGGAACATGGCACGTAAATTATTCATAGAAATTCTTCTCTAAATGGTTATGTAGGCATATCTAGAAGATTGACTGCAATTCCAGATATAGCCATATGAAATAGAAACATTCAGTTGCTCTAGCCTTGGTAACAAAAATAATTCAAGTGTCTGCCTCCATTATGAAGCTCTAAATTCCGTCCATAAATTGAGAAGCCCATTAAAGTGCAACTGTATTAAAATTTAGCTGCTTCCTGTATAAATGAATGTTTGTATGTTTGACCTCTATACGTTCCCAAACAGCTTGACTGATCACCGCGAAATTAGGTACGTATATGTATTTTTTCATAAAGAAGGTTATGTTATCCATTTTACTATTTTACACATACTATTTACACATTTACTCTGTTTCCTCTTCTGCAAACAATTCACAGAATTTGATACATGGTTGAAATAGAAATGCAACATATTACGAGTGCATTGATAGATTTCTGTGCTTGCTTTTGTTTTATGAAACACAATCAGGCTTCCTTCTCTGTGAACAATTCATACAATTTTCTATATGATTTAAGTATAAATGCAGCGTATTACATTCACACAGGTTTCCTTAGTCGCTTTTCTTCCTGTAGCATTTGTGGCTGTTGAAAAGAAAAATCAAGATGCACATTTCATTAGTCATGCAGTTATATTAAGGGCAATTTTGAGTAAAATCGTTAGAGCCATTAAACAACTTCAGAAATAATGATCACGCTTCCATTTAGAATGCTTTAGGAGTTGGGAAAATAATGGTTACGAAAATCTTTGTGAGACATTTGTGGAAGATGTCTATCTTCAACATAAGTTTGATGCTTTCCAGACATCACCACACATACACACACACACACACACACACACACACACACACACACACACACACACACACACACACAAACACACACACAGACACACACACCCATACACACACACGTCTACCTCTATTAAAGTGTTTTCTAGATTTCCTTCAATTTTCATAACAAGCGAATGTTGCCACTGAAGCTGTTGTTGAGACAATTTTATCTTTGGATGTATTTATAAAAATTTAAATTTCATTTCAGGAACTTGCGTCTGAAACGTTTCCGTCCAAAACTTATTTTCTCAATTGTCATTCCATTTCCCATACCGGTAGCATCATCGCCTGCGGTGCCTTGTAGTAAGAAATTAAATTAGGAAGATACGAGATATGAGTAATTCATTCAACAACCGTCACCACCATTGAGTTGGGAAAAGGTGGCTAGTCAAACGGGATTCGAACGTGTAAGCTGCGAAATTCGAGCCTCTGTAATCCAGATCAGTAGTGTATTCTGAAAATGTTTGCCATGGCATACAATATGAAACATAAAAATTATGTACACTATGCTCGAATAACACCGATCTACCTAGGAGATTTATTCCTCCCAACACCAAGTCTCAGGGCCTCATAACCGAACTATGCATCTTTCTATAAAGTTAGATTTATATGTACCTATAAAGTCCTTCACTTTGTGCTTTGTCTTTAAATTAAATGCGTGTGATAACATGCGTAATATAACTTTACTCTCAGAATCATCATAACTGAATATTCAGCCGCAAAATTCACTGAAACGCAGTCAACAAACACTGTTCGCATCTTGAATGCACTGACACTTGGTTAGTGGATTTCTCCGTCCAGTAGCTGTGTCAGTTCCACTTCTATAGCCTTGGAGTAGTTTGACAAATTTATGACCACAACTCGGATTTCAGGTAAAAATCTATTTTGTTTCTTATGATGCATAGAAAATAAAAGTTGTGTACACACTAATATGGATATGTTCGAAAATGCTGGTCCTATATAACGTAAAAGTATTTAATTTCACGTTAGATGCTATTTTTACCTCATTTAAAATCTTCAGTTTCTTCATTTGGTAATGTGAAAACGCTGTGTAAGCCTGTATGTTAGTCGTACCTTAACAACAATCACAGTGAACAATTGATAATATGGTGGATATTAAGAACATTGTTTTGAACCTGGGGGAGGATGCAGTGAGCATTACTTCAGCTAAAGAGTTTCTGCAGGACTCACAGTTTTCCATTATATTGCACACATCAAATCACATTATGTATTTCTAGTTTCCACTATTAATGCTCCAGACTAGAGTCTTCAGGCAAACTGGGATTGACAGAAGCGGTGACAGTAAAATGGTCTCCAAATTCCACCCCGACGTACTTCTAGTTCGTCAGAAGTACTACGGGTGCTCGGGGTCCGCAGCGCCCCTCCCCCCTACGGGAACCACAGAGAAGAACCGATGGTGCCCTATCTATATCTGCAGGTTACTATTGTGACGTCATGATATCAACCTGTGCAATAAGAATACTTCACCTCGCCCAGGCTATTATAAGAACTAAACTCGCAAAAACATGCCATCCGCTATTCAGCCTACTTAACTCTTCTTTGAGAACAGAATTCATGGTTTTCTCTCTTAGTTCCTGAGTTATTCTTGAAATTTAAATAATGATATTTAACTATGTACAGATGATTCCTAGTCATTTGGACCATTCCCGTAGCGCAGTGGTAGCGCTCCTTCCTATGGCGCGGGGATCCAGGTTCGATCCCCGGTACAGGCAAAGGGACTTTTTCCCCGCTGGGAAGTACTGATCGGGGTGCACTCAGCCTCGTTAGCTTTCTGAGGAGTCAATTGAGAAGCTACTTGATTGAAATGTAGCGTCCTGGTCGAGAAGATCATATAACCGGCCGGGAGGTCCCAGGGCATCGACCACGTCCCACCTCCAGTACTGCATCCCACTCATGACTCCAGCGGTGGGCAGAGGGGGGGGGGACGCAGCAGTCGGATGGTAGACCTTGGCCTGGATGGGCCTTAATGCCTCGGGGAGGGGGGGTAGTAGTCTTTTCGTTATTCTGCAACGTTTTATTTCAAGAGAATACACTACTGGTCTAGAATGTTGAGCACCAAGTAAGTGATATTCCCTAAATCTTATAAAAAAGAATACACATATACCACAATCTACTGCAGTATTTCAATGTAAAACTCGTTAACTTTTGCTGCAGCCAAGAAACATTTTGCTTGTTGAAGAGGAGTAAACGAAGCTTTCAGCGTTCTTGAGGAGGGGAAAAGAGTGCAACTATTTCTATACTGTCGCCCTTCGCTTTATTGCAACCAACGCACTTTGCTCAACTCTTCATTTCCGTAAAATGTCTCGACGCTCGTGTATGTAGTAACATGCGATCCCCTTCCCCAACTGCCACGGCTGCGAGGAACGCAAGGAATTTCCATATTACTAAAAGGTCAAGCAAGAGAAAGCTCTAGCCTTATGCCACTAACTTTGCTTGTAAAGGATACCTCTCTGGCACGAAAGGGCTAATGTTTTGTTTTATATTATCCCCGGAATCTTCGTTGCCTCGACTCTGGGGAGTGACAAGTTGTGAGGTAGACGAGAGCCCTTGTCCCTAGTTGCACGCATTTACGCGTCTAGTGCTCAAGAAGCTGCCAGAGGAATGTTCTTTAGAAGGATACTTTCCACATCGTTTACATTTTCTTGTCGTTGGGGGCGTGTGAGGTGAGAAGGTCTAAGTAACGCAAAACTTGGGCAACATGAGCTTGAGAGGTTAGCACTGCTCTAATGAAAGCATAGAGAGCTCGGTGGCCCTCTTAGAAGTGTTAGCTGAGACTTAAGAATGAAGTTGTTGCATCATTTTATTTACATACTTCCTTGCATCCATGCCGGACGAAGTTGACCGCTTTCGTACCTGGCGGTGATACGAATACAGGGTGTTAGGAGCATGAGGGTGAAGTATTCACGTGATGGTAGATTCATAAGATGAATAAAATATTCAATAACACATTCAGCTGTCGTGAAAGGTAAAGAAGATAATTAAACATTATTGAATACACTATCTGCACAGTCTGGCAACAAAGTAGGAACATTTTGTTTACTAATCGACTTCCGCTACCCCAAGCACGGGTTCACACCTACGACGAGTGAAAGTTCAATTTAGGACAGAGCCCAGAACCCAGTCAACATTCCTGACTATACACATGCGCCAAAGTTGCGCAATTCCTAAGCGTATATTCACAAATTTATTCCAATAAGCACTATGGAATCCAACTATTCAGTATCATTTTGTGGCTACACAACTCATTAGTACTAAATGAAAAACAACTCATATTTTGAAGCTCTACATCTATGTTAATTTAGAAGTGACCCATAAAAGGAGTGGCGAGATATGGGCAATCAAACATTCGACCTATTTTGTTTTTTATTTATGAAAATGTACTACGTACGAAAGTGGCGGAGGAATTTATGTTTCAGCTTAACGTTAAAAGTGGCCTAACATCTTGTATGACATTGCATTAATTGTTGTATTTATTTATGACTACAAATATAAAGTGTACAATAAGACATACTTGATACTTGCATATCTTTGTAACTTAAACTTCGTTTTCTATTTATGTTTTGAGCAGAGTTTAAAATTCACGACAATTTAAATTTGCAAACTTCATGATCAAGACCCGGAGTTTGATAACTTTTCGCCTTTCAATAACATGCATGGCTAACATATAAACAAATATTTATCATAGATTCCAGATTGTGACTATGCGTGTTTATTCTAATATTTTTGATAGCCTCATTTAGGACATTTGGCAATTTTACGTCATTGGGTTGTTATTTTCTTGTTCTTCGCGCCTTTATTTAGTTGTTTTCTTACATTTTCTTAATTTGCATTGAGTATATCAAGATTTAAATATTACTGACAGTTCACATAAGTTTGCAAAGATCACAAATGTTACTACTCAATGACACTATCTCTATTTAACTGTTAGTCTGTAAAATATTGCCTATGGGTGGAAGGATGAATGTTGAAAAGGTGTAATTACTGTTATAAATTCATGTCCCAAACTGGGGAAGAGATGGATCATATTCCCTTTCTCACATTAATGAGTGCATATTTACAGATATGTTTGCTTTTATCCGTATGTCTTGCCATGGTCTGTGAATTATCTTCATTCATAATGAACTTTGTACAAGCTGAGAATTCAAAGAAGTTAATGCCACAATTTTGTAAAACTAGCTTAACGTCGCATGTTGAATCGATGGATTGGTAGAAGTGGACCAGTTCCATGTCCAGCACGGTTGCCAGACACCTCTCCACTATTCTCTGTGGAATTGTATGAAGAGTATGGTGTATGTCACTCGTGTAACATCAGCGGAGGATCTTACGGCTAGAGTCCACGGACGAATTGAAAATCTTAAAAGACGATCGCAAGTATTGGGTCATGTGCATGAGACTCGCCACCATCGATGTGGGCTCTGCAATGACGTAGTAGGTACGCAGTTCGAAACCCTTTTGTATTGTAGACATCTCGATGTTGGGTTTACTGACGAAATGTGAACGTACACCATCCACGCTTCAATGTGCTGCAGGGCCCACGCCGTGCATTTCCGGACAGGGGTTCCTATTTGAAAATCGATCAGTTTGCCGTCCCGCACAACATACTAAGAGTTGTCGGTGTTTTTTGGGACATCCTGTATATATTGTGTCTGCCATATTTTCCTTAGACTCGTTACTCTCGTTACTCTTTAAGAGCATATTTATCTACTCTATATTAAAGAGTGAAGGGTATAATTAACTGTCTCAATGGGTACGAATGTCTTAAGCAACACATAAAATTATAGCAAAATATACAAAACAAATAATGTAGTTTAACAGGGGTATGTTACCTAGACACCAAAATTATTCTCATAAGTTTATCACTTAAATTATATTTTCAATATAATTGGTTCAATGGATCCGTGTTTTCAGTTTTCAACGGAAGCTAACGAATAATAGATTTTTGATAAGATGCTAATTTAAATTTAAGTACCGGAAAAACTAGATAGGGAAGAAAAGGGGAATAGATTGCGAAAAACAGGATAAGGCTGGGAGGAAGTGAGAACTTTGAGAGGCGGAAGAACGAAATGCTCGTTGACTGAAGATGGGGTAACGGCTGTCACCTCCTGGGAACATGCGATGCGGCCGTCGTACGTTTGAAAAAAGTGTTCCGGACCACAAGCGTTGGCGCTACATAGCGTGGAAGCGAAGAAAACTCGGGCTGCCGTGTGGTTTTATGCTTCTTATTTCATACCTCCTTTTTTGCTTTTTTGTTTTTTTCCCGTGTGAGTGACTGAGTGAAACTAATGATACAATTTGTCGCCAGCCAAGCTCAAGAAGTCTTCAAGTTTTATATATAGAGGCTCATGTGTTAGGACGCGGCCGTCGGAAAGAGGGAGAGGTGGATTATTCGAGGATCACTGAATTTCTTCCTCTCCAGGCTCATCACTAGGGTTCGACACCACGTCGTTTTTTAATAGTTTCGTCATAGGCATTACTAAGGTAAACTAGATCCTGATCAACTGCCAGATCATGAAAATGCATAATTATTAAATCACTTTTGGGACTTACATGCTGATTGCTGTTTTTATAAACTTTTCTTGTCGATTTTACATCATTATTTGATCATTTGCTTGCCCAACGCACCTTTATTTAGTCGTCAACTTGAATTTATATTGCCTATGTAAGGAAGTTAGTATTATTGACATTTTATACAAGGATACATTTTGAAGTATGGGATATTGAATTATTCAACTTAGAAATAAGAATGACTTTGTAAATCCTTTACTTGCATTCTTTAAGAAAAAAAATTCTGATGTGTTACATTCACTGAGTTTCATTGTTCAACAATCGATTCTTTTAAACACCTGTTATATCTACTTCACGTTAATAGAGATAAACATATTTAATAAAAGTGGTAATTAATTGTTCTTCCGCATTAGCCGTCTGTACGACAAGATTGTCAAGGGGTAGAGTGAGACTGAAAAATTCAATGCTGTAGCCGGGATTATCCAGTCTCCGTCCGGCTGCTCTATCCCAGAGCTACCATGGCCAGCGTGCCGACACGGCATCAAATTCTCAACCTCACTCGCATTTCCTGGTGTATAAGGCCAATCAATAGATCAACGGATTGCTGTTTTACACATTTCCTTGGAAATAGGATAACCCAGTAGACTTATTTATTTACCCTGATATGATTTGAGGTCATGAAGATTTTTCTTGTACTCCACCAGGTAATACAATACAACATAATAAAAATCTGAAGTGTTGCACTCATATAACTTGCTCTATTCTTGTACTAACCATTCTTACAAACTCTTATTCGAATATCTGCTTTGTGTTAGTTGAGATAAACATTTGTACAAATTATCTTATTGCTTATTTCCTTGTAGGTGCAAGGGGAATGTTAGAATACAGTAAACTTTGTGCGATATTCAAATGTTTTAAAGCTTTGAGATTCTGTTGTCTTTGCACATTTACGTATAAAAAACGAACAACGATGTTTCATTTCACGAAAGTTTTGTGTTCCGAAACTGACACAAATAACGAGGAATATCTCCGAAATGGTTCACTCCACAAAAAAAAATTATTCAGACATAAATTGTGTGTTTTAATAAGATCTAAATTTTTTTCTAGAATAACATTCTATATCTCTTACAGTTTACGAGTTCTTCAAAAGTAACGCAGAGTAAACAGGACTACATAGGCTATAGCCAGAAAATTCAAAGTATACATTTCATTTGTCATACAAATATCTTAAACATATGGCATTTTTATTAAAATAATTCGAGCCATTTTCAAGAAAATCAAACATTTCAAAACATTTTCCATGTTGTGTAGTTTAGGGTGGGGCTATTTTCTTCAAAATCTGCGTGTCGCATCATTGAAAGACATTAACCATAAATGCCAACTTTGGTTTGTAGCCAACTTTTTGTTTTTGAGTTATACTGTCCACAGACTGACAGACACACAAACTGACAGACACACACGTACTCGGACCTTTCTCTAAAAATGCCTTTTTTGGACTCATGGGGACTCAAAACATATATTTCCGGTGACATCTTGCCATCGAATTTTTGTTTGGAATACAATACTTCCTTCTTCTTACCAGTAGAGGAAGTTGTTGTTGTTGTTGTTTTCTAGTGCCTTGCATGTGGCAATGAAGCCATTAGCATTCGTGCTTTCCAATACTTTTGAACCCAGTAGAGCAAGTAAAAAAACATTAATATACAAGGGTCTAACAAATACATTAAAATGAAGGGAAAAAAGCATAGCCAAAAAGCCTTTAAGCGGAATATTCATATGGGTGAAAACAATGTTTCTGAATATTTTCATAGATTAACTAGAAATATTGGTTGTTAACACATACTGACAGTAAAAGTAAATGGTGCTAGGCAATTATTCCTAAGTGATAGTCAAACCACTTGAGCTGGACGCTATATGGTGGCCTCGAAATTCCGTTGTACCCTGCATAGCCAGGATAAATAAAGAATGGCTTCCCATTTCTAAAGGCGTGAGTATGCAATGAAAAATTCAAACCAATAACAGCGAATGTCTCGGAAATGGTTAAGTAAGCAAAAAATGCAATTGACATTAATTGTGTGCTTTAAAAATGAGCACTACACAGTAGTAAGATTTTGCGAATTCTTACGGTTTACCTGTTAGGCAAAACGGATCAATAATGAAAAGGATTTCAAAGTTTAAGATGTTCGTTTCATGATCATAAAACTATCTTAAATGCATGCTTGTTTAACCAAAATCGTTAAAGACATTTTTTTTAGAAACACATTTATCATGTAAGGGGTGGTTTGCATTAGGGAGAGAGGATTATCTTGAAAACGTAGTTTGAAATTCTTTGAAGGCGCTGAACTTAAATGCCACATTTGGTATTTAACCAAGTATTTGTTTTGGGTACATCGCAGATAAAATCCCCAGGCCCATGTCTACTGCTTGTTAAGAGGAGAGGACCCTTACGGTTTACTAATGATACAAAAATCATTAAGAATGAAGATCACTTCAGAAAATTCGAAATATGTAGGTACATGTTTTATTTGCTATTAAAATGTCTTAATTTTAATCAAAACCTTAGAAACATTTTTAAGAAAATCAACAGTAACATTTTTCCACGTAAATAAGTTTGGAATGGCGGTATCTTTGTGTTGCATCCATTGAGTTACGTTGTCTAAAGACAGAAAAACAGACAGACAGACAGGCAGACAGACAGACACAAACATGCAGACCTTTTTCTTTGGGATTTAGAGGACCACGAAACATGAATTTCCAGTGAAATCTTGGATCAAATGTTTGGCTGGAATAGAAATACTGTCTCTACTTACTTACTCTAAGTAAGCAGTAGAAAAAGTAAGCAGATATTAGAAAATAGCAGAAGGCTTAATATGACTACGGTATGGACCAAATGTAAAAATGGTATGTTCATAAATGACGACATAATTTTGACATAAAGAAGCGCAATTATTTGAAGTCTTAAATCGGCTTGCTTAAAAGCTAAGTTCGGTACAGTAGAAGAAACTCAGGCTGTATTTTTAGATATAGCTTCTTGCCTGAAGCATCTGTAACCCCACGTGAGTGTTTAAATTTCTTCTCTAATCAACATCCAGCAGCTTGACTGTTTAACTGAGCAAGCTTAATTGTTGCCCTGACATCCCAAAATGTTCTGAAAATGTGACTTGTGCTGAATCTCACTTACACCTTCACCTTAGGGAGCCAAAATGGAGAATATTTTACAGAGAAATTTTATAATGACTTAGAGCAACTGCTGTGATTGTGGATTTGCTTATTTTCCAGAATAGGTAGTTGCTTTTCTACAGCTGACTACTTCGATACCGAGAATTGACCGGAAATACCGGAGACTCCGTGAACCATCCCCAAAGCATTTAAAAAAGAAAAGAGTGTGTTTATGTGTCTACGCATATGTGTGTGTAATTTCTTCTATGGATGGCATGACTCAAGTTGACCTTATACCAAACTTGGTATTTAAGTTCAGTGTCCTCCATAGATGCATCACCAAGACTTTCAATTAAACCCTCCCATCCCATTCTGCAATTTACATAAAAGAGTCCTTATTTTTTATTTGGTCAAAAATCGCTCAAAACATTTTGAAGTAATGTACATAATATAGTGCCAGAGGAAAAAAGTTTATGTCTATAATTTTCTGGGACTAACCCTTAGAAATCTGCATTGACGCCTTTTGTGTAACAGATAAACCATTCGTAATAAACTAAATCTTACGAAAGAAAAAAGTTATGCTTCATTAAATTACTAAGTTTATGTGAAATTGGCATGCATTTATTGTGGCATACGTTTCCGAGATATTTTTTGCTATGGATTTTGACTTTCAAACACTTACACTTTTTAAGCAGTACGATGGCTATTCGTTTTTTCTTGTGGCCATACACAGCATGTCATATGATACCATTTAAGTTGGCTCATAAATTTAATGGTACTGAACTTCTTGGACCGAGTAGCCTACTATTTTAACTAACAGAATTATAGCGTTTCTAAATCTTAGCACGGAAAACTAGATATTGAAGTGCTTGTATCTGTTAACATCTGATGTACCATTACTCTACTAAAAATAATGTTCCCTTAATAACGAGGCACGGAAGTAGCCAGTCACTGAAGTGTTAGAGCCCTCTTGCGGCGATCGTCAAGGGTGTATAACCCGAGTGTGGTCCTTGGGCGCTATGTATTGCCAGTAATTGATCAAAGTGCAACACTTCGGTACGATTGCACATAAAACACGAATGACAAGACACGACTTTTAAAAATACACATAAGCCCACTCACTTCATTACTTCCCACCAAAGTCCACTAATATGCTGCCGCCTTTGAAACGCTACTGTTACTCCGTGAGTTACTAAACTCTGAGAATTGCATTCCCATTATAATTTTCAGAACTTTGTCTATGTGCAGTTCTAAATGGTCGGAACCTTGATCAAATGGGCTTTTTCTCGACTGAATTCACCAAACTCCTAATTCCTATACCTTAGCTACACTTGTTTACACCAATTATATTTTGCTCAGCACGGAAGCTACCAATGAAGTCTTCAACTCAGACACATTTTTAACTTTCGTTTCTTACATTATACATAACTGTTACTAAATGGAAATTATTTGTTGTAATTGTTTATCTGCCTTTCATTTCTTAATTATCCCTCTATAATGCTAGTAATACTTTGTTATGAAGTTTCCATTACAGTACAAATCATCTTGTTATTAAGTTTACGTTATGTTTACGGTTAATTTTCATTTTGAACTGGGCTATGTCAAGTAAAAGTAAAACATGAATGTAAACTAATTTTAGTACACGTTTTTAACCTAATACGAGCACGAAAGGTCAGGTGTTGGACCTCCTCTGAAACATTTGTGTCTATGTAACTATTGAACAGTTTGACAAATATTCGCTCCATCAAATACTCGCACGATTCATTGGACATGCTATTAGTCATTACCTTCCCAGAGTACACAACCATTTATGCAAACACAAATAAAAGTAAACATCACCAGTTAACTAGTTCCACAGAAGAACAAACTATCAAGTCAAAGCAAATACACTACCAACAGTTAGGGATTTCAATTTGCTTGCACACTATCAACTAGTAAGAAAACTAAGCAAGCATGTGCTTCTTGCCGTTCATTCTCTTCCATGTCGCCTTGTAGAAATAAATAAAGAAATGCGTATACGACAAACAGGAGGAGTAGCAGCAGAAAAAAGAATGAAATGGGAATGTGGCACCTTAAGTCGATGAGGACAAACTTGAAAGAATACAAAAAATTCAGCAAATGGCTACGGTGGACATACGAAATGGATAAAAGTGCAAGAAAAAATGACACAAGATTTAAGTACCACAAATAAAATAAATTAAGGGAATTGCGAGTGAATAGGGTTAGAAGTTTTGGATTATCATAAGGAAAAACACATGCTTTTGAGAAAAATTGCACAGAGGAATCCTTTTTCTAAAAAAAAAATAAACATTTGAGTATTTCAATTGCAGAAGGAGTGTGCAAAATCGAAATCAGAATGAGAAAATAAAATAAATGGTAGGTACCCAGCGAGATGACTCCGCGGTAACGTGTGAGGCTCGCACTTGGGAGGTTGTGGGTTGGACTCCCATGGTTGACCTTCCTGACCTATGGGTTTTTTTTTTCTTTTCTTTTTCAGGAGCCTCCCTGAGGCGAATGCTGAGAAGGATAATTGCATCCCCCAATTGTACTTACTTCCACTTACTGATGTACTGAATTCAGGGAGATAGTTTAAGCCCTCTACTATTTAATGCTTTCATGAGATTATTAAAAGATGTAAAACAAGGACAGAAAGGAGCAAGGTGGGTATGTGGAGTATTTCTACAGATACCGCCATATGCTGATGATGTAATATTAATAGTAAATACTTCAAGGAAACTCCAAGGAGTGGAATAAGGAGCTCAACAGGAAAGGAATGGAAATAAACACAGAAAAAAAGTAACGTAATGTTAGTGTCAAAGCAAGAGACATAAGGCATAGAATTTAAAATTGAATGTGAAATGCGAATATTGTAGAGGATAGAAACTTTTGAGTATCTAGCCACAATAATAAGCAATGATGGGAGAATAGAAGGTACTGAATAGGATTAAAAATTCTTTCTCAGCCTATTATCGAATGAGTAATATAATAATAGGAAGAAAGGAAATAATAAGACAAAACCGATATATATATATATATATATATATATATACGAGTATATATATTCGCCTACCACCTAGGCGGCCCGAATTCTATACCAGAATCCACATGTGGTATTTGTGGTGGACGAAGCGGCATCTGGGCGCGTTTTCTCCAGGTTTACTGCCACTCTTTCTACCAATTGCTCCACAGTCACCTTTCCATTCATCGATTTCACCTGCATTTCACATCATCCTCACTCTCATACCTGGTATTTGGCTGACCACCCGCTTCCAGGTCTTCAGCTTGCCCGGTTCATAGGTTCGTCTGCTCCCAGATAAACATCTGACCCTAGGCACGGCTTGTAAGTCCTAGGGGGTGTAAGTCCTGCATAAAGGGAGCGTAATCAGACAGAGAAGAAGTGACTGAGAGTTTGGTACTACAACACAAACATTTGAGTAAGTGGAAATGAAATGCTTGGAAAGAACAGCAAGGAAAACAAGAAGAGAAGAAGAAGAAATGAAAGAGTTTGAGTGGAGCTAGGACAGTAGAAAACAATAGTTGACATAATAGAGAAGAGAGAACTAAAATGGTTCGGGCACATAAGACAGAAGGCAAAAAGAAACAGGTCTTTGAAAAGCGTGCGGAAAGAAGATGATGTGGAGAGAGACCAAGAAGTACAAGGGACGAGAGAATCAAAAGAATTGAACAGAAATGGGGACGGACAATGGCAGAACTGAGAAGGGTTAGTGGAGGTAGAACAAAATGGAGATAATGGATAGGACGAGGCTACCCCGACGCTAGATAAAAGACAGCAGAGAATAGAAGAAGAAGAAGAAGAAGAAGAAGAAGAAGAAGAAGAAGAAGAAGAAGAAGAAGAAGAAGAAGAAGAAGAAGAAGAAGAAGATACAAAGTTTAAAAAAACTCACCTGATGCATAAAAATGTAAGCAGCACGTGGCATTACTATAAATGACTTGAAAATCTAAAACAGTAAAATCATTGTTGACCTGTGTAATCTGTACATCTGTTATCAACATATGCTAAATATAATGTATAGGTTTACTGCGGTGTTAAGAAACCGCAAATATTTGCATTATGGCTGGCGAATTTTACGCCATGACACCATTGAGGTTAGAAAATATGTGGTTAAAGCGAGAATGATACCGCTAACAAGACAGAGATACACACACGTCATAAAAAACTCCATTTTTTTAATCCTGCTTGGAAACCGATACAGATATTTGTGCTGTAATTTTTGCTTTTTTCTCTTTGTACTGGGTCTGTTTTTAGCCCCTTCCCTCTCCCTTTCCCTCGGGCCCAAATGTTCTCGTCATGGTTTACGAGAAAAGCAAACATCGCCCAATCTATTTATTGCCGTTACCAGCTAATACGACGTTGTAACATTGCGAAGAAGAAGAGGATGACGTTTACGACCGCACGCACACACACCACTATGCTAGGCGAGCAGTTGTAAATACGGCTTCCTCTTTATGGTTTCGCTTTAAATTTATTCCTTCTTGTTTCTTTGTTCAGCATAACCCAGTTTCGGTCATAACCATACATTCTTTGCATTTATGAGTCAGAAGCAAACGAAGCCAAAAAAAGAAGTGTATTTGCAAAGACCTTTATATCATTATTATTGGATAGTATAGAATTTTAATAGGAAGGTTTGGGTATCTGAACTTAATAACCCATCAATTTTCCCTTGATCATAAATGAATAAGCATTTTAAATTAAGGAAAAGGTGGCAAAAATGTATCACTCCAGCACGTGAACCCTTTCTCAAATATATATTGCTTTATTCTGGCATTATTCTATTTTATATTTATATTGATACGTAGTGTTCAAATATCATACTAAATTACCTCTGCAATATAGTGACATGTACCATAAAATTTCAGAAAACGGGCTTTAAATGCAATTTTTAAAAACCATGGTTTATATAGGGTGTCAAAGGGAAAAAAAAAAAAAAAAAAAAAAAAAAAAAAAAAAAAAAAAAAAAAAAAAAAAAAAAAAAAACCGACGACGCTTAGTATGTTGTGGGGCCGCAAACTGATCAGTTTTGAAATAGGAACTATCCGTAAATGCACGGTTTGGACGCTGTAGTGCATTGAAATGTGAGGTGGTTGTACGTTTACATTTCATCAATAAACCCAAAATCGACCTGTCTACATTAGAAACGGGCTTCCATCTGTGAACCTCCTACGCCATTGCATAGCCTATATCGGTAGTGGTGAACCTTATGTACATGACCCAATACGTGCGGTTGTCTTTGAAGATTTTCAATCTCTTCGTGGATTCGAGTCATAAGTTCCTCCTCTGCGAGTAACCAAAGGTTATTAGCAATATAATTGTTTCCTTTGTTGGAACATCGCGCACATTGAATTCTCTTTGAAGAGAATTGTGCTATTATCAATGAATTTGTCTTCCAATACGTTTTCACAATAAAAACATGTTCTCGAAGCCAGTACTGCATGTTTCTGCTACGACTGCAAACTAAAGATTGTCAACATCAACAATGCTCGCTATTGCCATCGAAATCAACAAAATGGGCAACAATGGGCAGTGGTACTGATTCTCCCAGTGAATGTATGGAAAAAGTGGTCAGCAAAATAATTGGTCAAAAGGAATGTTGCGAAAGAAGCAGTCAGAACACTGTTAGACTGGTTTAGATTTAAGGGAAATCATATAGGTATGTGAAAAAGCTGCCATGTTTCACACACTGCATGTCAGGTGCACGAAAGGGAGAACCGCTTGCTTCTGTTTCATTGTGAGTGAGTAGTTCTGATGGACGTAAGTACTACTAGTAGGAGAAAGCCACGTGCGCTTCAAAATATTTATTTTTACCGAAAGTGCAGAGAAGCATTAAGTGGTGTAATAATTTGGGTATGTGTGAAAGAAAACTTCAAGAAAAGTGGCGGAAGATTTACAGGTAGCAGCAACGATATTTTGAAAGTATACTTTGAAAGTAAGTTTGGAGCACCCTATGAAGACTATTTAAAGGCGAAGAAATGCACATATTAGGAGAAGAAGAGACCTAGGGAGGAGCATTCTTCAATATCTCATCTATATAGAGAGGAATTGGGAGAACTCCACCCTAACCTAACATAACGTAACCTAACCTATTTTTTCGCAGATCTCACTTTTTATAAACTGGGTCGTTTACCACCACCATCCTACATCACTCTTCGTTTACTTGTTCTAGGAAGATTGACCAATTTTTTCACAGACCGCTTTTTTCGCCACACGCTCCCAGAGCCACTGAGCCCATTAAAATAAATTTCAGATTTCTACAAGTTTTCAGAGGAAAATTATGGCCCATTAAAGCAGTTCAAGTTTATATGAATGACACTGTATAATGCCAGATGCAGAGCATCCTTGAAAATGATAGGATGTTTTGGGTAGATTAAGCATTAAATCCTGATCATTTATTAATTAGCATCTTTATTATTAAGTATGGTGTATTTAAAACTTAAGTTACACGACTTTTGCGTTTTCATCTCAAAAGTGGTTGCGAAGGAAACTTAAAAACTAATTGAGAAAATTGCCAGCGCTCTGAACGTAAAAGACGAAATCGCCGATACAGAGTTAAAAATAAACTCCAAATAATCACAAGCGCTTAAAAGTTTAATAAAAGGATGATAATACAGTGACAAAATGCCAAATCGGTCCAGTTACTTTTCTATAACTTTATTGTCCTTGTAAACTTTTTCACAAGTTGCGAAGACTACGTAAACAGCCGGGAGGTACCGGGGTACTGACCACATTCCACCTCCAGTATTGCAGCCCACTCATGAGGCCTGTGGTGGGCAGAGATGGGGGACGCAGCAGTCGGGGATGCCCCAGAAAGGGCTGCTACACCATGAGGTTCGTTGTTTAGATACCGCTTAAAAAGTACACAAATATTTGGAAATTCAGGCCAACAACAAGGTATATCTCAGAAATGCTTAATGCCACAATAAAGTGTTGAGTATTTGACGTGCGTTTTGTACTTTAATGAGATAATTTTGCTTATACAAAATTTATTCAGGATGAAGAGGTATTCACAAGGCTATTCACAGAAAATTCAATATGTATCTAATTACATGTTATTTTCATGCAAAAAATTTGAACAGGGTATTTTAATCAACATTGTTAGAGCAATTTCTAAGAATTTCGAACCTACTCAAAATGTTTCAACTAAACGGAGCTTGCTATGGAAGAATTTCGTAGAAAATCTTCCTGTTGCATCCTTGGATAATACTGAAAATAAACACCAAGTTTGGTATTCAACTGACTTTTCGTTTTTCAGCTTTAAGCTACCCAATCTCTATAAACTATTCTTTAGATAAACTCCGTAAAGAGGTCAATTAATTACTCATTTCCTCGAATTTCCTCGATGTCAAGGGGGACAGGGGAACCGAATCGATACTAAGATTTAAAACAAGTCGCTCTATACTGGCCGAAAAATTCCATGCTTTTCTGTAACATCATAGGAAATAGCTGCAAAAGGGCGCGTTTTAAAAATTTTGTATTGAAAAAAATGCATATATCGGAGTAGGCTGGCACTAACAAATAGGTCATTTGTAATAAGTTGTGCTTAAAAGAATCAACATTTTTGTATAAAACGTCCTTTGTCTCTCTCTTATGTTTACCAGTCATACAAAATTGCTTCCAAATGAAAAAACTACTCATGCTATCTCCAGAAAATTCATGTTATGATTTTGTTTGTCATTTAAATCTGAAACATTCGCTATTTTAATCAAAATTAATAAACATCGAAAATTCAAAAAATCTTCCATCTTAAAAGCATTTTGGAGTGGGAGGATATTCGGTGCTGAACATAAATACCAACATTTATCGGACATTTCGTCTTGTAGGCTTATCTCTCGCTCTCTTTCCCTCTCACCACACGACACGCGCGCGCGCGCGCACGCACGCACGCACGCACGCACACACACACACACACACACACACACACACACACACACACACACACTCAGATAGAGAGAGAGTCGTCCTCTCGTCTAGAGGGAATATCCGCCCCTGGTTGCGGATTCAAACCCGGTGGAAAGCGATGGATTTTTTCGGACGTAAAAATGCATAACATGGTTTCCTTCAGAAGGGAAGTAAAGTCGGTGGTACCGCATCGTTCATTTTCGGCACGTAAAGGTACCTCAAGCTGGTAAAATGAGCGGTCCCACACGCCCAATATACATAGAATAGGCCACTAAGAATCACAGCAGCACCGAACGATATGGCTTTACGGGAACGTGTGAGCCGCATTCGAGACGTAGTGGATTCGATTCCCGTGACCAACCTTCCTGACCTGGGTTTTTCGGGAGTTTCCCCAAATTTCTGTCCTTACAGTTCACTTCATGAATCATTGCATTGAACCTTCATCCCATTGATTCTTTCAGAGTCGCAAATGTCAATGAACGCGTTCGGTGCGGCTTGGCAGGGATGATATCGCACGGGAGCTATTTCCCTCCCTCGTTGCCCGCGGGATCCGGGTGTAAAAGACGGCATTTAGGAGTGTTGTACCCCTCACGAAGTCACAGAAGACCTAAACACTTCGAGGTGTCGTCAAACCTGGGACACCTTGGGGACCTCTGCCATTAATCTAGAGCTGGCCACTCGTATCTCTTCTCACCTCATCCCTCCTTTCGGGGATGCACCCCATAAGTCTGGCTTCAGTGCCGAACCCCCTCTGTATCTCTCCTATTCCAGTTAAACAACGTCTATAAATAAAGCTCAATTTACTTAACAGAGACACACACGCAACACTCATACGCACACAAACATAAATGGACGCTTTCCTCAAATTGATTTTTTAAAATAAGTATTATACGAGCACACTCGCATAAGCACACTGAAATTAGTATACAGAGTTAAATATTTGTTTTAAGGTAAATAACCATGTATTATTCACAACTTCTTTCCATAGCCATATTATAGGTATAAAGCAAACTGTCATTAATTTTCAAACGAAAGGTCTATATTGCTTACAGGGCGAAATCGCAATAATTAATTTGTAACAGCTTAATTATTTTGCTAAACAAATCCTTGGGCAATAAATGCTGTATTATAAAATACTGCGAGCATGCAGAGTGGTTAATTACACAACAGTATGTTCGTTATATTTCAGAAATGTAATCATTAATTTCAAACTTTACAAAATGTAATAAACGAGAAATATGTCAACCATAACATTAATAATATTCTATATTATAATAGCGTAAGTTTATAGCATAGACATAATTTGTTATAAATTCGAGAGATGTCTTCAAAGTGGTCTTTATCAATTTTTTCTGATTGATAAAATTGAATTATGTCCACCGTGCATAAAGGCCCATTGTTTTAGTTCATAAAAAATTAATGTTTAGACCTTATTCATTTATAATGAGCATTCATAATGCATATGAAAATAGTATTTATATAGACAGTGTAGTTTTATTTTATTGTCCTTGATAAACTAAACTAAAACTAAACTAAAAAGTATTCAAGTGTGCATAAATTCTATTGCCTTTACTATTTCACTACGTGTGTTACGTATACCACTCAAACGATTTGATTTTAAATTTTTAACCACTCACATGACTTTATTTTAATTTTAGTGTGTATCCTGAATTTAATTATTCACCCAAAGGACTTAACGTAGAAATTTCAATTTTTGTTTTTCTTCTTTTGTGTGTAGGTATATATGTGTATTAATGCCCTTCAACGTTACGTCATATAGAACGATAAATGAATGGATTAGTGAACTGGTGCTCTAATGAGCAAGAGGTGTCCATAGAGCTTAAAATTACCTGACATTCATCTTCTCAGGATTATGGAAAGGTATGTGACTGTATATTCATATTTTGGATAAGTTTTAATATTTGCAAAAATAGACATTAAAATTGGCTAGGGAGACTGAAAATCTTGCCTGTAATCCAAGAAAGCTTGATAAAGCCTTGTTAATGTTATGGTGAAGACATTTCGAGTTTCAGCTTTTAATAATCACAGCTCAATTTTCAGCTTATATACTTAACATTTGCTTGCGCTGCCAAGGTGCAACTGATGAATCTGAAGAAATACTTTTGAAATGTTGTTTAAAAATATATTTACTTAGAAGAATATTACCTAATTTATAAATACTTACGTTTCTAAAGACTCAACAACTTTAATTTCCTTTCAGTACAAAGGAACGAGTCAGCTGGAGAGAAATTTTAAGTTTATTAGTTAGGGTAACGGCCTACTTGGACACTCGCAGACCTTTGCTTCTTCTACCTCTTTAAGGTTTAAACCCTTCGATCCCCTGTGCCTCCATCAGTTCATCTCGCCATTGCTACTTGTCCTCCTGATGGCTTATAAAATGGGCTATAATTCAATCCTACTCTTGCCATAGACATATTTTACGTTCTGTTTACAAGTCCTTCCAGTTTATTTATTTATTTTTTTTTGGGGGGTGGGGTGGTATGATAAGGTCCCATCTTAATATTGGAATATACTGCCACGTAAGCGAGATCTTTTTTTAATCTAGCTAGATCTGAAACTATGGGTCGTGGCCTATCTTATGAACCATAACACTCTACATAGACATATACACATAGGGCCTTATACAGGATCGTTTATGCAGGAAATGTAGAACCGAAAATGAAACTTCGCAGCACTCTGCTATATGAAAGTCTTAACATGCATGGATCCGTATTCTTAACTCTTTTCTTAAAACCTGAGGATAGGTACCTTTTGATATAAGAAGGGCAAACATATATTCTTGGTCTTTCTGTTGGGACTGTCGGCTTTGATTAAATTCCCAGTCCAAAAGATACAAAGAGCCTAAGTGTTGGACTTTATGAGGCCATTAATTCCTAAACTTCATCATCATTATCACCTTCATTATCATGGTATAATTTTAAATTATTTTATGTAACCTTCGTTTCTTTCTTTCTTTTTTTTTTTTTTTTTTTTTTTTTTTTTTTTTTTTTTTTTTTTTGGTCTAATAATGCATAGATTGTCTCCTTGGTACGGTGGAGACCCGGGTTCTATTCTCAGCACCGCCGTGGGGATTTTCTCTCACTGAGAGACCTGGTCTGGTGTGCACTCAACCTTGTTAGATCCCTGAGATAATTGATCAAAGAGTAGCGATACCTGGTTACGAAGACCACGTAACTGGCCAGGAGATAAGGGGGCGCTGTCCACTAGAGGTCTGCACGGGCTCGGGCCTAATTTGAAAAATGCTTGTCGGACTCGGGCTTGAAAATTAAGGGAATAAACAACTGAAAATGGGATTTTAAATTTTTTTCAGCCAAGTTAGCTGAAAATTTATTTTCAATGCTGTCTTATACCAGCATTAAAGGGTTTTGAATTTTAGTGTGATATATCCTTCAGTTTCCGAGTTACGAAATGTTGAATCCGGATTTTATAATGTTATGCCAAATGCTCTACACGACGAAATTAAAAAAAAAAAAAAAAAAAAAAAAAAGTGTATTTGTAAGTTTCTATTATATTTATCTGATTATAATGTACAAATCTATCATTCAAATTTGTTTTACTAGCATCAGCTCAAAAGACAATAATTTTTAAATTTGTCGACTGAAATTTCTAGTCTACAGTTTTATAAGCTATAAGTTTCTTTAGTAACTCAAAACCGTTCAAAAGAAAAACAAAAGTATATGACAGATTTACTTGTTTGTGTTTTGGGAATGATACGAAGAATTGCATGTAAACTGCATCGTGTGACATTTTCAAAAAGTGAATATGATGAAAAAATAATTTTCAAAAACCTTAGATTTTAAAATAAAAAACATTGTTATTCTGCATTTTTAGGGTACATTATGCAGCTACAAGTATTTGTAATATAAAAATTCAAAACACATTTTGAATTTAAGGTCCCTAGTATTTTCAAAGCCATGGAATACAAATGTAAAGTTTTGCGAGATTTGTGCTAAATTTCAGTGGTACATTCACTTAGGAGGCAAAAAATAATGCACCATTTCTTGGTCACCAATATTGAAATGTCGAGAATTTCACAATTACCGCAGCATTTCTTTACTAGGAATTCTAAATGATTATCCTGCTGACACGTTTCAAATGCTGCTACTCATGCTAGTCAAAGCACAGAATGAGAAGGGTTTGCAACTACATATATTATTTCTCATTACTCGGCTGCAATTCAATCCGTTCACTCACTCCACGAATGAAATCTTACACTAGTAACGAGTGTTTCCTCCTGCTTTGTAAAGTGTAAACACAGCATCGATGTTTATACTTATACAATTATTACAGTTTGTAATGTGTTCAATACTGGTATTGAAGGGACTTTTCGTAGAAAAGATGGTAACACGCCAGTAACCTTTTCTTTAAACTTGAAAGACGGTCATTTCTAAGACTTTAGCGAGACAATATCATGATCTTAAAACAATATTAATGTACTAACGTTATTTATGCAGGTACCCAACATTCGCTAGCGTAAATATTTGGACGAAAATTGGATTTTAGCAAATATACAATATCATTAATAATTATTATAATAATTATAATAATAATAATAATAATAATAATAATAATAATAATAATAATAATAATAATAATAATAATAATAATAATAATAATAATAATAATAATAATAATAATAATAATAATAATAATAATAATAATAATAATAATAATAATAATAATAATAATAATAATAATAATAATAATAATAATAATAATAATAATAATAATAATAATAATAATAATAATAATAATAATAATAAATAATAATTAATAATCATGTCAATAACTGCAGGATAATTTTGTTTAAAAGAAATTGCACAATCGGGCTCGGGTCGGGCTCGGACCAGGTCTAAGAAAGCCCGTGCAGACCTCTACTGTCCACGTCCCACCCCTAGTACTGCACCCCACTCATGACGCCTGTGATGGGCAGAGGTGGGGGATGCAGTGCCCGGGCGGTAGGCCTAGGTCTGGAAAAAGCTGTTAGTGCTTGAGATTGTAATAATCTACAAGTCTATCTAAGGAAATTCTATTTGTGTCTATTCTTTTTTCTGACATCTGTAAAACCATGCAGCACAATCATAACTACCATCACGCTCTATGATTTTAACAAACATCTCTCCTCACCAGTTTCCTAATGTTTTACTCATTGTTGCTCAGGAATAATTAGATTTATTTAATTTTTCTTCAATTTTACATGTTCCCCATATGTGTTCAGCAGCCTAGATATATAAATATGCTAAGTTGTTCCTTTACTTCGTTGACTTAGAGTCAATTCCTCTTATTTATATAGGTCCTACTGATGCCAATGCTTCGCTTTCCTGACAGATATTTTCATATTAAAATGCAATGCAATCTAATTCGATGTTGTAAATCATTCTCACTCTCGTTAATGACCATCTGTTTGGCAGAAAATAAAATTGTGGTAGAATTTAAAATATGCTGGTATTTTATTTATCCATAGTATTACGACTTCGTCATTACACAAAAGCTTGTAAGATTAGCATGATTCGGTTTGACAATGAGCAGACAATTGCTGGTGGTATATAACGCCACGGTCAATGAATAATCAGTAAACTATTGTGAAGATTCTTGACCCACTCGCAGGTCAGCTGAGGTAAAGAATTACTTTGGCACACTCCGCTGGGATTCAGAAAACGCCACATCCATCTAATGTCTGGACGAACTTCAGTTTGTAACGAGAAATCTGTTTCTGGGATTGCAGCGTGTTGCTAGTGACATATTTGTCAGACTTGCCAAGGCGATGTTTTCGTTTTAAGAGGATGTGATATAGGAGCCATGGTTTGGCATCTACTTAGTTTTGCCAGACAGAATATGTCATCGGGCAGACTCTGAACAGCTTCCCGCGTCGGCAGATATTTTTTCTCAAAACACACACACGCTCGCACATGAACACTCAGACATCTCTCAAGCATAAGCCACCCTCCATCCTTTCTGTGATACCATGTTCCGGAAACCTTTGTAGCGTTCGCACATTCATCATTGAATAATATAATACCAAAGGAAGCAGACTACAACTATGCCTAGTCCATAAAGTTAAGCTAAATAAGTCGGGAAGTAAATACAGTGCTTGGAATCGTGTCGGCATAACGCGTAGTGGTTTAAACCGCCTGTATTTATTCATTTATTTATATTAATGAAGCATTCTCAATTACCAAAGTAATACTACATGCTAAACATAAAACACTTAAAAATATGGTTGCCAGAATACAATTTTCCAAGTTTGAAAGATGGTTATTTGATTTTGTAATTATTAGTATCCATGGTTTATCGAAAACAATGGAGTTAACTAATCCATTTTATTCATTGGCCATTTATTACGAGGTCTATTAATCAGTTTTTGTATTTCTTTAACACAGGACACACGTAAATTAGATGATTTATAGTTTGCTCTTCTATGTTAGATGGGCAGTTTGGATTATCACGAATCTGAAATCTGTGAAGGTAGGCTCGCGTTTTTGCGTACCCTCCGGTTATTGCTGCCAGGTTTGGAGTGTTAGTTATTTTCATTTGCAGCTTTTTTTTCGACGCTCGGGAAGAATTCTCTGGTGATGGACCCATTTTTAGCGTTGCCGCAGTGGCTCTGCCATTTTTTATAACTATAAGTGCTTTAATCCATACAAAACCTAGTTTCCAATTTAGTATTTAAAGCTTTATGTGTTCTGTTCTTATTAATCCTATTAGTTTTAAACCACCACTCCCTGTCCTACTCCTAGTATTCCACTTAATGCTTATCATACTCCTTCCCTTTCGTTCGCACCTGAGCCTGAAACTGGCCTTTTAATATTAATGTTTTAACTTATACTTCACATTAAATCAATAAAGGATGCACTCACCCAGAGGCTGATGTGGACCGTGTTTGCAAAGTATGCGTTTTAGCCACTCAGGGGAAATTTGTCCGTGCTATTTCCTTCCGCCGTTCACATAGGACTGATCTTCGTTCAGAGGCTAATATTTGTGTATTGAAATACAATTCAAACCAACAAGCGATGGCTTATCTAGGGATGAGCGGAACACAGAATGATAAGGAGATTCGCCCAACATTGAATAAAGAAAAACAAAGCTGCATCGTTCACTCAACTGCACAGCAATCGCATGTTTTAATCTAACCAACCACTTGAATAGCTATTTTGTAAAGGAATGGTATGTATGAAAAGCATTTTTGGGTAAACAGTGGAGGAAAAGGAGAGTTCTACATAGTTGGCTTGTATCTGAGGTGGAATTGTCAGAAGAACACTAAAGGTTAATGTTGCATTTTATTCAGAAAGGAAGCATCACTGTGATCCTTGAAGATAAAGCAAAGAAGAAATTAATGAAATACTTTGTATGGAATGTGGCATTATATTTAAATGAAGCTTTGAATGTTTGTGATGATGTGAAAACGCATAGCATTTGAAACAGGAATGGAGCGCGAGAAATGGACAAAGTAAACCATGAAGTTGTTATCCCAATATCCTCACAAAAGCTGAATCACCGTCAGCGTTTATTCGGTGAGGTTGTATCAACTATGTCAGTACGGCAAATAAATGCCAGCACGGAAGGTCCTCCTGCAAGCAGCAAACAACTTTAAAAAGTGCGGAACAATTCATCTACAAAAATTACGACTCCGCCTCTGTGCTTCATCAAGTCCCTGGTGGAAAATGTTCAACAACATAATCAAAAGGATACCCAACATTACCTCCAAAATCTGCTAAAATAGAACAGGAGCAGATTTCCCACACAGAAAAGACTGGCTGTAGTTCCACAATATACACTAAAACAACAGGAACAAAAGTCACACAAAACACTTTGTACGTAGAAAAAACAAAGTTACAGAAAGTAAAAGGTTTCTGTGATACACAGAATTGTGCAAAGAATTCATACTATATCCACTCTTACCATATGGACAATAACTTATCCTCAGTATATAAACATTATAACAAATCTCAAAGTTAAACAAGGAAAAAAATGGGAGCACACACAAAAGCGGGTAAGATTATTTCCACATACTCCCACACACTACCTTCACACCTTTCCTACACACACACCCATCAGCTCGTCATCAGCTATTGTGACGTCACGCAAAATATCCCCCCCCCCCAAAAAAAAAGGGAAGGAAACCCTAAGCGACCATGGTTAGCTCCTGCTAGCCAAAATTACGGTTTGTTGTATGAAGTTGTTTTAGAAGAAATGGACGAAGGGAAAATTACTAACTCATTGAGAATAGGAGTACATTTTTAATTGTGCTGTTCTCTCTCTCTCTCTCTCTCTCTCTCTCTCTCTCTCTCTCTCTCTCTCTCTCTCTGTGGAACTGTTTCCAAAAATCTTTTGGAAGGATTCAGGAAGCATCAATATATGTATTTCCAGTAGGATATCGATATTTTCGGGTGGAAAGCAATCCTTCCTCTGCTTACAGTAGGTAAGCGATATCAAAAGTAAAACTTAACCTATGATTAACGTAAAAAGCACGCTGCATGGCGAATGGTTTCTTAGGGCTAAATAATCTTCCAAAGCGGTAAGTAAAGAAAAAATAAATCTTTAGGCCTGACAATTTATTCTATATATGATATAAAATTTAATGACTGGTGGCAGGGCGATCAACACAGAAAGCAGTCAGATCCTTGCCAGGCTTTGTGGTGTTGTATACATAGTTAAAGATGGCGTGAGATCACGCTAAATATCATTTGCGTCCACAAAATTTATTTGCACAACAGGAAAGATAATAGTAAGGGTCAGCTGCCATTAAACTTCGCGACGGCCATAGTTGGGTACATAGCAGACTTTCTTGATCAAGGCTGAAAAGGCGTTTCAAATGGTTGGATCCAATTAACCAAACTGTTGTGAGAGAAAAACACTGTATGACTAAATTTGGTTTATTAAACCAACGGGTTGGGTATGGTTGTAAACTACGTTCTATAACCAAGTGACACTTTATGTAAATACAGTACTGTAAAAATGTAATTAACATTATTTTGTAACGGTTAAGCTAATATTATAGATGTACAACTTTAGCTTTTTTTTAAAGGAAGTGTCCTTTTCATTATTGATCCAAGTACCCAGGTGGGAATAATTGGACCTCTACTGAGGCACGTTAGGCTGATGGTGTCCTATCCACGTATTAATATCTGAATATAGTGATTCAATACATTTAAACTTAACCTCCCTTTACAAATGCCTGGTTGCATTGGTACAAATTTTTCCAAATGTTAATAACATGTTATTTTCTCCAGATGAATTTCCATAATCATTTATCTTTAAACTACTCGTATGCTGTGGACAAACTATGCTCTTCTCCATCAGGAAATTAAGATAGTTTACTTTTTTGTTATAAAATAGTTTCATTGTTCAGTGTCAATTTTAGGAATATGCTTCGCTTGCAAACTGTTTTCAGATATTTAGCTGTACTTTGAAAACATTGGGTTGTGAAGAAAACTAAAATAATTTAAGGAAAGTAGTGTTGGAGGAATGGTTAAGGTACCACTCTGCTTTGTGTTTAAATACTTTAGTTCAAAGCTTCCACTCACATTTTCTCCTTATTACACAATTACAACCTTGGTATTAATATTCATTGTTTACTTATGAGCAGATTTCTTAAAATAAATTCCTGATAGAATATTTTTTTTTGTGCAGGCAACAGGCATCTAACCCTCAGCATTTGATCTAAATACACCTAGTAATAATTTAGAACACTTTGGCAGTCTTAAGCACTCACTGAAGACCTCCGAACAAAAAATGAAATAAAATGATTTACAGCGGGAAGTCGTCGATGCGCATCTGCAAGCATTTAAAGCAATATGCTCCATCTGTTTTCCGTTGGCATCAGGACAGATACTTGCCGATCCTTTGAGACACGCTTTTATTTGAGTAGTTTGTCAGCAATAAAATCATCACTAAACTAGCGCCACATGCTATGTTCCACGTGTAAAGCAAACAAATTCAGAGTAGCTATAAAGATTAATGTAACTGCTATAGACACGGTGCTTTATTATATGTATACGATATCTTGGCGCTGGATCTGTGAGAATGCACATCTATGGTTAAAAGCAGAATTTGTGTAATAATTAGAGCTAGGACAAATGTCCTTTTGCTTGCAATGTGCGCGCATTGTAACTATATATGCATAGCGCGGAGAGAAGAAGGGGTGACACAGGTAACCAGGAACTGTAAACATCACAGAGAGAGGTTAACAACAAATGTAATTAAAAAATAGATATACCTGTGTTGCCAAAAATATAAACACTTATCCGGTGTATTATCTTCCGATTCGTCTGTTTGTCAAATAGTTTAGTATGTTTCCTAATGAAGTTTTTAAACTCAGAATGGTGTAGTTTGTAAAATGGTATATTGGTATGTATCATCATTTTTACAGACCTTCAAAGAACTTCAGTTGTAGTGGTGATTCTGCTGAAGTTTCTTCTTCTTCTGCCTTCGTACTACCTCACAATGCAACAGATGCTTTATGCTTTCTCCCCTTTTTCTGCTTTGTTCTTTTTTTCCTAGTACAGTGTAATTATAATAATTGTCGCTTCTCTTTACAATTTCATATTTCTGAATGACACAATATAAATACCTACACTGTATGCTTTCTCCATTCAAATTGTGTGTACCAAATTCTTCCTCTAACGTTGTCAATGTGGCAGCTTTGATGATTCTGATACTGAAACTTTGTATTGCGCAGAACAGAACACAAGCCACCAACTCTACACTGCACTCGAACTGCTGACCGTTAACTGTACAGCCCTGGATCCATGAGTTCAATATATCACGTGTACTAGATAGAGTAGACAACTCCGATTAGTGGATATTTATCCTAGCTCTGATAATAATTACTAAGAGTAATGAAGATACTATTAAAAATGGTATTATTGGAAAGGTATGGTTAAGACTGAAAAATGTACCACCATAGTCGGGATTTGAATCACGAAGCTTCCGGTCTCTGTGCGATTGCTCAATTAAGCTACCATGGGAACATGCCGGCACGATATTAAGCTCTCCTACTAACTCGCATTATTTCCCGGCAAATACTTGGAGCTCTCAAATCATAGATTAGATTGCGTTCAGCGAGTTTACAAGTAGCCATGGAAGCCGGTGAACATTGAATATGTCAATTGAAATGTACAAAGATGTCAATAACTATATGGAATAGCATGTAAAACACATTATATACAGCCACAGAAAACAAAAAATTTGATGTGTCGCACTCATATGACTTTGTCTACCCTTGAACTACCCACTCTTACAAACCCTTATTCCTATATCTTCTTCGTGTTAGTTGAGATAAACATTTGCAGCAATTATATTATTGTTTATCTTCTTGTAGGTACGAGGAGAATGTGGGAACACAGTAGGCTTTGAGCGATAGTCAAATCTTTTAAACTATTCAAATTCCGTTCTCTTTGCACGTTAACATATTAAAAAGACACAAAACACAAATAACAAGGATTATCTCCGAAATGGGTCACTCTAAGAAGGGAAAAAAAAAAAAAAAAAAAAAAAAAAAAAGGGGGGGGGGAAATAGACACAAATGGTGTGTTTTAGAAATATCTACATCTTTTGTATCGCAAGATTTGGTCTATCTCTTACGGTTTACCAGTTAGGCAAAAGTTCCAGAGTGTACAAGACTACATAGGCTATAGCCAGAAAATTCCATATATACATTTCATTTGGCATAAAAATATCCCAAATATCCATTTTAATCAAAATTGTTAGAACCATTTTCCAGAAAATAAAAATTTTCGAAAAATTTCCCATGTAAAGGGTTGTTTAGGGTGGGGCTATTTTCTTCAAAATCCTCGTGTCGCAATTCTGAAAGATATTAAGCTTAAATACCAAACCTTGATTTTTAACCGACTTTTCGTTTTTGAGTTATGCTGTCCACAGACTGACAGACTGCTACACACACACATACGCACACACACGCGCGTGCGCGCGCGCACGCACACACATACACTTTTACTACATATTCTTACAAACTGTTATTCCTCTATCTAATTCATGTTGAGATAAACATTTGCAGAAATTATTTTATTAGCGATTTTTTGTACGTTTCAAAGAAAATATATCTAGGACTACAGTAAGCTTTGAGCGAGTCAAATGTTTTAAAATTTTGAAATAACGTTCTCTTTGCATGGCCAAAGGATAAAAGTGTGAATAACGACCTTCCATTTGAAAAAAAAGTTCAAGTATTGCAAAACTCACGCAAGGAATAACTCGGAAATGTTCACTCCACAAAATGTACATTTGGACATAACTTGCATGTTTTAAAGGGTCTACATTTTTGTATAATAAGAATTGCTCTATCTCTTACGGTATATACCAGTTATGCAAAAGTCATCAAGAGTAAACTGGACTACATAGGCTATAGCCAGAAAATTCAAAACATACTTTTCACGTGGCAGAAGATGGAATTTTAATCAAAGTCGTTAGAGCCCTTTTTGAGAAAACCAAGTGTGTTCTCTGAAATGATCTCTTTGTCAACGGGCGCTTAAACCCCCCACTAGAAAAATTTCCATTAAGGGCTAGTTTAGGGTGGAGGTTTTTTTCTCCAAATATTCGTGTTGCATCCTTGAAATATATTAAACCTACGTACCAACATGTGTTTTTAACTACTTTTCGGTTTTGAATTATACTGTTCACAGACAGACACCCACATCGACCTCCCTCCCCCCTCCCCCTCACACACACACAGAGACTTTTTCTAAGACTGCATTTTTGGATTCATGGGGCCTCAAAACATATATTTCCGGTAAAATCTCCACATCGAAATTTTCGGTCCAATACAATACTTCCCCTGCCTACTATATGTAGTAGAGAAAGTAAAAATTAACGCCACATGGTGAAATCCACAACCACAAACTCAAACTGCCAGTTAACTGCAAGGAGAGTAAAACAATTTATCAATGATGGCTTCTTGCAAACAGGCCACAAGTAGCACGCAGGCCAAAACAAAAGTTACCTACAACAACAAAATGAACACTTAGCAATCCAGTTAATGGAAGTTTAACTACCAAAATAGTACTACACTATTCGATTTTGAGCAATATACACATCGATTTTTATAGGTATTTCAATGATTTCTGGCCGCTGTCATAAAAAAGGCAGTCCATGAGCCAACACATGGTAAAGTGAGATGGCAGAGCAGTCAGTTATGAGGCGCATGGGGAATACGAAGTGAAACTTCCTCTCTGATTGGATAGTTTGTTTGACGTAAACACAATAATGGAAGCTTGGAGCTTGCAAACTTCTGTGTTTAAGTTTCAAGTTTACAGTCATGTTTGTGGTTAACGTCAACCAATCTGAACACGTACATTAACATAACATGAAGCCAGCTCCCATGCTAACGTGTAACTTCCATTGTGAATAATCCTCAAGCTCGCCTATTTGCAAGATGTTTATGGATTAGAGGAAGCTTTTGACGGATTATCACCAATAAACTGTATATAAAGTTAAGGCGGTCTCCATTCCAAGCACTCAAAACATTTGTATAAACTCAGAGGCTTTGGAAGTCGATTTTCAGATTCCAATAACATTTTCATACGTAAGAGAACTTCATTAATTTACGACAGCAGTGGTTGAAACTAATTATATTATCATTATCAGCATCATAATAATCATCATCCGCTTCTTTCTAGAGGTACCCATTCCATTATTATTTCCGGCAGTCTGTTATCTGGCATTGTTTTAACGTGTCTATACCAACATAATCATTTTTGTTTAATAATGTCCAAAATATCCAAATATTCTTTAGCTCCCATAATTTCATTCACAGTTTCAATTTGAACCTTTTCTAATCTTGATTTTCTAGCTGGTCTTCTCAATATGTCCATTTCAGTAGCTAAAATTTTGCTTGTATCCTTGTGTGATAATTGCCAAACTTCTGATGCATATACGAGGATGCAACAACCACATAAATAATATGAAAATCATTGTGTGGAATTACACGCTGTAATTGTAAAGGATTGCAATAAATTCTTATCAATATTACTATTTGCTCTATGTTTAAAGCGCGCGGTTAGCTTTGCAAATAAAAGACAGTTTCATGCAAGTTTAGCAATTGCATTGGTGTATTTGTAAAGCAATTATTTATCTTCCAAACGTAACAAACCCGCGATAAAATTTCATAGTACTACGACTGGCAGCATTTTAAGGAAATGTTAGAAATAACTGCAAAGTATTTTCATGCTCACGATTCAGTTAATTATCAAAAGTCATCGGACGTACTAATTGTGGGTAAATTGATATAGTTATCCGAAAACTTCGGAGGAGCAGTGGAACATTAATCAAAATTCGCTAAATATCCCGGATGACACCACAAAATATTACTTTAAAAACCACCCAGGTGTTAAACAAGACTTTCTTGCGTTCTTTGCTATGCATGTTTGTCTGAAAAATTAGCTGTTTACTTATGACCATAGCAAAGAAACAAATGGCAACTTTCGATACAGTATAAATTATTGAAAAAGTGTAGCGAACAAGAATCAATATTTCTCAAATGCTTGACGACATATGCAATGCATTATGATTTACGAGATCTACATTCTTATTGTCTGTCTTGCGGCTTACCTACAAAAGCAGAAGTATACAAAATGAATTCAGATTTTCGTAGAAAATTCAAGACATCAGCTCATATTTCAAATTCACACTTAAATACTTTCAACATATCAAAACGATTAACACCGTTTTGAGAAAACAGAAATAACGAATGTGTTTTCATCTTCAATATGGCTAGGCCGGAGGGATTTTAGTGTTCTCTGTCTGTCTCTCTCTCACGCACACACACCCACAAACAGACATATGCACAGAGAAACACAGATATACACAATGCTGCACCTACCTGGGATTTTTATTTCAGGATATCTCAAAACGTGTATGTGCGGTGAAATTTCGATGCCGAATTTTTGAGTGGAAATCAGTACCTTCTCTCTAACTTACTTTCTATGGGGCTATTAGCTTTCACTCTATTTCTCAGTATGATGTGGAATAATAAATGTATTCTCATTCTGAAAACTAGTATTCTACTTATTCGAAAAAGCACATTCTTTAAAAATTAAACAATTTGTGTGATCTGAGAGATAAGTATTTGAGATATATTCTTGAAGATAGGTCATCTGCTTCGTTGCCTCTCACATTTGAGAACAATATTTTCTATCCGAGAGTAAAGCGGACGATTAAAATGAGTGAGATTGGCTTTGTGCCACAGAAATAATGTACAAGTGAATTCAAAGCTATGAAGTTTCGTAGAATGTGAAATTTGGCAAGATGTTGATGTTTCATTCCATAATTACAAGGTGTTGGCCCACAAGCTTTATATGCTGGCTTGTTAAAGTAATATGATGTTATACATTCACATGATTTTCTTCAACAAATATTCTTACAATAGCTTATTGTTCTACCCACTTCATGATAATCGAGATAAATATTTGTAGAAATAGTCTCAGTACCCAGTTCCTGAAAGGTACAAAGGTAACAAGGATGGAGAAAACCGAGTCAATAGTCATTTGAGTTGCTGTATGCGGACCGAGAGATAATGTGTGAGGGTCGCATTCGTAAGGTCCAGGTTTCGAGTCCTATGACCGACCTTCCCGATCAATGGGCTTTTTCGGGGCCTTCCCCCGGTCACTAAGCGAATCTTGAGATGTGTAATTATATTCTCACAAATCTCCTGTCTCTCCATGTCATCTGTTATCTCTCCTTAGTTTCCATCAACTCCCCGGGGTACAGGCACAATAGACCATAAAGGATTTTATTAATCGAGGTGCTAAGCCCCGTCTCCGAACCTAGTCTATCCTGTCCTATCATACCCTATCTCATCCTGTGCTATCCTATCCTATATGTGGACTAGAAATTCCACATTCTTGCATTGACATTGCGACAGCACTTTCAAAAAATGATAAAGCGTTGTAAAACTCAAATCAATAGTAACGGATATCTCGCAAATGACTAAAGTCACTAAAAAGTTCTTTAAAATAAGGTGTGTTCTTAAAATGACTGCACTGCTTTTGTGTAGTACATTTTAGTTTCTATATCTAATGGTTTACCGGTGTTACAAAAGTATACAATTTCCCCCCGAATGAAGAGAACTTCACAGACTATTCTCAGAAAGCTCAGTGTACATATTTACTTACTATGCAAGTATCTTAAACATGATATTTGAATTGAGTTTGTTAGGTATAGCAATTTTTGAGAAAATCTAAAATTAAAAAAAAAAAAAAAAAAAAAAAAAAAAAAAATCTTCCATATAAAGGGTATGTTGGGATATTTTCTCCCTCAATTTGGGAGATCCTCAACCTAAATACCGAGTTTGGGATATGGAATTCCCTTTCTATATACACACATATACACATACACCAGAACCATTTTCTTACTTTTCTTCTCTTTAAGTGACTGCACATTTTCCGGTGTAATCTGAATATGGAATGTTTGGGTGGGATGTAATAAATACCTTGTTTACTTATTTCTGGTAAACATTTAGTAGATGCTGTCTAAAATATTGTTTCTTGAAACGTTAAATTAATCAGAAAAGTCAGTCATGATAACCGTTGGCAAAGTTTCAAATAAAACCAACGAAGTGTCCTTCCCATTCAATATGAACTCTGGTGGTAGTTTCTTGAAACTAATCTTTAGTCATCTGCCGGGCAAAACTGGAGTTACTAACCTTTAAGTATTGAAACAGTATGTCAGTTGGCGGGATTTAATAGTTCTGTGTGAACTGATGTAAATAAATATTTTCCCCATACGTTTAGTTGTGAAGAAAATTGAATATTTTTAATGCTTTAATTTTTTTGCCTATTTTATGTTATGCTGTATGAAAATAAGGAGCGTGATGTTTCTTTGATGTTCTGTGAACCATTTGTACGGAATAGTTTTACTGCATGTATCCCTGTAGGTGTAGAGGGAATGGAGGAGTAAAGTAAACTTAAGCCATAGTCAGATCTTTAAGTCTTTTAAGTGGTGATCACTGTATAACGGCTTTGAAATGTTGTTCTCTTTGTATATCCAGAAAAAAAGTTTTTCATTGTTTTATGTAAGAGATTTTATAAACTTCTCTTGATACCTTAGAATAATTCTAGCATTTGCAATTAAGATACCAATGGGTATCCTATTTGAGCAAATTATAAGTATTGGAAAATTTAATCATTATTTCGGAAATTGTTAACTCCAAAAACAAAATGTATTTCACAAAAACTGTGTACTTCAAAGAGATCTAATGGCTTATGTTGTGCAAGTTTGTTTATCCCTTTCCAGTTATGCAAAAGGCATCCAGAATGTAGAGTAATTTGGTGACTATTCCCGTAAATTCAAGACTCACATTTCGTTTATCATGAAAGTATCTTGTACAGGAATATTTTAGTAAAAGTCTTTAGAGCCAGTTCTGAGAAAATAGAAACTTTAAAAGAATATTCCCTGTAAACGGTAATTTGGAGTGAGGAAGTTTCTTATACTTTCTTATCTTTTGTGTGAATACTATATGTGCATAAAGCAAATATATTAGTTTTCATGAACAGAGAAGGTCATGCGAGTGTATTATATTTCATGTTTTTCTCCTAAGCTATATTTTTACTCATTGGTACACAAAACAGTAAACAGCAAATAAATAAAACAATTAGTAATGAAATTAAGACAGTTTTAAGTTTTCTCTGCTGTTCATGTTTGGTGAGCTTTGAGAGCCGAAGCCGCTTCTTTAGTAAATACAGATGTTTCAGTTTGTGCAGAAGAGGAAGCACAAAGAACTAACGGTTGATATGTTAGCACTAAAGATCATAAAACTTAACGTTTATGGCACTGTAAACATATCTGCTCACAAAACTAATATGCATGCTTGTTAATGCTAAGCAGCAAATTGAGTATCTCAAGCTGGATTTTATTTGAGGAGCTTGTAGAATAATATCTGTCACAAATAATTCTTAAGATTATGTCCTCAGAACAACTGCAAGCCAAGCAATGATTTACATTTTCCGGTCCTTCCAATTTTAAACTCTATGCGCGTGTTGTTTACGGTTGACTAGCATGTGGGGTCACTCTTCTTAGACCACGATAGTTCTTTCGTTCATAATTTATGTTATTGTTCTGAATACTTTGAAATATTGGGTGTGAAACATTTTGTAGTCTTGCCAAAATTTACATGGATTTTAAACTAGCTCATATTTACTGTTATTAAATGTAGAGCAGGCTGTACTTGTATATGTACACATGCTAACTCTTATAATGGTGCAAGAAACTTAAATTCTTCTGTTATTCACGTTGTGCCTTTATTCCTAAGGACAGTGCCCTTAACGCCACGTTTAGTGAAATTTGGTTTATATCTGGGAAAGAAAATGTGTCTGCATAGGAACAAAAGGATTTAAGGGGATATAGAATACTCTTTCCCCCCAAAAGCATTTTAGAAAAAGGTGTGTGTGTGTGTGTGTGTGTGTGTGTGTGTGTGTGCGCGCGTGCGAGCGTGCGTGCGTGCGTGCGTGTGTGTGGACAGTATAATTCAAAAACGAAAAGTCGGTTAAAATCCAAACTTGGTGTTTAAGTTTAATGTAGTTCAGGGATGCGACAAGGAGATTTGGAAGAAAATTCCCCCACCCTAAAATACCCTATTACATGGACAATTTTTCAAAAATTTTTAGTTCTCTTGAAAGTGGCTCTAACGATTTTGATTAAAATGCCATATGTTTCATATATTTTACGACAAATGTAAAGCATATTTTGAATTTTCTGACTTTAGCCGATGTAGTCCTTTTTACTCTGGATAACTCTTACATAACTGGTACACCATAGGAGATAGACCAAATTTTAGTATAAAAATGTAGATCTCACTAAAACAATTTATATCCTTTTTTTTGGGGGGGGGGGGGAGGGGTTGAATCATTTTGGAGATATGCCCTGTTAAGCGCTTGTTACCACGATGGACGATGCACTTGAATACGGTTTTCGCAAGATGTTAAGATTTGATTACATTAAATTACGAATGAAAAACATCTTAGAGCTGTCCATCAGCGCATTCAACATCGAGGAGTTACTATTCCACAAATGCGTCAAACCGTTTCACTTTAAGTTTAGTTCGTATTTAGTATGTGTTATAACATCTACTGTTTTCAGCTGTTCATAATGTTTGTTAACTTTTATGTTCCAAGACTTTTCATTATATAGATTACCATTCAAGCAAACAGTAACGGTGTCATTTTAAATTTAATTTATATTTACTATTTTTTATAATAGTGTTTTAGCTGTTTCTACTATTTGTTTACTTTTATGCTCCAAGACTTTTCATGATGCCTTGTAAAAACGAACTAGCTGTAACTTTAATCTTAAAAAGATCCTTTGCAGTAAAATGACATTAAAAATACTCAGTGTACAAGTAGATCAGTGATGGTGTAATATTTATCAACTGCAATAAATGTTAATGCTTGGAATTCGCATGTTGTTGATGAAATTTTTCATTTAGACAGTCGTTTGCACCTGAAATCAATTTCAAATTAAAATGGTATTGTGCCAAATCCACCTTACTTGTGATGAAGTTTGACTGCAAGTTATTATAATTAATGACGTAAAAGTAACTGTAGTGCAGTGACAAATGATTTTAAATTACAAGGGATCATATCAAGAGATGTAGGTAGTGTGCTAGAAAAGTTTTCACTGTGTTATCTGTATTAACATGAAGAAGATACAAGAATAAGAGTTTGTAACAATGGTTAGTACAAGAGTAGAGAAAATAATGTGATCGCAGCACAGATGTTCTTTACTTGGAGCATAAAAGTACTTATGTTCCCATTTGGGGCTTTTATATATCTTTTTAACTTGTTATGGGACGCATTCCACCGTTGACACAATGTGAGGGACTGGTCCGTTCTCTGAGGCAGATAGATAACAGTGTGGGGGAAGGAGGGGCGCGGCTTCGTAGCTAGCCGTGTGTGGCAGAGTGGACGGGGTTAAAATTACGATGTATAGAAAATGACACATTGACTCACTTATTGCCATCTATGACATAAGACAATCCAAAAATTGCAATTTTTGACCGAAAACCCATTTCGTATCTGCTTAAAGGATGGGGTGTGTATATACCAAGTGAGTCAGGCGCCCCTATTTTTTTCGAAGCTAGTTCATCCATCAAACAGCATGTGTGCTTTAGCCCTGTTTTGCTCTTACTAAAACGTATTGCTTGGCATTCTTATAAAGAGGAATGCGCAAAATTTAGAGGAATAGTGGTTTAAGAGTCAGAATGTACTCTTCACTAAAGTACAGCTCAAAAACATACAACTCATTTACTGAGAGCGAATTCCAGTTTCCAGTCGGTTTTACAAAGTTTTTATTAAGTTATTATTGGAGATGACAATATTCTCTTCACAGCATTAATTCTATTTCCATACCTACTTAGAAGAAACGTTTGACATAAAGTAAAACATGCATTTTGTGTATTTTAATGCTGGAGTTAATCTTGACAAACTTGGATGTTTGAGAGAGAAAGCCAAAACATTGGTATTTTTATTTTAGATATACTTTCACTAAAATTCCGAGCTCAATCTGCAACTTCAATTTGACATGGCTCCCTATAAGAGGGAGTTATTAAGGTCCCTTCTTTGCTCACATAAAGTTCAACACCGCTAAATAGTTCATTTTGTTTCTTCTTTTCGTCATAGAAAGAAGTGACAAATCCAGGATGGAACCTAGAGAAAGTACTTACCGACGAAGAATACTCCATCCTAGTCTGACCCGCATCTACATAAATGGGTCAGTAGAATTAGTACATACCATTCCCAGAGATCCGCTGTATTATAATCCTGTTTGGAAAGGGGTAGAATGAGTATAAAAATTCAATGCCATAGCCGGGATTTCAATCCCGTCTTCCAGTTCCCTTCCGGCTGCTCTAACCACTGAGGTACTATGGTCAACATACAGACACGACATTAAATTCTCCAACTTACTCGCTTTTATCCCGGTAAATCACAAGATCTCTAATTCATATGAGATAAACCTAATGGGGACTTACTATGCTATAAGTACTTAAATCCCGGGCTTCATAGTGTGACCAACTATAAGGTCAATGAATGAAAATTAATTGTGCTTCCACTCTAGCTCTGTGCAGGGCAAGGTTATAAAGGGTTAGAATGTGACTTGAATTTTTCAGTTTCACTCTACCCCTTTCGGATCTTGCCCTACTCACGGCCAGCGTGGAAGAACATTTAATTTCTATAATCCTGTTTGTTCAGCAGTCATGAGCGGGACATATATGTGTGCGGATATTAATATTAATACTAGGACTTAGTCAAGTGATGACTCTAATTTCATAGTGTATTATAGATCCTCTTTAATTCTCACAAAAAGGATACGCAGTAAATAAACGACCACCTGTAGTGTTACATTATGCATAGGGTAGTTCTAATGGAAATTCCTAAGTCAAGATTAGCTCAAGATTGATGTATAATTTATTTAATAGCTTCTACGGTCATGAGGCATAATAGCGTATAAACTCGGAAAACATCGCGTAAAGAAATATACGAAGGTAGTTGTAAACAAGTTTGTCATGCACAGCTTTTCACCACTGAATGATTAAGAGGTATTGATTATGAAATTTATGGAGTTTCAACCAAGTACTTTAGAGAACTTTAGCCTGTATGTTTGCTCAAATTTGCCTTCGGCATTTAAATATTTAAATGAGATGAAACTGCTATCTCCAATATGGGGACAGATAATAAATAGCTGCATCTAAAAGGTTAGTTTTTAATTAATGAAAGCATACTAATTATCTATTAATAAATGGGCTTCGGCTGCTAGTGCTACAAATTACAGCATACTTTTACATACTTATACGTGCTATTACAATTACGGTGACCAATATTTCAAAGGTCAAACCGAAGTGTGGAGTGTGCAATGCATACGGTGAGGGATATCACGCAGAAAAAGGCAAATTTCGATAACAAAACTAATATATATAACCTAGCTTTACATTTGCACATTGTACGAATTTTCATTAGTAATAAAACAGAAAATAAATAAAATTCTTAAAATTGTACTCAGTAATATGGAGAATTATTAAGTATTTGACTGTAAAATGTAACTAGTTGGAATAAAATTTTGAGAGTTATCTGGTGTTTTAACAATTTTTCATTTCAATTTACCTACTACCATTTCTCTAACCTACACTCCATATTTGATCAACCTTAATCGATTCCATGCATTAGTAAAGCGATTTTTTCTTCAAAGAGCATAACTAATTAGTGTGCTGGCGAATTTTTAAATTCAGGTTCGGGCAACAACAACAACAACAACAACAACAACAATAATAATAATAATAATAATAATAATAATAATAATAATAATAATAATAATAATAATAATAATAATAATAATAATAATAATAATAATAATAATAATAATAATAATAATAACAATCTTGCCATTATTTTCAGACCTCTTGGTCTCACTGTAAACACAAATTTCATGCAATTCTGTCAAATGATTTTAAAATGAAAAGGTCTTATGTGAAGGAAAAGTGGCAGCCGGTAAAACGAGCATTAAGTCTGGAGTGTTGCACTGATATGACTTTCTCCACTCTTGTACAGCTGGATTCAGCGTTCTTGGCCCCTGACCTTGAGTGGAAGTCCTGTAGGCGAATCTATATCTTCTGTCTCTCTCGTCATCTCATATAATTCTGGGAATGAAACCATGCACAACAGGTGGGGTGGGGATGGGGAAGGTAGTGATGTCTGCATTTCAACAGTCTTTGCAAATTCATAGTTGCTTTTTCGTGTAGCGTACAGTAAGTAATTGAAGACATATTAAGATATTTGCGGTAAGAAGTGAATATAATGAATTTATGAGACATTGGTCATAGCATAAATCAATTATGCTACCACTGTTTCCAATTAGGATCCAAAACATTACACAATAAGAGCAGCGAAATTGTTTCAAATGTACGGGTATACATGAAGAAAAAACCTAAAAGCAAAGAACTGCTTACATCAGAAGAGTTTTTCATAAAAATTTAAAAAGTTCAAAAACGCGCATCAGATTACACAGGAGCGTCAGAAAGGACAGTGAAAAGAATTGTTCAAGAACGCGAACAACATGAAAATCAGAATATTTTGGAACTCCAGGTAAAAAAAAAGTTCCGAAATGAGTAACGGATCTAGATGGCTTCGATAAATGTGTCGTTAGAAGATCGATTCATAATTCTTGTGTTCAGGAAAAACGTGCTTTTTTATTTTAATTAACGTCCTCCAACGTAATGTCACATCGGACGGTGAATGAAATGGGTGAAATTATGCTCAAATGGGCCCGAGGGCCACGGAGCTTTAAGTTACCTGACATTCGTCTTCTCAGATTAGGGAAAACCTCGGAAAAAAAACCTTAACCGGATAACTTACCCTAAGCGAGATTTGAACTCGCCACCTCTTGGACGTGAAGCAGACACGCTAACCATCGCGCTACCGAGGCGGGCAAAAAAAAGTGATCCTACAATAGCTAAATTACTTAGAATTTTAAGAGAAGGCAGCTAGACATCCTTAAACAGAATAGTGAGAGAACTGGGTTTTAAATGAAAAAAGGCCAAATTTACAATATCTGCAGTGATGCATGTATTCATACTAACACATTTGAACAGCTAATTGTATAGACATTTTTTCTGCATGGACTGTACATACTACTTTACGAAGTAGAACGTTATGTGAGTAGATATGATGCTGACGCACCAATTTCGCTTGCTGTCTGCTGTCACCTGGCTTGGTATATAAACTCGCTTTCTGTCTTTACATTTACTTCCTTCAGGGACCAAGAACGCTGAATCCAGCTGTACCAACTAGTCTTACAAACTCTTATTCCTATATGTATTTCATGTTAGTTGAGATAAACCTTGCAGAGATTATCTTACTGCTCATTTTCTTGAAGGCGCAAGAAGAATGTGGGAATACATGGGTTTTGAGCGATATTCAAATCTTTTAAATCTTTGAAATTCTGTTCTTTGCACGTTTAAGATAAAAAAGTGAATTACATATGAGAAAAGCGTGCGTTGAAAAGCTCACACAAATAACAAGGAATATCTTCGAAATGGTTCACTCTACAAAAAAATCTACAAAAAATTTCATTTGGACATAAACTGTGTATTTTAAAAATATCTAAATTTTTTTATATTAAGATTTGGTTATTTACGAGTTATTTAAAAGTCATCAAGAGTAAAGAGGGCTTAATAGGCTATAGCCAGAGTATTCAAACTATATACTACGTCATCGCTGGTATAAAGCTCGCGGGGCGGAT